>LR990301.1:8084171-8684171 GCA_905147355.2 Apotomis turbidana
GCAACTCTAAGCGCGCCGCGCAGTTGGGCATATTCCTCGTCTGTATCTCTAGAGTGGTCATGGCTATTCCGGGCATGAGTGAGTATATAACAAATAACAGATGCGTAGGTATAAGCTGGTAGACGGCACGACAGTGACCCCCATGCTGTGGTTAACTCTAACAGCGTACAGCAGATGCTTATGTATTAAGAGGCACGCCATTGACCGAGAACGGGGACCCCGTGTTATATTATGTTATTACTTGTTTTCCATACACATACTTGTATCTATCCAACCCTGACTTTTAGAACACTCTAAGCGTTGGTATTAAAGGACTAAGCCTTTGGTTTGATGTTCTTTAATAAACTGGGTTGTCACTTGAAAAATATAGTCATCATCCCAATTCACGATCATATTATTTGGCCGATCGTTGTTTCCACTCCCAAATCTCATCATGATGATACAAGCATGCCAAAGGGTTTACTGTTTCAGTATTTCCTATAGCCGCGAGTAAACAGCCATTCATCGTAGTATCTTTTGTTTTCCTCTGAGGCCTATATTACTACACTATCATATTATTCGGCCTAACAATGTACCCAGCACTAAATACCCTCGCATCGAGCTACAAGTCCAAGGCCTTATTGTGTACTGTCTATCGACGGGATGTCGTTATAGTTTCGTCGTAGTGTTATATCATTACGCAGTCATGTTATTCTACCTTTCGTTGTCCCCAGCACTAACTCCGATCGCAACGAACTACGCGCGGGCTAGAGGCCTGTTCTGCCGCTACCCGCGCGGTTTGCTGCCGTTCCAGTTGGGGCTAGTAGGCATATGTGTGACGTTCGCCACTCCGCTGTGCTGCGCACTGTTCAAGCAGCGGGCCTCGCTATCCGTCGGCAGCCTGGAGCCTGACCTACAGGTGCGTGAACCCAAATAATATGCCACTCACCGCCTACCGCGTGCGTGTTCACTAACAGTTGCGGTATGGAACTGTAATGTGGGGTAGGTCTGGTCAATGATTTCTTCAGAAAAAAAGCTACCGCACTTAAGAATACTTAGTAAAATAATGTTGTTTTTTATTTTCAGAAAATCATGAAGACTAAATACCCGAAAGCCACAGAAGTTTACTTCAACAAAGGACTTTAAACACATTCCAAACGACAGAGGTGTACCTCTACCTCTGCTAGAGTAAGAGCTATACAAGATAAATTAATTAAGTAGTGTTTCTAATATCCCACAGAAACCCTACCTATAAGACTACCTGTCCACAGAAGCGGAGCAGAGGTGTTTCAAATGAAGCAATCACATTTCTCAGATGTAAATGCTCTTCTTTTGGGCTTTACAGAAACGCGGCCTGATCGGTTCATTTTCTCCGCTCCAGTTCAGTGGACAGGCAGCTTTAACGCCTCAAGTGACTTAAGCAAATGATTTTTTATTAATTTATTATAACGGTACTTTTTCTCGGTTTATTGTTGTTTTTATACATATTTCATTTTTAATATTTTACATTTTTTTTATTTATTGTACATAAATACTTGTTCCGTGTAAGTTGTTGGCAATAATTGAATGAACAATATGTTGGAACTTTTATTTCAGCTTACCTCGTAAAGATATCGATCCATTTTTTGTTGGTTCAGAAATCTTTAGTGTGTACAGGCGGTCAAAGAATTAAAAGAGCTCAATTCTCAATATAGGTATTTCAATAGAACAAGATCTTGTATACACAAAAACCGCTATGGTCCAGCAATGAAGTAAATAGTTCTCGAGGTGATTAAGAAAATAATTCTAGACTATAATCACGTTATTGGATATGTCTATGCATACAGAGTTTAGAGTCTGTTGAGAGAGGCGAATCAACTGCTTGACCGACACAAATCTGTCCACAACTTTTAAACTTTGTTGTAAAATTTCACATTTAAGTAATAGATTTTGTACTATTAAGTTGATGGTATAGGTTAAAACACTCAAGGCCCAACTGTTAAACCTAATAAACAGAAACTATGTGTATTAGAAGCCCAATTTCTTGGTAACCAGAGAGACATTTTGAGTAACGCCACCTACTCAAAACTGTCGGTTATAAAGTTGATACGCCCAGCTACCACAGGTAGTGAAAGTTAGGCTAAACGCTTGCTTCTTGAAACAGAGAACGCACATCGCGTCATAACATGTATAGAAGTACGCGTGGGAATCCAAATGTTAGAAATATAAAATATGCTCCACAAGCGACCTAGGTTTGAATTATTATTTCTTGGCATTAAAACATTACCATATTGCGTATACAAATAAATATTGAGGACTTCAATTTGGAGTTTTATTTTAGAGGCCTTCCCTCGGCTGTCCCGATTAGTGCCGACCAACTTATATTTATAGCCTCATATTCAAGAATTCTTGATTTTATTAAGGGATATTATACGACTTAAGGGCGAATCAGCTTTTTGATCTTTTTAACCCTTTGTATGCTTAGGAACTGATCAGTGCGGGACATTTGAACTTTCCGTTAAAATATCAGTCGCCTAGTTTCAATTAGATTAGCAAATTTTTGACGTAGTAAAATGTAACGTTTAAATAGTGGCTTCTCTATGTTTATTTATGGTGTACGTTAAGACGTTCAATGTCCCAACTATTAAACGTAAAAAAAAATATGTCTGTATTCGAAGCCCGATTTCTTGGTAACTCCACAGACATTTTGAGTAACGCCGGAGACAGTAAAGACTGTCAGTCAAAGAATTTATTGGCTTAAATCGTCATTCTGCAGCGTATTTTTGTATTTTTTTTTATCATAATCAAAGTCGAAATAGATTTAGTTAGAAATAAAAAGCATTTTCATAATACTTATTATATATTAAAGTATAATTACTAAGGCAATGATAATTCTATGAATACAGGACTTTTACCATAGCTGCTGGCAACTCTTACCTAATAACATTCCCTCACAATACAACCACACTTATCAATAACATCTATTTACAATTTGATAGAAAGACCATGATGTTTTAACATATAAATATGTTGCCAAAAACCATAAATATTGTAATAGTAATGGACAATGTTAACGGACATTCACGGGGTACTTCATGACATGGTTTTCTAAAGAACTAATTGCCTGAACTGCAGTAATAAAATAAAATAAATAATAAATAAATAAATATCGGACAACCTCACACAAATCGATCTAGTCAAATACATAGAACAACCATGACCCAGGAACAAATATTCGAGTTCATCACACAAATATTTGCCCTGGCCGGGATTCGAACCCGGGACCGCCGGCTCAGTAGTCAGGTGTCTACAAACCGAGCCAAACGCGTCGTCTAGTAATAGTACATTATTGTCGAAGCGAGAGAAGTAGGCAATTGCTGGTTGAGTATTAATCTCAAACGAACGACGTTGCGAGTTCGTTTAATTTGATGCGAAGGCAGCCACCTCAACGGTGTCCGGCAGAATCTGTTTTCGGCAGAATCTTGTTGGACATATTCGGTTTTGGATTTGGGCTGTTTTACGGCATTAATACAGTTGTTATTCATTCGTTTATGGCGGCACGCAGCTTGTGAGTATCAGTTATATGTTTTGGATTATTTTATAACTAATTCAATCATGACTTCCGTGTTAAATGCGACTTATGCGAAAAAAAGAGGTGAGATTCTGAACAAATTATGGAACAAGACCTGAAGTACAGTTCCACAAAATGTCAAATCTGAATTCTTGCATTGCCGCCTTTTTTTTATAAACTAAAAAGTCGCGACAAGTTGTACTATTAATCTTCCGTTTTGGCTGTTTAGGACCTATGCCTTTTTTATATGGCCATTTTAACTCTTTTTTTAAAGTTTGTACCTCTTTAAATAAGGGAATTTCGTTCAATATTTTTGTCGAGCAAACAGAGCTGACAAGTTTTTTTTTTAAATATTTGCCTGACCATAAACTATGCACTTCATGGTCATCTTCACTTCATTTTTAAAAATACCTATTCGTCAGCATAACTTATAAACGCATTAATATTTCCCTTGCGTCTCTAACAACAGCTTACGCTGAGGCAACATGGCGGTGGCCATGGTATTGACGTTGACGGAGCTGACGGGACCAAGCCGGGTGCTTCCTTGCGTCTTTTCCTATTCCCCTTAGTATTTTAAGATGGATTTTGTTTCAAACTCCTCTTTATAGTCTAAAATTAAATATGCAATCAGTTCACTTCATGGCAATGACCTTAATAAATACCTATTCGTCAGTATAACTTATAAACGCGTTCAGATAATCCCCCTGCGTGTCCATGGTGTTGGTGTTGAGGACGGGCGCCAGCACAGGCTCGTCCTTGCGTCGCTTGCGGTTTTTCTCCCACGGCTTGTGTTTCGAGGGCTGTTGTAAACTCATGTATATGGACAAAAATAAACCATATCAGTTCACTTTATGGCAATGACCTTCATAAATACCTATTCGTCAGTATAACTTATGAACGCGTTCAGATAATCCCCCTGCGTGTCCAACAAGAGCTTGTGCTGCGGCAGCATGGCGGCGGGCGCGGCGAGGGCGGCGCTGACGGGCGCGAGCACAGGCTCGTCCTTGCGGCGCTTCCGGTTCTTCTTCTCCCACGGCTTGTAGGGGATCTTGAGGTGCACGGTCTGGATGTGCAGCTTCACGGCGGTGGACTGCGTGAAGCGGCGGTTGCAGTGCTGGCACTGGTAGCGCTTCTCGCCCGTGTGGACCTGGAGGGGTTTATCACTTTTACACTCTAAATCTCTATGAATCGGAGGTAATCGACTAAAAAATAACCTATTATACAGCAAAATTATGTAAGGCAATAATAAGGCACTGTACAATTTTTCGAAGATCATTAAATTATATATTTTTTCGATAGTCCTTGCTGTAAGGATCAACAAACTGCAGGTCATAAATTTTTCTTCACAACGGTTTTCCAAAAAAAAAAAAAAAATTTTATCAGATTGACAGTTGGCAATAGTGTTGGCTGTAGGAACAATTGCCTTCGAAGCCCAATAAAATAAATAGTCTATGGTTAACACTTGGCAATGTCAAAAAATCAACGGTTTGACAATGACATGTGTCAGAAACCGCTGGGCTCAACTTATGATTTGCCATTGACCATTTTCTCCTAACCATGTCTTTAAGCACAAAGTCGGAGTAACAATACCGTGTAAACAGCCGATTTCCGACACCTTACCAATTAGGCTACCGAACCTAACTGCTCAAACATCGAATTTTTTATCCGACTAGTTCTATTTTAAAAGCTTTTATTTAACTTGCAATGTAAGTATGTATGTATCTAAGTATGTTTGTTCGGGTGAAATCTTGCAACTCAATTTTGAAGCAGATATCGTCAACCGATTGAGCTGAAATTTTGCATACTTACTTAACTTTGATGACAATACAATAATATGTTACCATGGGGCTGATCTGATGATGGAGCCGGAAGGTGGCCATAGGAACTGTATAATAGAAAAAGCAATCCTACCGAGCTTGGGCTCTTTAGAATCGTCTCAGTGAGCATTTGATGGATATCCAAAGAAAAGTACAGTCGGCTATAAAAGCTTGCCACTAAAATGTCATTTTTGACAGAAACTTATTTTCTATATTTTTGGAATACGGTGGCATCGCAGCAGCGGAGGTTTCAGATTTAATAAAAAAAAACACGTGTGTTACCACAAGATGGCGGTCGCGGTTGCTGGGCATGCTGAAGCGGCGGTCGCAGTGCGGGCACTCGTAGGGCTTCTCGTTGGTGTGCGTGCGCATGTGCACCATCAGATTCGCGTATTGCTGTCCAAATAACGTACATATCATTAGCATCACTTGGTTATCTTCGGTTCGTTCTTCGTCATCTATACTATTATAGTTCGAAGCCCGTTTCTTAAGCGAATCCCATTAGCTTTGTACCCGATGAACAATACTCATTATCTGTATTGTTAACTGTGGCCACAGCTGCTACTTCGAAATGTAAGGCGTTATAAGTGCAAATTACTTTTACACTAAATTAGTCTTTAAGTCAAACGAAATAAGGTTTACTCTTAAGCAAAGACAACACAGATGTTGGTCCTCTGATCACACCGAAACGGTTCGATAAATATGTAACCATGTTCGGTACAGGGATAGCTGGACATCCAAATATGGTTATAGGATACTTTTTACCCGTCTACAATAAAGACATAAATACGCGTACAAAATTGCGGGCACGTTTATTTAATATAAATAATGTAAAAAATATGTCTATCAAAGGTTCTATACGAGCAGCCTGAGTGAAATACAGCCAGTAACAGTTAAATTGACGACGCGTTTGGCTCGGTTTGTAGACACCTGCCTACTGAGCCGGCGGTCCCGGGTTCGAATCCCGGCCGGGGCAAATATTTGTGTGATGAACTCGAATATTTGTGCTTGGGTCATGGTTGTTCTATGTATTTAAGTATATATTTATCTATATAAGTACGTATATCGCCGTCTAGTACCCATAACACAAGCCTTCTTGAGATTAATTTGGGACTACTAGATCGATTTGTGTGAGGTTGTCCGATATTTATTTATTTATTTAACGACTTTTTTTAAAACGGTAATGCTAATGACTCAAGAAGATGGTAATGACGAATAAGCTTCTGCAAATAAATAAACAAATATCGGACATCATCATCAGCCTGTTTCAGTCCACTGCTGGACATAGGCCTCTCCCATGGCACGCCACTGAGCTCGATTTTCAGCTCTCGTCCTCCAGTTACTACCCGCTGTCCTACGAATGTCGTCGCTCCACCTTGTTACAGGGCGCCCTACACTACGTTTACCGATTCGTGGCCTCCACTCCAGAACTCGTTAGCCCCAGTGGTCATCGGCTCTACGGCAGATATGACCAGCCCACTGCCACTTCAGCTTGCTTATCCGCTGTGCTATGTCGGTAACTTTGGTTCTCTGTCGAATTACTTCGTTTCGGATCTGATCCCTAAGAGACACACCAAGCATAGCTCTTTTAATATCGGACAACCTCACACAAATCAATCTAGTCCCACAGTAAGCTCCAAGTCTTGTGTTATGGGCACTAGACGACGATAAACATACTTATAGATAAAATAAATACTCAAATACAAATAACATCCAAGACCCAGGCACAAATATTCGAGTTCATCACACAAATACCTTACCGGGATTCGAACCCAGGGCCGTCGGCTCGGTAGGCAGTTGCTTAAGGCGATATTGTCCGGCCGTGGTCGCGCGGAACTAATTGACGCTCTTCAATCGCTGACGCGCGACGATTTTTAGCAGGTTTTTAGTTCTAGTGATTAAATAAATAATTTTATCGAGACAATCCTAGCGAATTTACCTAGATAATGTTAGTATCCATACATTTAAGCAAAAAACGGGTAAAAAAACTTCGTATTTTACCCTTGCCACTGAAAAAATATTACAAATAAAGGTAGCTTTGGGATTCTATTCTATCGAGCGAAATTTATCCAATCGTGTTGCTGAAAACGATTTTATAATCGCAAGATCCTCAAGTATTATATGTATGTTTTTCATATCTTCAGACACTGCTTAATATGTTTACGACTCATTCGAAAATGAGTGAGTTCGGCGTCTACGGGGAAAAGAGCGCCTTAACCACTGCGCCGTGTCACAAAACAGATAGGTACAGAAATCAACCTACATACAAGCGCGCTCGAGCACACATATACCGGGTGGAATTTTCCTATGGGCCCTGGAGGGGAACTACCTTAAATCCTTTAGTTAGCTCATTTTACTGAAAGGAAACATTCCTTTATTTTTAAAAAGAAACAAAACTGCATTCAAAGATTTTCCAAAAATTGCTTGCCTCAACCGGGAATCGAACCAACAAAAATAAAATAAAAAACCCTCGATATTTTATTTCACGAATCAGTAGGATTATTGTTCAGGATAAAATTTATCCAGTAAACTTAGCCCTACACTCATCTGTTGTACGAGATTCCATTAAATTTTATACTTATTACAAGTTTTTTCCCGGTTGAGGCTAGGAAATTTTGGAAAATCTTTGAATGCAGTTTTGTTTCTTTTAAAAAATAAAGGAATGTTTCCTTTCAGTAAAATGAGCTAACTAAAGGATTTAAGGTAGTTCCCCTCCAGGGCCGATAGGAAAATTCCACCCTCTATATTGCTCACGGACACGTCAAGCGGATGGCACTCGCGCTCGCACTGGTCCGAACTGGTCCGAGATATCGTGTCCGTGACTAATGTCTTGCTCGAGCGCGCTTATATGTCGATTGATATCTGTACCTATCTGTTTAGTGGGCGTGTCGTCAAATAGTACATACCTTGGTGGTGTGTCCGCACACGTCACACATGTACCGCTTGAGGAACTCTGCGCCGGGGTGGAGCTCGGCGTAATGTTTCCGCGCTTGCACGTCGTTGGCCATATGCTCGCCACACTATAAAAAAAACAATAATTATATATCTAAGTTTATGAACGGGGTTCGGAAATTCGGATCGATATTTACCTAAAGTTGACAAAATCGTATTGCTATCTGTGGCGTAAAGCCGTTAGCGGACTGTAAGTAACGAAGGAAGGATCGTGGGGTGGAGTCAGAAATATGTGAACATTATACTGATCCAAGAATAAATATCAAGGACTTACCGTTGCTGTCGCCCGTTCTGTTTCGGAGGCCTCCGTCAGCTTCCTTTTGATCACACGGTTTTAATAAATAATGTTTTTGCTGTAATTCTTGCTATATTCGCAGACACTAGTTTTGACACTAAAGTCTAGTTACATTTTTTCATACAGAGAGAAGCAAAGCGGCCAGTGTCCCCGCCATTTATAAATGAGTCAGTATAAAGGTTAATACTAAACACCCCCCACCGAAAGCACTATGTGGCTTTCATAAAATATAGGGAAAGGGAATAAAACGAAAAATGCGCTCACTGAGGCGCTAGAAAATAAAATCTTCATAATTGAAGAAAGAGGAAGGGAATTTAGGAAGTGTAAGGAAGAGGACACAGTTTGTTAACTGGTCTTGATAAAGAATTATTAGCTCTTGTACGCAGGGTAACCTTGCGCACAATACCGTCCAAACCGGGATGTGTCTGTCCGACAATTGCAAGTGGCCAACTGCATGGAGAAACCCGATCATCCTTCACCAATACTAAGTTGCCTACTTTGATATTGGGAGGCGAGGTGAACCATTTTGACCTTTGCTGTAAGGTGTTTAAATAATCTTGGCTCCATTTCTTCCAAAACAGTTGGGAGCAATTTTGTAAATATTGCCAACGTGTTAAATGGTTTACGGGTACAAACTGTAAATCATACTCTGGTACAGTTGTCAGACTCTTGCCTACTAAGAAGTGTCCTGGTGTTAACACATTAAACTCATGAGGATTATCACTAGCCGGTAGAGCGCATAATGGCCTTGAATTCATTATGGCTTCTATTTTACAGAAAACTGTTGACAGTTCCTCAAAAGTCAAAGCTTTGTCACCGACAGTACGCACAAGATGATATTTCGCAATTCGAACGCAGCTCTCCCATAAACCGCCCATATGAGGAGCACTAGGAGGGTTGAACTGCCAGTTAATTAAGCGCTGAGCGCAGCCGTTCAAAATATCCTGCCAGGTGCTGTTGTCAAACATGAATTTCTGAACATCAGCAAGATGTTTACTGGCTGCTATGAAATTCGTTCCACAGTCCGAATAAAAACATGCCGAGAGACCACCACGGGATACGAATCTATCAAGGGTAGCCAGAAAGCAATCCGCAGATAGAGAGGAAAGCGTTTCCAAATGCACGGCTTTTGTGGAAAAACACACGAAGACCGCTAAATAAGCCTTCTCTATCTTTGCATTACGCCTTAAACTTTCCTTTATGTAGAAAGGTCCGGCTAGGTCTACACCTACATTCTCAAACACTTTATTAGGCATCAGCCGAGTTGAGGGAAGATCACCCATTTTAGGCTGAAGCAGCGTCGGTTTACATTTGAAGCAGTTCTTACATTTCCCGTGAATTGATCGAATGAGGCTACGAGCCGACAAGATCCAATATCTTTGGTTGATAATATTTTGCAAGGTTTGCGGACCTGTGTGCAAATATTTCTTATGAAAATATTCGACCAAGAGCTTTGTAAACCTACTCTGCTTCGGCAACAATAAGGGATGCTTTGCATTGTATGGCAAATCAGAGTGCGGGATACGACCCCCCACCCTGAGGAAGCCACGAGCATCAAGAAAGGGTGCAAGTTTCCTTAACGAAGGAATGTACGTCTCGCCCCTTTTCAGTGTTTCAATTTGCTCTTTAAAATATGCAGCTTGCACTAGCTTTATAAGACTATCGTGGGCTGCGTTCAAGTCTTCAGTCGTTAAGACTTGGTGGCGAATTGAAACGTTATCGCGGGATCGTCGTAGTAAACGTAAAATCCAGGCGATGCTTCTTTGCATTCTTGAAAAAAAAGAGAACCGGTTACAGACTCGCTCAACAAACTCTAGTTTATCTTCTTCTTCCGTCTTTCGAGATATCAAACTGAACGTATTCGAGTTTGATTTCATCTCAAGAATTTGAGTTTCACTTTTATTTGTGTACGTTGATACAGGCCAAGTTTCACGATCCTCGTACATCCAGTCAGGTCCCTCAAACCACTGAGAGCTATCAAGCATGAATTGCGACGGAGATACACCTCGGGAAGCAACGTCTGCCATGTTGTACTCGCTTTTAACATGACGCCACGCATGGGGTGGTATTGACTCTATTATCTGTGTAACACGGTTACACACAAATGTCTTCAGTTTATAAGCGTCAGTTTGCAGCCACGCTAAAACTATTGACGAATCTGTTAGCGCTGTGATTCTAGTCACATCAACTCGAGTTATGCATTCGCATGCGTACTTCATAAGTTTTCCAAGAAGAGCCGCGGCCATAAGTTCCATTCTAGGGATCGTCTGAGCCTTGACAGGTGCGACCTTCGATTTCGCCATTAGCAATCTGCACTTCACATCCGACTGACTCCGTGATATGACGTAAATGCAGGCAGCGTACCCACGAGATGATGCATCACTAAATCCAACCAGCTCGCATTCTGTTACATCTGGAAGCAATATGTGCCGTTGGATTTGCAACTCAGATAGGCGAGGTAGTTCGGTGATGAATGTCAACCACTGCTCACACACTTCTTGAGGCAGAGGATCATCCCAACCGAGACCCACCTTCCAAAGATCCTGAAGGATGCACTTTGCAACAAATGTGCAAGGAGCAATATATCCAACGGGATCGTAAATAGATGCTAGAGTCTTTAGCACAGATCTCTTGGTATTGACGGTATCTTGCTTGTTCAAAGAGAAGCTGAACGCGTCAAACACCGGAGACCATTTCAAGCCTAGAAGCTTAATCGAAACGTCATCCCGATCCTTTTGAAAAGTGACAGTAGTTTCACGATGTTCAACTGGAACGCGCTCGAATAATTCTTCACAGTTGCTAGACCACTTCTTTAGCACAAGTCCTCCGCACTGTAGCATATTAATTAACTCGTCCTGCAATGCACAGGCTTGGGAGAAGGTTGCGCATGACCATAGAATGTCATCCATATATATACCTTGTCGCACGACATTAGCAGCTGAAGGGAAACGTTCACTTTCATCATTGGCTAATTGTAGCAAAGTACGAATGGCCAGAAATGGACTCGAACTTACGCCGTATGTAATCGTTTTTAATTCATAGACTTTAATCGGCTCGTCTACGGACGACCGATATAATATGTGTTGATATTTTCTATCACATTCACGCACAAGGATTGCACGATACATTTTGCAAATATCACTTGCGAAACAGTATTCGAATAATCGAAAATTGGTTATAATGGAACCTATATCACGGTAGAGGTTTGGTCCTATCAACTGAGTATCGTTGAGAGAGATGTTTGTAGACGTTTTCGCACTAGCATCGAATACGACGCGCAAGGGTGTTGACGTACTGCTCGGCCTTAAAATGCTGTGATGTGGAATCAGATACTTGCTTGACTCGCTACCAGTGTACAATTCCATGTGGTCAAGTTTCTCATACTCGAGCATGAAGTCGTTGTATGCTTGCTGCAGCACTGGTGAACGCGCAAGTTTGCGCTCTGTTGCCAGCAATCGTCGTTCGGCGGCAACTCGAGAGTCTCCAAGTGTCGGCGTATCAGTCACAAAAGGTAGCGGCACGATGTATCTCCCCCCCTCATCACGGGAGTGATCACGCACGAATATATCTTCAGCCAGCTGATCTTGAGGGCTGAGTACAGGTTTGCACGGCAATTCCTCTACTTCCCAGAAGTCACGCAGCGTTTTGTCTAAAGTCTTCTCTTCAGAAATCGACAGATGTAAATTTAATGACAGTTGATTACTTTCGTTGTATAATCTTCCACTTACGACATAACCGAAAACCGTCTCTATCACCTTGGGTATGTTCGGCTTGACATTAGTCGGCTTGTCCAACATCAAATCAGACACGACACCGTTGTCCAACAGAATATCTACCGATGACTTTTCGTAGAACAATGGGTCAGCCAAATCGAAATTCTTGTATTCTTCCACGACTTCCGGTGGAAACGAAACATTTGGCATTTCGGATGACACTTTCTCTACTACGACCAGTTCTAGCCGGAAACTCGGAACGTCCGATTTACACGGCTTTAAGTCGCATGTCACCATGCCAAAGTTTTTGACTAGTTCACCTCCTAGCCCTGATACCGTGTAAGGGCATTTGTTGCGAGGTAAGCCCAAACGTTGAGCACAGTTCAAAGTAATGAATGAACTTTGAGCTCCAGAATCAAGAACGGCACGGCAGTTCTGATATTGACCAGTGATGTCAACGACTAGAGTCCTCGTAGTCCCCAGTACTATACCGTAAGAACTGGAATTTTCAGTCACGGAATGAAGATTCTCAGTAACGGTTGGATCGGGTGTCACAGCCACACTCACGGAGCGCGGTAGTGAAGGCCCCGCTGCATGCACGGCAGCACGGGGCGTCTGCGGCGTCGGCACGGCCGTTGCCTGCAGAACACTTGCATCCCGATGTAGTAAATAGTGGTGAGGCCGAGAGCAAACTCCACAAGTCATGTTGCTCTTACAACTTGACGTTTCATGACCACTTTTTAAACAGTTGGTGCATAGTTTCAAGGCATTGACACGGTCAATCCTGTCTTGAACTAACAGTTTACGAAACTGTTCGCAACGATAAATCAGATGATTTGAGTTGCAATGCACGCAAGTCAGTTTGTTTTGTTCGAATTATTTTGAGTATCAAAACGCGAAACAGCTGATCCAACCTTTTGTGAAGACGAAGTTGCGTTCGAATATTTGAAATTGGCCGGTTTATGACTCGGTCGTGCGAAGTTGACAGATGACTTCACTTTGACTTGTTGATTGTTTATAGTCCGGGAGCCGGCACTAGGAAATGTATGTTCCAAAACTTTAATTTGTTTGTTGACGAAATTTATTAAATCCGCGAATATCGGTAATTTATTTTGATCGCGGCTTTCTTCAAACAATTTCCGAGTATGACTGTCTAACCCACGTAATGCCAAATGACAAAATAGATAGTCGTCCAAGTTCTCAATCTGCAAGGCGTGAATCGCTTTCAACGAATGATCAAAAGTCTCCACGAACGAGGTTAAATTCGCTACGCTGTCTTTTGTCAAAGGCGAAAAGTTCAGCATTTTGTCCAGATATCTGCCGGTCAACGCCCTAACGTCTTGGTATTTATCAAGTAAGCTTTGCCAAACAAGTGGGTAATTGAATGACGTAATCGGAAGACTTCTGACAATGCTCAGTGCTGGACCTTTGACGCAAGATAGGAGATAATGAAATTTATCTATGTTCTCGAACTTGCGATTGTGAACCAAAGACACGAAGGTATCATGGAATGTAGCCCAGTTCTCTACCTGCCCGTCAAATTCAAATAACGTAAGCTTCGGTAAGACCGGCCTATCTAGACAATCATCCTTGGTTGTAGTTGAATATTTTTCGGTTGGCTCCTGAACTATACGCGTGCAGTTCAAAGCTACCTTTTTGCAAACATAATATAATTCGTCGAAGCTTTCTAACGCGCTTGTTGAAGGTTTAGCCTTGGGGTTTGACTGCATTTCAAGCATGATAATTTCCATGACAATTTTTTCGAAATCGCTACGAGCGTCATCAAGTTCTGAAAACTGTACCATGTAATTCTGTACCGAGTCTAGACTATCCAATTTAACAGTTTTGGATACATCATACGCCTTTTGTAATTTTTTGAATAAATATTCTTTTTTAATTGTCAAAGTGCTAATTTGCAATAAAGATTGCACCTCGCCTTCCGCCATTTTTGTCACGGACAAAAATATGACGAATTAGTTGAATTATATTTTTGAAAATCTGTGAGAACAGGGAATAGCTTTATAGCGAATACGATTCGCGACGGAAGCAACGGTTATATTATAGATTATAATTTGGGGAATTAAACAAAAAATAGGTAGGTTCAAAATTTTGAAAATGCGGTTCGAAGACCAGAAAATGTGGCGTAAAGCCGTTAGCGGACTGTAAGTAACGAAGGAAGGATCGTGGGGTGGAGTCAGAAATATGTGAACATTATACTGATCCAAGAATAAATATCAAGGACTTACCGTTGCTGTCGCCCGTTCTGTTTCGGAGGCCTCCGTCAGCTTCCTTTTGATCACACGGTTTTAATAAATAATGTTTTTGCTGTAATTCTTGCTATATTCGCAGACACTAGTTTTGACACTATAGTCTAGTTACATTTTTTCATACAGAGAGAAGCAAAGCGGCCAGTGTCCCCGCCATTTATAAATGAGTCAGTATAAAGGTTAATACTAAACACTATCTCACTCATACGTCAAACAAAGCCTATACCTACGACCGAATAGCAAAGCCGCCGCCAAATTTTAGGTAAATATCGATCAGAATTTCCGTACCCTGTTTATGAAACATGTAATGTCTCATTTTTTTAATGTGGGTACACACCACACCACATTTTTAATTTTTTATACGAAACTATTGATACAAAGATCAAATATCAGAGAAAAATTGAAATGCGTAACCTGGTGGAAGAGAGCCCGGGTATCGAACTCGGTACCTCTGGATTGGCAGTCCAGCACGTTTTCCGCCACCCTAACGCCCATGCAACCTTTCGAGATTTTCTTTATGCTTTGTGTTTCTATCTTTACATTGTTTATTTGAAAGAGCCGCGACGGTTGTGCTTGATATTATATCCAAAGGGTTAGGGTTCACTCACCAAGTCGCAGCTAGTAGAAGTGACGGTGCCGTTGTTGAGCACTTCCGACTTGACGACGGACGAGCGCGGCCGGCCGCGGCGCCGCGAGTCTGGGTCGGAGCCGCGACGGTTGTGCTTGATATTATATCCAAAGGGTTAGGGTTCACTCACCAAGTCGCAGCTAGTAGAAGTGACGGTGCCGCTGTTGAGCACTTCCGACTTGACGACGGACGAGCGCGGCCGGCCGCGGCGCCGCGAGTCTGGGTCGGAGCCGCGACGGTTGTGCTTGATATTATATCCAAAGGGTTAGGGTTCACTCACCAAGTCGCAGCTAGTAGAAGTGACGGTGCCGTTGTTGAGCACTTCCGACTTGACGACGGACGAGCGCGGCCGGCCGCGGCGCCGCGAGTCTGGGTCGGAGCCGCGACGGTTGTGCTTGATATTATATCCAAAGGGTTAGGGTTCACTCACCAAGTCGCAGCTAGTAGAAGTGACGGTGCCGTTGTTGAGCACTTCCGACTTGACGACGGACGAGCGCGGCCGGCCGCGGCGCCGCGAGTCTGGGTCGGAGCCGCGACGGTTGTGCTTGATATTATATCCAAAGGGTTAGGGTTCACTCACCAAGTCGCAGCTAGTAGAAGTGACGGTGCCGTTGTTGAGCACTTCCGACTTGACGACGGACGAGCGCGGCCGGCCGCGGCGCCGCGAGTCTGGGTCGGAGCCGCGACGGTTGTGCTTGATATTATATCCAAAGGGTTAGGGTTCACTCACCAAGTCGCAGCTAGTAGAAGTGACGGTGCCGTTGTTGAGCACTTCCGACTTGACGACGGACGAGCGCGGCCGGCCGCGGCGCCGCGAGTCTGGGTCGGAGCCGCGACGGTTGTGCTTGATATTATATCCAAAGGGTTAGGGTTCACTCACCAAGTCGCAGCTAGTAGAAGTGACGGTGCCGTTGTTGAGCACTTCCGACTTGACGACGGACGAGCGCGGCCGGCCGCGGCGCCGCGAGTCTGGGTCGGAGCCGCGACGGTTGTGCTTGATATTATATCCAAAGGGTTAGGGTTCACTCACCAAGTCGCAGCTAGTAGAAGTGACGGTGCCGTTGTTGAGCACTTCCGACTTGACGACGGACGAGCGCGGCCGGCCGCGGCGCCGCGAGTCTGGGTCGGAGCCGCGACGGTTGTGCTTGATATTATATCCAAAGGGTTAGGGTTCACTCACCAAGTCGCAGCTAGTAGAAGTGACGGTGCCGTTGTTGAGCACTTCCGACTTGACGACGGACGAGCGCGGCCGGCCGCGGCGCCGCGAGTCTGGGTCGGAGCCGCGACGGTTGTGCTTGATATTATATCCAAAGGGTTAGGGTTCACTCACCAAGTCGCAGCTAGTAGAAGTGACGGTGCCGTTGTTGAGCACTTCCGACTTGACGACGGACGAGCGCGGCCGGCCGCGGCGCCGCGAGTCTGGGTCGGAGCCGCGACGGTTGTGCTTGATATTATATCCAAAGGGTTAGGGTTCACTCACCAAGTCGCAGCTAGTAGAAGTGACGGTGCCGTTGTTGAGCACTTCCGACTTGACGACGGACGAGCGCGGCCGGCCGCGGCGCCGCGAGTCTGGGTCGGAGCCGCGACGGTTGTGCTTGATATTATATCCAAAGGGTTAGGGTTCACTCACCAAGTCGCAGCTAGTAGAAGTGACGGTGCCGTTGTTGAGCACTTCCGACTTGACGACGGACGAGCGCGGCCGGCCGCGGCGCCGCGAGTCTGGGTCGGAGCCGCGACGGTTGTGCTTGATATTATATCCAAAGGGTTAGGGTTCACTCACCAAGTCGCAGCTAGTAGAAGTGACGGTGCCGTTGTTGAGCACTTCCGACTTGACGACGGACGAGCGCGGCCGGCCGCGGCGCCGCGAGTCTGGGTCGGAGCCGCGACGGTTGTGCTTGATATTATATCCAAAGGGTTAGGGTTCACTCACCAAGTCGCAGCTAGTAGAAGTGACGGTGCCGTTGTTGAGCACTTCCGACTTGACGACGGACGAGCGCGGCCGGCCGCGGCGCCGCGAGTCTGGGTCGGAGCCGCGACGGTTGTGCTTGATATTATATCCAAAGGGTTAGGGTTCACTCACCAAGTCGCAGCTAGTAGAAGTGACGGTGCCGTTGTTGAGCACTTCCGACTTGACGACGGACGAGCGCGGCCGGCCGCGGCGCCGCGAGTCCGGGTCGGAGCCGCGACGGTTGTGCTTGATATTATATCCAAAGGGTTAGGGTTCACTCACCAAGTCGCAGCTAGTAGAAGTGACGGTGCCGTTGTTGAGCACTTCCGACTTGACGACGGACGAGCGCGGCCGGCCGCGGCGCCGCGAGTCTGGGTCGGAGCCGCGACGGTTGGGCTTCACTATCGACCTGAAATGCACAACAAATGTTTAAAAAGTAAAATTTTTTTTACTGGAGTGTCACTTGACTACTTACACAAAATAGTGCAATTTAGGGGGGATGCGATTATGTCACTTTATTTTATTCCTTGCACCATGGTTATTAAATTTGATGTTATGTTAAATTGCATTGTTTCAATCCTTTACATGGGCTCTGTCAGGGTATAGCAATATCTTAGGATAGTCTTAAATAAGTTTCTGTCAAAAATGACATTTTAGTGGCAAGCTTTTATAGCCGACTGTACTTTTCTTTGGATATCCATCAAATGCTCACTGAGACGATTCTAAAAAGCCCAAGCTCGGTAGGATTGCTTTTTCTATTATAGAGTTCCTATGGCCACCTTCCGGCTCCATCATCAGATCAGCCCCATGGTAACATATTATTGTATTGTCATCAAAGTTAAGTAAGTATGCAAAATTTCAGCTCAATCGGTTGACGATATCTGCTTCAAAATTGAGTTGCAAGATTTCACCCGAACAAACATACTTAGATACATACATACATACGAGTACATACTTACATTGCAAGTTAAATAAAAGCTTTTAAAATGGGCAAATACAAACATTTATATTTATAACACAGACCCCGAGTCTATTTTTATTATTTTCACTTGGGCCTTTTGTGTGCCGCATCGACCATAATTGATCTATTGTGGCAGCCCTGTCTTAAAGCTCACTGCTGAGGCCCGTTGAGTCCAGGAATTCCCAGATTCTTTGGGCAGTGAGTTGTTGTATCTCCTCTGGGGGCACAAAGTGTTGCCCTAAGTGGATACTTCTTTTGTGCATAAGACCCCGAGTCTAAGGGTATTCCCAGCATATTCGAATTATTTTAGGTTCAAATAGGAATCTCCTATTAAAGGTAGAGGACAGCAATCAACTCACAGGTTGGTGGAGGCGTGCTTGTTGGAGCTGCCGAGATGCGTGGTGAAGGCGGCGTCGTTGAGGAACTGTATGTCGCAGTCAGCG
This sequence comes from Apotomis turbidana, assembly GCA_905147355.2. Classification (NCBI taxonomy): domain Eukaryota; kingdom Metazoa; phylum Arthropoda; class Insecta; order Lepidoptera; family Tortricidae; genus Apotomis; species Apotomis turbidana. The sequence continues at coordinate 8,102,725 of LR990301.1, forward strand.
CAGTGCAGTGCGTCGCCCGGCCGCGCCACGGCCGCCTCCATTATGTGCCGCTCCTGTTATTAATATAACCAATTGTAAAAGGTATGGGTTATGCCCGATTACACATTAGAGGTGTTTCCACATATCTAAAAAAAAAATTAAGAAGTCTTGGGTAAAAGAAAGTTTTGAGGTAAGATGAGTCAGAACTCCCAACACGTCACTACTAATCCAACTTACCCCGACACTCTCAAGACGTTAGCTAGCTACAGAAATGTTATTAAATTGAGAAAGAAATTACTCAGGGTCGAAGTACGGCCAGGTCAGAGCAGAAATAAAGCAATAAATTTATAAGTTAAGCTTTCGCCTTTATAATTAAAGGCGAAAGCTTGAATGAATGAATGATATTTATTCACCAGAATATACGGTACATATAAGGTCCTACAGTAGTAACTTGGTTGAATAATATATTCTACCGTTAGGCATGTGAAACTTGATTACTTAGGTAACTAAAAATAGAGAATTATTGCATGCTATATACATAAAATTAGTTTTATGTTTAATACAATATTTATACATTCTCATTACTACGATTTAAATTACAGTTTGTTTGTTACTTCTTCACGCTTAAACGGTTAGACCGATTTTAATACATTTTGGTATGATGGTACCTGACACTCTCAAAATATAACAGATGCCGCGTTTACTTAAGAAAACTTGACGCTAACTAACGACGCGTCACAGCATAGGTGTACGCACTACGCAGCGGCCTGCTCCAGTGTGGAAGAAACGCATAAGACACGTCACTGCCTTTATTGTGCGTCACCGTGTTTGAACAGCGGTGTGGTCACTCCTTAATTGGTGTAAACCATGCTTTTGAATTATTTAGGTAAAAACCAGACGAGTGCGAATTGGACTCGGATCTCCGTAGAATAAAATAAAAAACACCTTTACCCATATTTATTTAATGTTATTCCAGCTAAAATAATGCGCAATTTTCAAGTCTACCTATTACGGCCCCACAGATACAGACAGCCCTGTGACCGACAGCGAAGGCTTAGCAATAAGGTCCAGTTATCATGTTTTGGGTACGCAACCTTACTTTAATCACTACAAAAGCTAGAAATAAGAGTCAAATTTAGACAGCTCCACAGAGTACAAGATGGTCACGTTATGAGTAGACTCCATGGCAATGCCGTATTTAACACTAATAGGGGAAAGCAAGTATTTTGTAATTACCTCAGTACTGTGGGCGAGCTGTTTGTGGCAGTAAAGGCCGTTTTCGCTGACGAAGCTGTGGCCACACATGTTGCAAATGTTCGTGGACGGATGCTTTATCCTGATGTGGGTCAGGCGGGTCGACGCTTTCCTGGAACAAAACATAGAATGCAACTGTCGAGAATCATCAGTACGAGTTTTACGAAAAAATAACTTAGGTACTGTTGAAGTTCTTTCGGCTTTCTTCTCAACAGCGGCCTCCTCTTGGGAAATGCCGGTAGATTCACAATCTGACTGGTAAAAGTGCCCTTGTAGCCTATGGCCTACTTACTGAACAAATTATTTCATTTCTTACGCACCGAAACGGCAGGATGGATTTTAACCAAATTTGGTACGGGGATGGCTGGACATCCAAAAATATGATACTTTTAAACGACTTTGGTAAATAAAAAAGTTTAACGTGGACGTGGTAGAAGGGTGAATTCTATTAACTTTATAAAATGTTATATTTGCATCTATCATATTATTAACATTTACCAAGTAATACGTAAGGCCCAATGCTGTTATTGTGTTACCAAAATTAGAACCTTACTGTCATTTTAAGAATGTTTAAAATGGCTGCGGAATTTGTACATTGTAGTGTACAGTGGACCTTACGAGGTTATTTAAGTTGTCATATTACAATAAGGCCTTTACTGACACTTTACGGATGACGGATAGGGAGCCATTAAGTTCCTCTTAACAGTAGCAGTAGATAATAGTATCGACGGAAAAAAAGTGGAAACGCTGTAAACGCCAAGGGAATTAATTATTTTTATTAAAGCAGTAACGTCTGCTAACGTAAACCAAATGTTTACAATGAAGCGAAAAATTGAAAAATTTAATGGTTCGGACAGGATTCGAACCTGCGTTTCCAACGGCTTTCCGGGCCAACACGGGCGTCCTACCAACTGGAGCACAGAACCAGATGTCAGAGCCATTGAATCTTTCAACCAGTTGCTTCAACATGCCTTAGGGTGGCATTGTAGCGTCATCTACCGTAAAGATTTAGGCTTTATATTCGGCACCATCGTCTCAAATTTGTTGAGAATCGATAGTAACGATGTGCTACACCCGAATTAATTATTTTTTAATTTTTCGCCAAGGGAATTCATTGGCGTTTACAGCGTTTCCGCTTTTTGCCGACAGTATATAAATTAAAAAAAAAACTCACTTGAACTCTTTTTGACAATGTGGACACTGGTACGTGACATTTTTATGCCAGCGATAGTGCATGTGCGCTTGGCCTCTGTGAACATAAAAATATAATTTAAAAACAATACACTTGTGAATAACGGACAGTCAGACCATAGCCAGTTTGGCTTTTAATATTTTTTGTGACTATATAAACTGGTCAAGTAGTTATTTCACTATAGCTGAATAACTACGAATATAGAACTATGTTGGAAAGAAATGCGATGCTATTATTATTAATTGATCCGGGCCCCTGGCAGTTCTTCATCGGTGAGGGTGACAGTGGTTGACCAAAAAACCGGTTGTAATATGTTTTACGTCACCCTAGGCCGTAAGCGGGATTTACTGCCCGCTACGCGAGGAGAAAATCTCACTTCCTGGCCAAGGCAAGACTTAAAACTTTATACAAACCACGGGCGGTAGTTCGTAAAGCCCCAGATCGCATAATTATGGCCCTCGCCTTCGGTTCAGACCACAAACACCTGCGACCTGGGATATTCACGAATTCACCGCCCTAGGTATGTAACGGAGATGCCACGACTTTGCGCAACGGCGACAGCGGTGTAGGTACGCGTGTCTCGCTCTCTCGTATGGCCGCCGCGCTCGGAGCTTTCGCTCTGCCGCGGCCGCTGTCGCGCAAAGTCGTGGCATCTCCTTAATGTACTATTTCTCGTCTACCCCGTGGCGTGGGGTATTGGATAGACCTTTCTAAACTACGTAGGGGTCGTATCAATCGGTACGTTGAATGTTGATATTGCCTAACAAGTCTCAGTCTTGCCCAGGGATAGTAGCGTTAAAAACAGCGTTCAGGCAATAATATGTATGCATGCGTCATATATTCGCATTATTAAGCGTCAGGAGCGATTTGTCATCAACCAAATTCAAAAATATTTGTTACCGGCATGCTGCTCAATCCTTCGTTCTTGAATCCTATTGAAATAAACTTGACTTTCATCACTGTGGATAAATTTGGCTCTATTATGCAAAAAATACATGAAATTTGCGGAATATTTAGCCAGGGCTCTTTGTTTACATCACTGACATTCACTGACTTCAACGTCAGTTACCTAAAAATTTATCGTTGCCAGTAAAATAAATTAGTACCACTAAAAACACATCCTGAAAAACACCCTGTTGGGCTTATACAACTGGGCGTCACTCACTTGTTGAAGCACACGAACTTGCACAGCGGGCACGAGTATTTGAACAGATGCGTGATGTTCATGTGCCGGTACACCTTCCGCGGCGACTTGAAGTGCAGCTTGCACATGTCGCAAGAGTATTCGCCCGCGTATTCCTGCAACAAATTAGTGTAACCTGAAACATTACGGTTACGGTTATAGCTTGGCAGGATTCGCTGGTCAGCAAAACATGGCTCTTTTAGATGGCCCTTGGTGAGAGTGCCAACTGTCCATTATTCGGAGAGATGCAACGGATAGTTGTTTGGCCGGATACGAGATACCGGATGTTCGGCCCGACCACCGGCCGAATATCCGGCCGCCGAATATTGATGTAGCCTCTCTCTGCATCTTTTATCGCTTGTATAACGGGGAGTGCTCCGAGGAGTTGTTCGGATTGATTCCTGCCGCTTCTTTCCGCCATCGTTCTACGCGACAATCCTTTCATCCTCACCACTTAGATAGTTGGCAGTCCACAACTGTGCGGTTTTCTAGAAATTTCCTGCCTCGCACGACTGCATTGTGGAATGAATTGTCGCTTGCGGTATTTCCGGACCGATACGACCTTCAAACCTTCAAGAAAAGAGCGTATTCCCACCTGAAAGGCCGGCAACGCACTTGTGACTCCTCTGGTGTTGCAGGTGTTTATGGGCCACGGTAATCGCTTTCCATCTGGCGATTCGTTTGCTCGTTTGCCCCCTATGACATAAAAAAAAAAATCGGCCGGCGGAACTATAGGTACTACCTACATTTTGAGTTTTGCAAGTGCGGGTCGTGCAGGTTTTTTACCTGTTTCGTAGTGAATGTTTGCGCGGACACATTTCTAAGTGCGAAACGAATTTTATCATGTCATTCCATTACGGAGTAACTTCGTTTAATAGTACACGTGCAGTTACCTAGTAGAAATAGTGCAGTAGATTCAATTGTTTACCCCAAAATCAAGCTAGTTTACTATTTGGTATCGGGCCGGATAGTACTTTGCTATCCCGTATCCGGCCGGATAGTACGTTGCAATCCGGTATCCGGCCGGATATTAAAATAAGGGCCGGATAGGCCGGATACCGGATAGTTCCGAATATTCGGTGCATCGCTAATTATTCGGCCTTCATGAAGGAGCTCTGGTCTCGTGGTGTCGTATCCCGACATTCTCTGGACCGACACACGTCGCCTATTTAACGTGCTAGTGTATTTCTTCACTGTATTGATCATGTATGTTAGTTTTATTATAGGCCACAGTTGCCAAATGGTTTGATTTGATTTGTAAAGTAGTCCTCACTCACCGGATCATGTTTTCTCATGTGCTTGTTGTAAGTGTTGATAGCCCGGAAGCCTCGATAGCAGAGCTCACACTTGTACTCCGCTTCCATGTAATTTCTGCCACTCTTCCGCTCCAATATCAGCTCGTACTGTTCTTCATGCTTCACCGGAGAGTACACTGGGAAGTCGGGTGGCATTTTGGTGATTTTTCTGTAAAAAATTAAGTTTTCTTGATAGTAAATAAACCTTTTGGTTCAACACGGGATCCTCTTCTATATATTCATCAATCATCATATCGTATCGTATCAATCATCGTACGTGAAGGCGTGCGTTCAGGAGATCGGCTAATGCGCTAAGCATTTTAAAACAGAACAATACAGAGGGCGCTTTAAAGCGGAATAAGAGTGTAGCAGTTCAATAGCTCAGTGGTGAGAGCACTGCTGCAGCAAGCAGATGTCATGAGTTCGATTCCCACTAGCACCTCAGTGGTTTGTGTAAGATTTTGGCTTCTTATCTATCCTTGTATTTATATTATAGTCATTTAAAGTTTTAGCAAAGGGACCTTTGGGCTCTACCTCACAGGTCGAATGGTGACGACTCCTTTGACGCGCTTGCCGCCTTTGCTGCTCAGCCACTTTGGCCTCGACTCGTACCAGTTGGCGTCCTTCTTCCTTCCCCGCTGCAGGTGCGCCCAGATGAAGTGCTGCTTCGCTGAGAGACTGCAAGATAACTTCCACTTCACATACTCGAAAATAAATATAAAGGGACAATCTTACACAAATCAACCCAGTCTCAAGATAAGCAAAGCTTGTACTATGGGTACTAGATGACGATATATATAACACATAAATACATATATAGATAACATCCATGACTTAGGAACAAAATATTTGAGTTCACCACACAAATGGTTCACCTCACCATGGCGACGCGTTTGGCTCGGTTGGTAGACTTCTGCCTACTGAGTCGGCGGTCTCGGGTTCGAATCCCGGCCGGGGCAAATATTTGTGCAAAATATTTGTTCTCGGGTCATGGATGTTATTTATATATGTATTTATATATTATGTATATCGTCGTCTAGTACCCATAGTACAAGCTTTGCTTAGTTTGGGACTAGGTCGATTTGTGTATGATTGTCCCTTAATATTTATTTATTTATTTATTATATTTTAAATATTTTTCTTGGCCGGGATTCGAACCCAGGACCGCCGGCTCAGTAAGCAGGTGCACTACAAACTGCGCCAACCGCGTCGTCAAAGTAAAATAACATCTTACAAGGAATACAAGGCTAGAGTAGTAATTTGACTCCGGACAATAATAAAATGCCTATGGTTTCAACCAAGGCATGCTGTTCTAGATTCTGGTTATAAACTGCTAATACATTAAGTACAACTTCTGTTTATAAAAGGAACTAGTCAGCTATACTCAACCTGTGACCGTTTATTTCTTTCTTTCTATGCAGCACAGGCAAATTATTGCGCCCGCGGAAAAAAAGGTTGGCAATGACTGAACTAGTCTATACTTTAGTAACATGCATTGACAATTAATAACGTCACATTGTCACGTACCGGTCAAAACTAACTTCATTGCACTTCTTGCATTCATACTTGTACATGTGTTTCTCTGTGATGTGGGTCTTGAGCAGGTACTCTGTCTTGTAATAGTAGTTGCACAGCTTGCAGAGAAAGTTGCCGCTTACATGCTGGAAAACAAGGAAGGTGTTACAGCAATAATATATCTGGATAAGATATAAAGAACAGACTATAAGAAGTTCTTGTCAAACTAATTAGTTTTCGATACACACGTTAATTGTCAACTGTACTTTCTTACACAAACATGGTGGATTTATCCTGTGCTGTTTAGGAGTTCCTACAACTGGGGCTACAGAACCGGAATATTTAAGTATGGTAGTATCAGTAATTGCCGGTACCGCCATATTAAAATTTCCCGTTTATGCAAGCCCTACCTACGACCCACCAATAATTTGCCCTTTGCTCAGCAAACCTCGTTTGCATTGGTTAATTATGTTATGGTTTGCCCGGCCATAACATAATATTATGCTGGTGTTACTGAGTAGGACCCTTTTACCACTCAGAAACAACCCATTACATTTACTCAAGCATGCAATGAAATGACATCATAACGTGCATTTTAACGGGCTTCGAAATATCCCGTTTCGGGCAGAACAGCTCGAGAGAACTGTAAAGGAATTTCATACAAAATTGAAGGCCTAAGCGGATTTATTTTTAAATATGGCGTCTGTAATCATAATTTGTATTCTTGTTATTTCATTGCATATGTTTGAGAAAAGCACTATACATGCCTAACCGTGAATAGGGCTTGCAGTTACTATCCGTCTATACCTACTCACCCGGCAAGCCCTTCTTTCTTGGGATCTGTAGTAATGTACTATTGTTCTATTCTTTGTATTTGAGTTGGCTATCAGTCAACTAATTAAATTTGTTTATTTGACAGGTCAAGAACACAAGGTCAGCTCACAGTTGAAGAATCATTTGACTATTCAAATATTGGTTGAGCTCTTGAGCAGTAAATACATATTCTAATCTAATTAACACAATTGAGTACAATCAAGTTCTATTTATTCTACCCAATCAATTCTAAGTTAACTCGAAACTTATACAAACTTGCCTTAGTAACTCATTCTCATTAGCATTATGATGTTACGTGTGTTAACTTTTGACGATGCAATGATGACGACGAATATTATTTATTTATTTATTTATAGATTATATAGATAAAGCATCCATTACCCAGGAACGAAAATATTCGAGTTCTATTCAGTTTGTACAGTCCAATTACAAAAACCTTTGTAGGATCATAGTTTCACTAGCAGTACCTCCAAAAACCTTAACTTTCACATGTTTAAGCCGTTTAACAATTTTTTAAAACTAGTTATTCTCACCTTATCATGCATTCTCAAATGTGAGGTAAGTTTCTGTTGCATATGATATCCCTTATTGCACACCTCGCATCGGAAACTCCCGTTACTGAACAGCCTGTACACATCGACCGCAGCTTGAGCCTCCTTGTCCGATATTGTCACCATGCTGGCATACTCTTCATCTAACTTAGACCGGTCCGGATCAGTCTTCTTAACACTACTTTTACCTTTAACTTTTGGTTTCTTAACTGGAGGTATAGGGAAATCTTCCTCAGAATGGTGATCACTAAAATTATTGTCATCATTGTCAAAGTAATCTGTAGCATCTGCATCTTTTACTATTGATATTGACTGTTCTAAATCATGCTGCTCTGAACTTGGTGCTAATGTTTGCTCTTCTTGTTCTAACTTGACATCTTGTGACGTTTGTGGGATTTCTTCTAGTTGTTTCTTAGGGAAATCAATAACTTGTGTGGTGTAAGTACTGTGATGGATGATTGGTATTTTGCCACCATAGTACACACCCAAGCGGCTGGTTTTTGTCAATTGGCACAGAACATCCTCATAATTTATTCTATGTATTTCTACAAACGACAGCACCGGTTTTATGTCTAAACGATCTCTGTCTATGGCCTCGAGTTTATGTACATTGATCTGAAATAAAAAGGAAAAATTATCAGTGACATTTTTTTTCATAAATTTAGACATGTAGTAAGAAAGGAAGAACCACGGAAGATTGTTAGTTATATGAAAGAGATTTTGTGTAAAGGGACTTCTAAATGGGCAGTCCTTCTCTGCCATAGTTGCCGACCATACATTGTGCGACCATAAAATGCAAATAATGACCAAATTGCAGCAAATCATGGCCCGTTTCGAAGCCCCTTAAAGGAACTAATGTCTTTCAGGAAGTAACTTTAAATATCAATGACAATAACAATTATGACTGACCTCTTTATTCCTTAGCTGGAGTTCTCGCAACGTGAAATGGGCTCTCTGGCATCTCTTCCTAAACTTCGCAAAGCGTTTTACATAAGCTGTGCACTCGAAACACAAATATTTGGGCAGGCCACAGCAATCCGTTGACTAAAAAAAAAGTAGATAAACATCATTTCCAATTAAAAAAATCTTATAGGAAAATATATTACATTTTCTTCAGCAATATGCTACTATAAGATCACAAATAAGAAAGAATTTAAGTAAGTCGTAGCCGAAATAACAGAAATTCATGCGAGTAGTGTACCTTCAAGCCAGATATTAGGTTGAATTCATGCCGTAACGTGCCCGTGTCCATGTTGTATAGGTTAACATTAGTACTAAAACACACTGTACAAGCTTTTAAGTCATACATATTATGTGCTTTAATTTAGTTCGTCGCTATATAATAAAAATCATTATTATTTTAACAATAAACAACCGCGACATCGTTGACAATTTGAGTGAATGGAAAGCGTATTTGATAGGCTGAAAATTAAATGAAGGAATGATTTGAATTACGAATGAGTTGTAAATAGGGTGTAGGTTCCGGGAATTTTCAGTAAGGTAGTCCCGAGAATCACCACAAATCCCGGCGCCACACTACCCGCGAAGTTGACCGAAGTTGGGCGAATAAGAAAGAGGCACTTCGCTGCAGAAACTCATACTTCGGCTTCTTTGCATAATTTCGTCGTTAGTTTTTCAACTAGCTGCGTGAAACGAAGCTAATACGAATGACATTGATGTGACATTGACATTTGTGACATTTGATAATAACTCCAATTTTTCTTTCTGTCGCAGTGTAGTGTCTGCTTCACTTGAATTAAATCGACGGACGAAAACGCGAAATTGATTGATAAATAATATTTCTTGCATGATAACTTTAGTTAGCTTCTAACTAAATAATGGCTGAAGAGAAAAAAAAGGCGTTATTTATTTGCCTTGGTAAGTTTTCAACGGATAATTTCCACGCCAATAAACATGATCCATATTATCAAAACAATCATACGAAATAATATTAAAGTTATGTAAAATAACTAATAATCATTTTAATAAATAATAATCATTTTCATGATGCAACAAATATATTGGTGCATGGTGAAAATAATTATATTTGGCTCGTTTCAGGGAATATTTGCCGCTCACCAATAGCGGAAGGTGTCTTCCAGAAGACAGTGACAGACTTGGATCTTGGCAATAAATGGGAGATAGATAGTGCTGCTATCGGCGGCTGGCACGTCGGCAACTCGCCGGATTATCGCGCCTTGGACACTATGAAGAAACATAATGTTCCATATAATAATCATGCAAGACAGGTGAGATTCAAATCCTAGCCATTCATAAAAAAAAACACAAAATCTGTGAATACTTGCCATTCATAAAAAAAACACCTAATTGATTCAGAAATATATTATATTTCTAGCTGCACCACACAGTGTCACCCACTCATCCTATGGGATCGCTAAATTTTTTCAGGATAAAAAGTAGCCTATCATACCAAAATTTATCAAAATTCGTCACCTTGACTGTCAAGAAGTAACAAACATACACAGAAACACACTCACAAACTTTCGCTTTTATAATATTAGAGCAATGTAATGTGATACTTGCTTTTACAGATTGTGAAAGCAGACTTTAATCACTATGACTTCATATTTGGCATGGACGAGGCCAACATGAAGGACCTCAACAGGCTGGCTCCGAAGAACAGCAAATCCAAGCTCCTTTTGTTTGGAGACTTTGACCCTCAGGGTGACAGGATCATCAGGGACCCTTATTATGTAAGTCACCTGTCACCTTTTTAAATTGACTTCAAAATGGAGGAGGCTCACAAATTGATTGTATTTTTTAAATGTTTGTTACCATCTGAACTCCAAAATTTGTGAATTTCGTAATTTTTTTAAGCTTCACCAAGTTGTTCTCATAAAAAATAAAATTATTTACTGAACAATTTTTAACTCATCTTAAAAGTCTAAATTGTTTTATTTTTATATTTTTCAGGACAGTGATGACAAGGGTTTTGAGAAGTGTTATCAACAGTCTGTGAGGTGTTCCAAAGGATTTCTGGATCATTTGGAAAAGGAGGCTAAATAAACGTACATTCTATCACACATTATTTACATATTTAAATAAAAATTATGAGGTAATCAATTATTCCAATATATTTTTATTTCAAAATGTTTTTGGTTTTACTTCTCTTTAATATTTTGGATGGCTTTAGATATATCCGCACCAGGTTCTACGCCAACGACAGTCCCGTATACCCGTCACAGTCACAGCGTGGGGAGCAACACAACAAATATATGTACATAGGGCAAAGAGGATATTAAATTATTATTATTAACCTTTTGAAGGCCAAGTGATGAAGCAATTCAAAATACCACTATGAACTGCAAAATCAACAGGGATTAAAAAATACTTGTACTGGTTTAAATCAATAATTTTTATGTCTGTGAATTTGGACGGCGTGGCGTCAGTTGCTTGACTTTTAATTGTCGGCCACAGTCGACTTTAGCGTTGAAATGGTTAAGTACCTAGCTTACTTTCATAATGAACTGACTGTATTATTTCTACGCTATCGAGTGCACAGGCTTCCTGAAGTGCAGTGGACTGTCGTGTCGAGGTGTTGGGACATCCGGTACTTCTTGCACAGAATAAATACAAAGTAAGCTCTTAGAATAGGATTCGGGTTTAAGTGAAATCGGAGAGGTTCTTATCTCGATCGCATAAGAGAGCGAGACAGGTATAAAACTCTAATCATTCTGTCAGCTTACGTAGGTACCTAGTGTACAGAAGGTTTTCTTTTATGATTTACGCTAACGCCGCCTAAATTGTTTGTCTATTGCGATATGATTGCGATGAGTTTGGTCGTGGGGCGTGGCAATACGATCGCCAGACGTGTATGTACCGCTACTATTGGCTGCAGGCGCGGTCCGTTCGACATTGCGAAGATTCTATTTCCGGCTCCACACTATCGCGAATATGGCCGAAGTATGAGTTTCTGTAGAAGTGCCTACCGCACTATCATATTTGCCAAACCTCGGTCTACTTCGCGACTAGGGTATAGTTAGGGCAAGGGTTGTTTTGCCAACAACTACTTACTCATTTAGGATTATTTAATAGTCGAAATATATAAAAGGCATTTAGCATATTAATTAGGTTTTTATTTCTTCCACGAGAATATTTGACACCTTTCCTTATTTAATTTAATAACTTAAGTATACTGATTTGTAAAGCTTATAATGCGAAGCTATGTAAAATGGACCAATCAATTAAGACTATATAAAATTGTTTTTCCACTTGAACTTTCCTTCAACTTCAGCAACAAATCTGAATCTGTTTTCACCAACAATAACTTTCTGAACACAGATTTTGTCCTTTTGATCTTCAGACGGCTCCTCCAAATCGATGTTCATGTCTTTACTAGCTGCCTCTGCCTCTGCTATAGCTTTTGCCTTGCCTTTGGCTATACTTGTGTTTGAAACTTGTGCTGGGCCAGAGAGTGAAAAATTTGCAATGATTTCTTTGAGTGCCATGGAAGTGTTCATCGTTACATCGTTTTTTATTGCCTGTACTCGTGTTCCTAGTCGTTCAGGGCCCTCATTGGACAGCAGTATTGGAAACAGAAACAGTGAGTTGAATCGCTCCAGTAAAAGGAAGAATTGCTCTTTGAGAATAGGATTTCTTCTGAATAAATTGCGGATTTGCGTTGGGGGTGTATCTTTTTTCGCATTGATGTATGATATAATTTTTCGTAACCCTGTTAACGTGGCGTAATGCGGGGGGAGGCAATAAGATGAGGTGCCTAAAGTGTTATGTCCCCATATATCTGGTGCACCCTTTACTTGGATCGAAGTAGTTGCTTCTTTTCTTGAATAGCTCTTAACTTTGAAAAGATTTACTTCTAGCTTTGGGTCCAGTAAGCCAGGGTACTGAGCAGCATATGAGCTGTTTTTGAAAAGATCTTTGTTTAGCTTTCCCTTCAAGAAAATTATCATTTTTTGGATATTGGTCACATTCAGATTATGTCCTGACGCCATAGATTGAGTATCAAAAGCTGTTACGTCCTCTTCGTCATAGAGCTCATCTTTTCTTTCTTCCTGTTCCCTGACACTTTCAGTTGCAAGGGTGGCTATAATAGCATCTTCTATAACTTCAAGAGGAGATTCCTTGCTGATTCTTTTGCTCTTCCTTTTTTCGATTTCCGTCTCTATTCTCTTTTTAAGTTTTTCTGTTGCTTTATTAAGATTATCTGTTGCTTGTCCATGGCCGAGGCGTCGTGCTCCTCTTCGAGGGGCATTTGCAAGTGATAAGTTAGGATACCTCTTCATCCATTTAATCAAGGTCAAATATCTTGCTCTTACATGCACTCGGGTTTTCCCAGGGAACCACCTTGTCACAGCAGAATAGTTGGTAATATTCGGCTCATTGACCATGAGTTGAAGTAACCTTTTATCCTCCTCCAAGGTCCAAACAGTAGAGATCCTCATCTTGGCCAAAACCTGGTAGCGTACTCGGATCTGTGTCGCTGAACGACCAGGGAGATACTCTGACATTTTTTTGAAGTTAGGTCCAAACTTATCACAACATGTTAAAATTACAGCATCTTCTTCTGGCAGAAATCTGCCCTTCCTCTTTTCCACCAATCGGAAATACTTATTATAAATTTGAATCTTGGTTCTGTTCTCCATAGATGAAGCTACTTTACCCCAAGGTATGTAGTCATCTTCTTTGTAGTATTCTATCAATCTGCGAAGATACTCCTCTTCTTCCTTTGTCCATTTTTTTCCTGTAAATGTATTGCTCATATTTGTCCTGTAATACACAAAGCATTGGTAGCCTGTCCTACCGGTGCTCAGTTCCTTTGCTATGGCTTCCCAGTCTTGATAGTTGTGACTGTGTGCTATTTCTTGTAAACGGGCATGTTCATTTTTGTTCCAAATACTCTTATTAATGCTTGGATGTAAGAATACTTTCCATAGTGATCTGTACTCTGAAGCACTGTGTCTTTTGTTTAATTTGTTGGCCACAATCTCCCAGTCATACTCTTGGTCTATCGGTAAGGCAACATCCTTCAAAGTTTTTTTTGCTAAGCCTGTGATCTCTCGGTTAATAGCATCGATTTGTTTTTCTAATATCTTTGGCTTTATGTCCTTGCCTTCTCGTTTTAACTTTGCAATTTTTGAAGTCAACTCTTTCTTCCTAATCTGTATCGACATTTTCAGGAGAAGGTTGGTTAAGTTACATTTATCTTTTACTGTCCAGCCAGGAACTGAGGTGATTTCGGAGAAATCGTACATGTTACTTTTAGCCATAAGTATAGTGTCTTCATTGTCCGGGGCTGGAAAATTGGATTTATCTTTGAAATATGGCTTACCGCAGCTTATATAGCGGAATGTTTCTTGACGCTCTTCATGTTTCTCTCCAGGCACAAACTCTTGAAGTTCACTCAACTTCTGTCTGCACTCGTGTAAGCGGTCGACGAGTACTTTTTCCAGTCGTTTTAATTTCTCATCTAGTAGTTTGTTGAGGCCTAAAGCCGAATCGATTTTAACGTGCTCCTGTGCGATCTCGCCAGTAGAAGTGCTGGGTATGGATCGAGAGAATCGTGAGATTATGCTACCGCTTACGGAAGGGCCCAGGAATAAGGAAGGCTCTTCTTCTTCTAAAGCAGCGTTAATCTTTTCTATATCTTCCAAGTGTTTTTCTTCGTCGCTATCCACATCCATATTCTCCATAATGATCGGCGTTGAGTGGAAACTTATTAGCTTCTATTATTAAAATAACACACTCGTATCACAAAGATGATTAGATAAAGGCGGAGATGAGATGAGATTAATCGATCACCAAACAAGTTCATACAGTCGTAATCGTAAACATATCGTAAAATTCGTAAACGTCGTGAGCTGGGCATGACCGGACCGGATCGGATCGTAACTGTCATAAATACTATTTGAGCTACTGACAAAGACTCCTCTGAATGACAATAATGTCAATAAAATGATCATCATAGAAGAAAAAGAACAGAAATGTGTATATCTTAAACAACAACCTGCTTTTATTTTGAAGTTTGATTTGTATTTGTTGACATGTTGACAAACTTTGTGTGTGTTCGATTTGCGTACTATTTTGGATAAATAATTTTATCACTTGATTACTCACTAATAATTTTTACCCAGCTGCTGTATGGCATTGAAGGATTAAAGAAAAGAATACCATGTCTGAACCTGGTGTAATTAGAAAACTTAGTGAGGATGTGGTGAATCGCATTGCAGCCGGCGAAATAGTGCAAAGACCAGCAAATGCTTTGAAAGAACTTATTGAAAATAGGTATTTTTTTCCAGAATTACTATTATTAATTTCTTTTCAAACTACTACTACTAATCAAAATATATTTATTTGCAGCTTGGATGCCAAATCAACAAATATAATAATAACTGTGAAAGCAGGAGGCTTAAAATATTTACAGGTGAATTCTTTTATTTATTTATTTTTTCTAATAAAATACATAAAAATAAAGTTCAGCTAATTCCATAAACATTTATATGTTAGATTTTTTGCATGTTTTTTGACCATTTTGATGCCTTAGTTGCCATAATTATAACAACATCAGAAAATTATACTGACACCAACGTCGTCAAGTGACAATGAAATCTCAATGATCACAAATTTTGTTAGTGTGAATTCTACAGCGAACAAGTGTTTTTCCATCCCTATTGATTTTGAAACATTTCTTTATGTCTTTGCTGCGGCATCAGGGGGTACGGTGAGTTGTATCACCACTTGAAATTCAAAAAGGTAAGGGTGATTTTACAGCCCTTAAATGCCGGTCCGCTGTAACCAAAACTATCATACAATGATTATACTGTAACTGTGCTTACCATAATTTGATCTAATTTAAAGCTTATTATGGCCCATTGCTTTGATATTTATGACAGTGGACTGATGCCAGTTGAAATGCCTGTAGAATCACCCATTTATATATTATGTATATTGTTGTCTAGTACCCATAGTACAAGTTTTGCTTAGTTTGGGGCTAGGTTGTATAAAAACAAATTATTATTATTTATAAATTTATTTACTGTTATATTTAGATCCAAGATAATGGGACAGGCATTAGAAGTGACAATTTGGACATAGTTTGTGAACGCTTTACCACCTCAAAACTCTGCCAATATGAAGACTTGCAGGCGATCAACACTTATGGTTTCCGAGGAGAGGCTCTGGCCAGTATAAGTCACATTGCTCACCTTACCATACTCACCAAGACTGCAGCAGCTAAATGTGCATTTAAGTAAGTACAAATAATTACATTAACCTTTTGAACCACTGATGCCAAAGTCATGACGCCAAAGTGTAATTCAACTGCTATAAGTATTTATGGAGCACTTTAAATTTTTTTGTTGTTGCTTCACCACGTGGAGTTCAAAAGGTGAAAAGGTCCAGGGGACTGAGAGTTCACTTTTCATCTTCAGTATGTTTTTTTACAGGCCTAGTCATAGAGAACTCCCTCCCAAGTAGCACACAAGCGGCATAAGCGCTTATATAGCCCTTACCGCAATGTAAGCGGAATAAAGGCTGTATAACAGTGTGGCAATCATTTTTGACATTTCATAAAGAGAAGATAATTTTTTTTTTTTTTATAACGGCACAACATAGTGGCTCCTCTTCGCCTGATGGTAAGCAAAAAGGGGAGCCCAAGTCGCAATGGCAACTGACGAGAAACCAACGGTGCCAAGTCAGTTGACACTGCCATGCTGGCCCGAGAGATGTTTCTTCACGCTTCGTTTGAAGGGTCCCAAGTTATAAAAAGGAGGAAACACATGAGCCGACAAGGAGTTCCATACTTTAATAGTTCGTCAGATGAAGGAATTGCCAAACTTCTTGGTACTTCAAATTTGAGCTGTCATCAGATACCGTTTTCCGGAAGTTTGAATGTCCGGCTGTTCTCGCCTACAGATCGCATTTTTCAACTGCTCCTCGTGAAATTTTGAGAGCAGGTTCAATAATTATATTTATCGAATTTTTTCTAGATTCACTTTTTCGTTTTTTTTTACGTTAATTGTAACGTAAAAAAAGTAGTTAATCTTTTAGATTTAGTAACAAACAACTAAAACTTTATTATCTGAGCCGGCGGTCCCGGGTTCGAATCCCGGCCGGGGCAAATATTTGTGTTATGAACTCGAATATTTGTACTTGGGTCATGGTTGTTCTATGTATTTAAGTATATATTTATCTATATACTCGTAAGTACGTATATCGTTGTCTAGTACCCATAACACAAGCCTTCTTGAGCTTAATTTGGGACTAGATCGATTTGTGTGAGGTTGGCCGATATTTATTTATTATGTTAAAACGAAATAAAATACTTTACTTTAGAGCCTCATACGAAGATGGCAAACTGAAGGGCCCGATCAAAGCAAGTGCCGGTAACAACGGAACCCAAATCACTGTCGAAGACCTGTTCTACAACATCATAGCCCGCAAGAAAGCCCTGCGGAGCCCTACAGAGGAATACGCGCACATCATGGACGTAGTGGGCGGTTATGCTATCCACAACAGTCACGTTGGGTTCACGTTGAAGAAGTTTGGGGAAAAAACTGATTTGAAGACTCCTATTAATTCGTCTGTCATTGAAAATGTCAGGATTGTGAGTATTGCTTACAATTTTTTTAGTTGATGCGATTGTGGGCTCGTCAGGTGTGGTGCCCATAATATAAGCCTAATCAAATCAAATCAAATCAAAATGGTTTATTCGTTAAACATAGGTGGGTAAAAGGTGGCATACAATTATTACAGATAACAAGTACATCTATGTTTCACCGTTAGGCACACAAATATATTAATTAGAGCCAATTAGAGCTTATTGTAGGACTAGGTCGATTTGTGTTCGATATTTATTTATTTACTACTGCGCCGCGCGGTGTTATACCCGCTCATCCCACGGGAACACTACATTTTTCGGAATAAAAAGTAGCCTATGTGTTAATCCAGGGTGTCAGCTACCTTCATACCAAAATTTATCAAAATTGGTCCAACCATTTGAGCGTGATGAAGTAACAAACATACACATAAACACACAAACTTTCGCTTTTATAATATTAATGTAGTGGCAAAAATCCTCTGCTGGGGTGTAGAGCTTGAATCAAAGTCTTTCCACTTGCACCGGTCTTAGGCAGTCTGTTCTTCCTCCTAGCAGCGCGACCATAGGAGTAAGGGAGACATCGCGCTCGGACCTTCCGCTCCCGCCTATGGCCACTGCTCCGCTGATTTAATTTTCAGATCCACGGCAACTCAATAGCCGGGGAGCTAATGGAAATTGAAATAAAAGATGACACGCTTAAGCTATCCGCGTACACGGGTTCATTACAAACGTCAACTATTCCCATAAGAAAATCATCATCGCGGAGTTGTGGTCGGGCCGTCAGATATTCCTATGCCCGTCTCCTGTACCCATAAGCTAACGTGACCGTACTCGCTATTGACAGCGTAAAGGATTTGCAGTTTACTTTACTAGGCGACGATATAGATAATATTTAAATACATATATAGATAATATCCATGACCCAGGAACAAATATTCTAGTTCATCACACGATTTTTGCCCTGGCCACAACACAAAATGGCCACACGCGTGGCCTGGTGCGACAACACAACTCGTATGCGACTCGTGCCCCGTTAAAAACCATCTTACTAGCGCGCAGCGTGGAGTAGAGAGTAGCCAGTCATAGCAACTCACACGCCGATCAGTACCCTTCGTTACCATGAGTTATTGTGACCGTACTCGCTAGCGACAGCTCCGCTCAAGACAAGTACGCTCATTGTAATCTCATAGTGAGGGTACTGCTCTACTGAGCGACAAGTTGTTCTGGAACGGCCTCTAGCTGTTGTAATACAGTTTGACAGTTCCGAAATTTTGACAATTTAATTTTCAGATCCACGGCAACTCAATAGCCCGGGAGCTAATGGAAATTGAAATAAAAGACGACACGCTAAAGCTATCCGTACACGGGTTCATTACAAACGTGAACTATTCCCATAAGAAAGGAGTTATGCTGTTGTTTATCAATCATCGGTTAGTCGAATCCCAGTGTAAGTATGCGGCGAGGGTGGTATTTGGAATCTAGAGCACAGTCAGGAATTCTATGTAGGGTAAATCGCCAATTACTGGCCACCGTTAAATAACTGACCACCTCATACTAAAAATTAACTATGTTCACCTACAAACAGAATTCATTTTAGTATAAGGTGTTAATTACTGGCCACCCGTCAATATACTAATTTCATTTCATTTTTAGAATGCGGTGGCGGGTAGCCAGCTAGCCAGTTGGCGATTTTCTCTATATGAACTAGACAATTTTAAATTAAACCTCGAGTTTTATTGAGTTAATGAGAAGCACATCGATTTTTAGCAAGTAGTAATTTTAGCTTATATTGGCCTTAATGGTAGCGTCATCCCAAACATGTGTTTTTTACAGCAATCCGCAAAGCTATTGACTCTGTTTACTCGACTTATCTACCTAAGAACTCTCACGCTTTCGTCTACCTCAGTATAGAATTAGGTAAGTTGTTATTTTTATTTCCATTTCATAACTTTATGGAAAATGACCTTTTTTATGTGGGTACACACCACAATTTTTATATAAGCTAAGGTGTAAATCCTTTCCAATAAACAATGCAAAGATCGACGCACAAAGCATAAGAAAAAAATCGATAGGTTGCTTGGGAGTTAGGGTGGCGAATAAATTAACGCGCTGGACCGACAATCCAGAGGGTTCGAATCCCGGTTACTTCCACCATTATTCATTTCAATTTTTCCTTAAGCTTTGATCTTTGTATCTTTGGTTCTATTTATAATCGTTAGCGTGAAAGTCAAATAAAGCATTTGTAATTATATTTTCCAGATCCAAAAAATGTGGATGTAAACGTCCATCCAACGAAGCATGAGGTTCAGTTTTTGTATGAAGAGCAGATCATTGAGAAGTTGAAGGCGTGTGTGGAGAGCAAACTGCTGAGCTGCAACTCTAGCAGGGTCATGTATACGCAGGTGCGATTATTCAGCGTTTTTAACGCAGTGTAGTTTCTGTATGAAGTTGAAGGCGTGTGTGGAGAACAAACTGCTTAGCTGCAACTCTAGCAGGGTCATGTATACGCAAGTGCGGTTATTCAGCGTTTTTTAAACGCAGTGTAGGTTCTGTATGAAGAACAGATCATTGAGAAGCTGAAGACGTGTGTGGAGAGCAAACTGCTTAGCTGCAACTCTACCAGGGTCATGTATACGCAGGTGCGGTTATTCAGCGTTTTTTTAACGCAGTGCAGATTCTGTATGAAGAGCAGATCATTGAGAAGTTGAAGGCGTGTGTGGAGAGCAAACTGCTCAGCTGCAACTCTACCAGGGTCATGTATACGCAGGTGCGATTATTCAGCGTTTAGGGGTCCGTACCCAAAGGGTAAAAACGGGACCCTATTACTAAGCCGTCCGATAATATATCCGTATGTCTGTCCGTCGGTCACCAGGCTGTATTTCATGAACCGTGATAGTAAGACAGTTAAAATTTTCACAGATGATGTATTTCTGTTGGCGCTATAACAACAAGTACTAAAAAACAGAATAAAATAATTATTTAAGGGAGCTCCCATACAACAAACGTGATCACGTTAACTTTGCACCTCATTTGTATCCGGCGCCATACATACCAGGTGCAAACTTAACCCGGCCAGTTAAGGTGGGATGTGTTTGTACGGAACCCTCGGCGCGCGAGTCCGACTCGCACTTGGACGGTTTTTTTTACACAGTGCAGTTCCTGTATGAAGAACAGATCATTGAGTAACAGCTCTTCAGTGCCCCCAATGGTGCTGAGCCTACCAGCTTATTTGGATGCATTTCTTATCTGATTTCTCTTGAAGTAAATAGAAAACCTAATCTGCTCTGGCTTAATCTAGAATTATTTACATCACCTAGGCCGTAAGTGGAATTTTCTGACCAAGGCAAGACGTAAAACTTTAAACAAACCACGGGCGGTAATTCGTAAAGCCCCAGATCGCATATTTATGGCCCTCACCTTCGGTTTGGGCCAGAAACACCTGCGATTTGGAACATTCACGAATTCACCGCCCTAGGTATGTAATGTACTATTAATCTAATCTTAGATTTTTTCCACACCGTTGTATAAAATATAAAGTTGATAGAATTTTGTAGAGGAAAACTTTTGGGCAGGCGTATGTAGGCCCATAATTTTCTTACAAATCTTCTTAAACCACAGGCTCGACTGCCCGGTGCCACGATGGTAGAAGAAATGGTAAAGAAGACAACAGAAGCAGCCAGAGTATACGCCAACAGCATGGTCAGAGTCAATTCTGATGTACAGAAGATTGATAAGTTCTTTAGAGCAGAACCCAAAGCAGATGACACTAAAAATACAGAAAATAAAAATCAAGCAGAAGATACTAATGATGATGAAAAGACAAAAAATAATGCACATGAAGATAAAATGGATGTGGATGATGTTCTAGAAAGTTCTCTTATCGAGGAACCAGTGCCAGTTAATAAAATGCCAGATAAATGGAAAAATCATACCGCTTTAGACCAGGGAAACATAACTTATATAGATCCTAAAGAATCCTTCAAAACTAGGACATTCAAGTATGAAAGGACTGAAACTAAGTTGACTAGTGTTAAGCAACTGAGGATGGACGTGGAAAAGCAGTGTAACTCGAATTTAAGGGAGATCTTAGCCAATTTGATATTTATTGGGTGCATAGATTTGCACAAGTCGCTTATACAACACTCTACTAAACTGTACTTATGTGATACTACGAGGTTGACGTAAGTAAAACATATTAACTTGAGTTTGAATTAAAGTTGAACCTGTGAAAACGCAGTAATTTCAAAATATACTACAGAATAGTATTGCAATCATAAATCATAACCGTTGCGTAGTTTTGAAGATCTAAGCATACATAGGGACAGACAGACAGGAAGGGACTTTGTTTTATACTATGCAGTGATTATCCTTTGTAATCAAAGTGTTGCCTCTTTGATTATGAACATTGTATATCCATACTATTATAAATGCGAAAGTGTGTACGCCTAAAGTGCTGAACCGATTTATATGAGATATGGATATAGTATGAGTCACAGTGAAGGACATAGCCTATAACGTACGTTATGACACTTCATTGCATGTTTGAAAAAATGTGTATTTTCTTATTGTTTTCAGTGAAGAGTTGTTTTACGAGACACTGCTGTATGATTTCCAAAACTTTGGCTTGATAAAGCTATCGAACCCACTGCCTTTGGAAGAGTTGTTCGTGCTCGGACTCTCTTCGCAAGAATCTGAATGGAAGCCTGAACTGGGTAAGTTAAATTCTTGCTGTCTTGACCTTTTCACCAAGCGGTGAAGCAAAACGGCATTTGATTATAGTGAACATTAATTATTTGTTGAAAAATTATGTTTAAAATGAAGCGAAAAACGATGCCACCCTAAGGCATGCAGAAGCAACTGGTTGAAAAATTCAATGGCTTTCGCATTAGGTTCGCTGGTCTAATAGGTAGGACGCCCGTGTTGGCCCGGTTAGCCGTTGGAGACACAGGTTCGAACCCTGCCTGAACTATTAAAATGTAAAAATTTTCGCTTCATTGTAAACATTTGGTTTACGTTAGCAGACGTTACTGCTTTATTCAAAATAATTAAAATTAATTTTGTCATTGAAGCCGCTAAATATACATTCAAATATACACGAAACCAAATAAACTGCCAGTAACTTTTGGGCATGTTACTAATTTTAATTGGACAAAAACTTAAAGTGGACTTGTTTTGACTACTGATTTTATGACGTCACAAGAAAGTATCTTCATAGCAACGTCATACGAATACGAACTAATCGTTTTTGACATTTCATAAAGAGTCTGATTTGAGCTGTCATCAAATACTGTATGCAGCGTGACCCTGTCACGACCATAGAACGAACGATATGATATGAACGAAAAATTTAAATTTGGATGTCATTTGACGAATTCTAAAAAACGGTATAAATAACTCACGTAAAAATGGTCAGGAACGGCCCGACATGTTTCGAACTCATTTGGAGCTCTTCATCAGGGGTAGCTATCCGTGCTGCTACGCGACTCGCGACCCACTAAACAATACCTAACAATTTTTACGTGAGTTTATACCGTTTTTTATAATTAGTAAAGATGTCTCACGATAGTTTTAATAACATTATTGTCATTTGACGACGTTGGCGTCAGCGTAGCAATTTCCCGATGTTGAGGCCTGTGACGTTCAAGAGGTTAAACCAACTAAAATAACCTTTCTCATGTCGAAGAGGCTTATACTCGTACATTGCCTGATTGCCCTTTATTGTACTGTAGTAAATATGAATCATATTTCGGAGCAACTTTAAGTCAAAACTGCAAAAACGCGTTTGGTGACTGTTCTGGTTTACGGCAACCACCTCGTATGTGGAAATCGCTACATACCTACTCGTATTATAAAACAAAGTTCCCCGCCCCGTCTATCTGTATGTTCGCGATGGTCTCAAAAACTATCGAATGGATTTCTATGCTGTTTTCATCTATCAACAGAGTGATTCTTGAGAAATGTTCAGATGTTTAATTCGTTAAGGTTTTATGTAAATTCTGTTATACCCGTGCGAAGCCGAGGCGGGGCACTAGATCTTTACACTACTGATTACAGGGGACATGCGAGAGATGGCGCAGCAGATGACCAAGCTCCTGACGACCAAGCGCGCCATGCTGTTGGAGTACTTCTCTTTGGAGTTAAACGCCAATGGTGAACTATTGGCACTGCCGCTGTTATTAGGTAGGTAATATAATCTTTTCATGGCGCCTAGTACTCCCGAAGTCGTTACATAAGGAGGCTCTCGACTCAACAAATTGTTTAATTACTGTTCAGTTTATTTAGGATTTTTTTCTCAACAGTGGTTTCCTCTTGTGATTTCCCAAGCAAGCAAGTCAGATAGCACATGGCGTATATTCACAATCTGACTTGTCAATGGTTTTATTATTTCTTTAATAGATGAATTCATTTCAAAGATCAGACGATCTTGTCAAGAACAACACGCAATCATGTCGAGAGTCTACTCTCTATGCAATCCCAGTAGGTACCTACCTACCTGTTGTTTACCTGAATGTGTAATCTGTATTTTTTTGTACTTATTTCCCGTTGAGGTGTTGTCTAAAAAAAATATTCTATTCTACCTTCCGGATTATTATTTTTATAGACCGGGCCAGAAATATATGGCGCCACCTGAAAATGCGAAGGTAGGCCTATTAAACGTCCCAAACGATGTACAAACTACCTGGTAAAAGTAGCTGAAAGCGGAAGGCGTACTACCACGTTCTTCATGGAAATCTTTGAGGGAGACCCGTGATTTATGCGTTAATATTATGATGGTCTATCTATTGATCTATTCTATAATATTAATATACCTATTATGGTTTTCAGACAACCACACTCCATTTATGGGCGCCCTACCAACCTACCTCGTCCGTCTCGTCACAGAAGTCAACTGGGACGTAGAGAAAGAATGCTTCGACTCGTTCTGCCGGCAAACCGCCATTTTTTATGCCCAGCCCAACCCCGACACTACCACAGAGTCGATAAAAGCGGAACATTGGAAACAAGAACACGTTATTTTTCCCGCCATTAGAAGAAACTTTCTGCCGCCGACTAGTTTTGTAAGCAATGGTGCCATACTACAAATAGCGAATTTGCCTGATTTGTATAAGGTGTTTGAAAGATGTTAATGTTTTTTTTAAGTGAATGATAATTATATGTTTTATTAAGTTTCATTGTAGTTATTTTTTATTACTTTTTAACCCCGATACTACCAGAGTCGATAAAATAGGAAACATTGGAAACAGGAACACGCTATTTTTCCCGCCATTAGGAGAAACTTTTTGCCGCCAACTAGTTTTGTAAGCAATGATGCCATACTACAAATAGCGAATTTGCCTGAATAAATGGAGTTATAACGACCCACCAAGCCTGGAACCGAGCCGCTACACCGAGCCCAGCGTCACCGCGTGACGTCAGCACCGGTCGTCACTGCCTGACGTCACCACAGCGGTAGGGCGGCGGATACCGTTAGGCGGATGGCTATATAAGCCGCCACGGACCGGGCAACGAGAGCGGTGTCTTACAGTCGCTCAAGCAGGCAGGTCGAGTTACCTCTGCGAGTGGTGTAAGGAATCGCTCCCCGTGGCTCGGAGTGTATTGACGCTTCTTGAGACATCGTAGGGCCTCCCTCCGAACCTACGTAAGAGGTTTGGTCTTTGTCCTGTTGAGGGCGGGAGTCCTAGGTTCCCTAGCGCGGAGTGTATTGACGCTTCTGGCTCGCTCTTAAGGGGATCCTAGTGCTGCCACTCTTGGGTAGCCTGTCGCGGTGTGGTGACCACGCATCTGGAACGACTCGCCTCACCCTGAAGGACAACGATCAGGTTCCTTACGACTAACCGTTTAACCCCGTCAGAATACTAACCGTTCACCCCCGCACAATAGGGACACCGCGTCACCCCGAATAGCATAGGGAATTAGGGAAATTAGGAGATTAGGTTCAGTCTTAGTGTAAATAAACCTGTTATTTAATATTTAAACCGCCTAGTTTCATTTAGCCCCCGATCCCTTGTCTCCCGACAGAGCTAGTTCTGGAAACCTTCAAGATCCCGTCTGGATCGAAGGATATGTACTAGTGCCAGGCTCGTTACGCCATAATAGACCTAACGGGCTTAGCACTACGTCACAGAGTAATAAAAAAACTTAAAAGGTAAAAACGATTTTATTAAAAAGGTGGGCTTAATATACTATCCTCCAAGCACAAAAGGCCACACTTATTGAAATAAATGCTTCACAATTTCCTCCGATGCAAAGACAGTTCATCACGTGTCGACGACGTAATTAGGATGGACGACGAGCAGAGGATCGTCTTCCACCTCTTGCTCTGCCGACTTATGTGAGCTCTTGAGACCCGTGGTTGATAGAGGGATTATTACTTGATCCTGAAACAATATAAAGAAGTTACATACCAAATAGATCAGAATTATTACTACAGAGTACTTTACGTCACTCTAGGTCGTACGAGGGGCGTCTGAAAAGTTCTAAGCCTAAGATAGAAAAAAACAATTTACACAAATGAACTCGTGTTTATTTTTCAATATAGTCTCCTCCTAAATCAATGCATTTTTTACATTTTTTATACAGTGCTTTTAGGCCATTAAAAAAATAATCTTCATTTTGCCCTTCAAAATGCTCCTGTACAGCCGCCTTCATCTCTTCGTCACTTCTAAATCGCTTTCCCCTCAACTCTTTCTTCAAATTATTGAATAGAAAATAATCGCTTGGGGCTAGATCTGGGCTGTAGGGTGGGTGGTCAATTTCGTCAAAACCAACTTCCTTCAGAGCACGCCTCGCAACATTAGCGGTGTGAACGGGTGCGTTGTCTTGCAAAAACAAAATGCCTTTCCTTAGTTTACCCCGCCTTTTCTCAACTATGGCTTGTCGCACCTGTCTTATTAGATTTGCATAATAAGTTCCGTTTATCGTAGAGCCTTTTTCTAAATAATCGATTAAAAGAATGCCATCACAATCCCAAAATACCGTAGCCATTAACTTAGAGGCCGACTTTTGCACTTTAAATTTCTTCGGCGGCCTTTCACCCTTTTCAATCCACTGCATCGACTCAGACTTACACTCCGGATCATACTGTCTGATCCATGTTTCATCAACAGTTACTATTCGGGAACAAACTTCATCTAAATCATCTTCGCACAATTCTAAAAACGCCCGAGAAGTTTCCACACGACGTACTTTATCGAAGGCCGTTAGCATTTTCGGTACCCAACGAGCACTGACTTTACTCATGTACAAATGTTCATGTAAAATTTCTCCGACTCTTTCTTTACTAATACCTAAGACCTCAGCTATTTGCCAAACCTTAATTCTTCTATCTTCTAATACCAGTTTTTTGACTTTTGCTACGTTTTCTTCGGTCACTACCGATATTGGCCGCCCTGAGCGGGGGTCGTCTTCGATCGATTCCCGTCCGAGTTTAAATAAGCGACTCCACTTTTTGACTGTGGCATAAGAAGGCCCAGAATCACCGTAAATAATAGCCATTTCCTCAAAAATACACTGCGGTGATTTGTCACTTTTTGTAAGGAATTTAATTACAGCACGGTGCTCAATTTTCGTAATATTCGTTGGTAATTCACACATGATGTACTTTTCCGTTGAATATCTCGAAACAGAATAATAAAAACGTGACATGTTATTTTTTAATAATTTGTTTTTAAATGGCCTTTCTAGTGGCCAGTATCATAATAGTATTTTATGCAACCGTTGTATAAGAGGGGGCAAAAAACGCGAGTGGCATGGGTTACGATGTGAGCGCAGCGAACATCGTAAGAAAGATGCCACGAGCGTTTTTTGACCTACTTATACAACGTTGCATACAATACTTTTTCTACGACTCGACATTCCATAAATAAAATGCAAATAAACAACAAAGAAAATAATTACATGTTACCGCTCGGAATCAACAAAATTAAAAAGAAAAATTGTCTCTGATAAACTTTTTTTTTATTGACATCCATCTGTCAAAAAAATATTAACTTATACATAAAGGTATACGATCACCATACTAAACATCTGTCAAAAAAATTAAACTTATACATAAAGGTAGGGGTCCACTATACTAAACATCCATGCACTGAAGATAAAACTTTTTTTTTAAGTTGGCAGCAATGCCTTAGTACAAAAGTTTTTTTTTTAATTTGCAAATTGTGTGAATGCATCTGTTCATCATGTAATCTGAGGTACTAAGTGATGGTTTTTTGGCGACATTATAACATCGGTTAGCAGTGTGTTTTTGAGCAGTAGAGTATAGACTTTTACAGACTTTCATAATTTATGTCTTTATATTAGAGTTAGTAACTATATAAATGACAGAAAAAAGTACTGGAGTAGAAAAACGCATATATAACCTCGAAATACCTTAGGCTTAGAACTTTTCAGACGCCCCTCGTAAGTGGGATTTTTTGAGAGAGAAAATCTCGCTTCCTTGCAAGGCAAAGCACTTTACAAACCACTGGCGGTAATTCTTAAAGCCTCGGATCGCATATTTATGGCCCTCACTTGCGGCTTGGGCCACAAACCCCTGCGTTCTGGGGCATTCACAAATTCACCGCCCTAAGGTATGTAATGTACTATTTCTCAAACATGCAATGAAATATTGTTTTTACGTTCCTTATAATAGGCTCGGAAGTATCGCTTTTTGGGCGCAACAACTCGAGAGGACTGTAAAGGGATTTCATACTGCTTTTCAGGCCTAGGCCTGCAAAGTAACTTTTTTTTTGGTTTCAACAACAAGGTCCATTCACACAGCTGGCTGGTTTGACAAAAAGCAGGTTTTGTTTTTAAAGGTTGGTTGTTAGACTAAAATGTCCTATTTGTCAATTAATAAAATGTTGTTCTTTGAAGTATATTTTTTATTTCACTGTATGTTTGAGAAAAGCACTATACATGCCTCGTCGTGAAAACGGATTCCCTGCCTCGTATCACTATCCGGCCTTGCTCGCACGCTCGCTCAGCCGTATATACCTACTTGGCCGGAAATCCTCATTTTCCCGGCCTCTGATGTAATGTACTATTAACGCTCTGAACCTGTGGCCCGTGGGAGGTCGGCCTTTGGCCTTGCGCTTCAAAGCTTGGTGAAATCACTTCAGGAAAGGACTGATGGTCGGGAAGCACCAGGGTTTGTGGCTCTCTGGGAAAGCTGTCGGCTCATCTTCTTACAAAATCTGTACACACACACATCTGTACACAACTAGATAAATAAACAACCCAGAACCCGCTAGGTGAGTTGTTTCACCGCTCGCCTGTCGGGTCGGGCTCGCATCAGAGCAAAAGTCACAAACACCTGTGGTCTTGACACTAGAGTCGTGCCGTTCTGCCGTTCCCAATTTGTATGGGGATCGAGAACATTTCCCTGTACTAAACGAGTAAGGTGAGTCGGGGCTATTGTAGCTATGGGGTTATTGTATCTTCTTACCATCATAATGGTCTGTGACCATTATAATGGTCTGTGTATATATAGGATACACAGACCAATGGTATATATACACAATCCTATACATACACAGACCATTTTAAGGGTCACAGACCATTATAATGGTAAGAAGATACAATAACCCCATAGCTACAATAGCCCCGACTCACCTTAAAGTTTCGGGAAATTCTTGCTACAATACTTACATGGTACATGAGCCGGTCGATGACCTTCTCGACCAGGGTCTTCCGCTCCAGCAGCTCGTCCTCGCTCTCGATGGTGCCCTGCGCCACCAGCTGCTCCAGGTACCAGCTGACGACGGCGCTCTTCTTCATACCCGAGCTTTCCTCACCTGTGGACACAAGGGTTTGTTAAAATAATGTGTCATGTCGAAACAATGAAGCATATAATGTGCTGATGTGATGACTTAGGGTGGTGGTAGGTGACTTCATTAAATTTATTTACTACAAAAAACTGTCATATGATTAAATAATAGTTATCAGATTTAATCTAAAATGCAAATAGTATAACATATTGAAATGTGGAATGGACCTCCGGTAAAGACATTTGATTCAATATTGGATATATAAATTGGATAAGTGGAGTACCACTCTTAACCCTTGAATGCATGGTGTAAGATGCAGCTTACATAAACAAAAATGAATTACTGGTTGAAAACTAGAAACATTTATTTGAAATAACATAATATTTTATAATATTGTGTTTTTATAATTCATGCATTTAAGGGTTAAAATAAAGAAACACGCCAATAGCTACGCAGAACCGAAGCAAACCAGCCACTTGTAGTTGGGTTTAACGTGCCAGCGTAGTTGCCGAGATCAGACAGTACCTACACCATACCAGCCACTTGTAGTTGGGTTTAACTTGCCAGCGTAGTTGCCGAGATCAGACAGTACCTACACCATACCAGCCACTTGTAGTTGGGTTTAACGTGCCAGCGTAGTTGCCGAGATCAGACAGTACCTACACCATACCAGCCACTTGTAGTTGGGTTTAACGTGCCAGCGTAGTTGCCGAGATCAGACAGTACCTACACCATACCAGCCACTTGTAGTTGGGTTTAACGTGCCAGCGTAGTTGCCGAGATCAGACAGTACCTACACCATACCAGCCACTTGTAGTTGGGTTTAACGTGCCAGCGTAGTTGCCGAGATCAGACAGTACCTACACCATACCAGCCACTTGTAGTTGGGTTTAACGTGCCAGCGTAGTTGCCGAGATCAGACAGTACCTACACCATACCAGCCACTTGTAGTTGGGTTTAACGTGCCAGCGTAGTTGCCGAGATCAGACAGTACCTACACCATACCAGCCACTTGTAGTTGGGTTTAACGTGCCAGCGTAGTTGCCGAGATCAGACAGTACCTACACCATACCAGCCACTTGTAGTTGGGTTTAACGTGCCAGCGTAGTTGCCGAGATCAGACAGTACCTACACCATACCAGCCACTTGTAGTTGGGTTTAACGTGCCAGCGTAGTTGCCGAGATCAGACAGTACCTACACCATATTATTTTCGAATGCCCTACCACCAAATTTAGACGGACAGCGGCGGATCTCAAGAAACTCTCGACGGATGCAACTGCATACCTTAAATCTAACACTTTACAATTTTTAAGTAGAGAACTATATGT
The DNA here is from genome assembly GCA_905147355.2 of Apotomis turbidana. Lineage (NCBI taxonomy): Eukaryota > Metazoa > Arthropoda > Insecta > Lepidoptera > Tortricidae > Apotomis > Apotomis turbidana. Next base: position 8,133,184 of record LR990301.1, read on the forward strand.
AAGAACTGTAAGTGTAGTTGTTATTTATTTAACGTATGATAAATAAATAACAAACCACTGAGCAGCCTTATTACGGCGGGAATTATACAAAAGATCTCCTGGGTCGAAAGAATTCGGCAAGGGCCCGAATACTAAAAATCTGGTAATGTTAAGTTTACGTCTGAGGTGTTAAATAATTCACTGTGTACAAATCTTGCAAGCGTTTTTTCCATCTCCTATGGTGGGATTGACTTGACTATGCGGGTAAATTGTTTTATTCTTTAAGTGTCATTACCTCTTGTTTCCGCTTCTGCTTCTTCTTTCCTCATGAACACAACCAACATGTCGCTGAGGGTCTTGTATTCTTCAAATGAAAGAGTTAGTTTCTTCTTTCCGGAGTCTCCATTTACTGAGGTATCTGAAATGATTTCGTCATAACTAGAATATATAGTACAAGTAATAGGTACCTATAGTATCTGAACTAGTTACAGTAATTTAACAATATGGGTGTAATAAACAATATAAAGTACCTGCAGTGCCGTGGCCGTTGGGAATGTCCTGGTCGACGTCCATGCTGGGCTCGTACTGCGGTTCGTCCTCGTCCAAGTGGATGTCCGGCTGCTCTACGCGGATGATGGATTTATTCAGCAACCTGCAATACAATAAATAAACATTGGGTATAATCTTACACAAATCGATCTAGCTCCAAACTAAACAATACATGATATACGAGTAAGTTGTTGTTATAGTTGGCGTTGTGTACTTAAGCAAAACAATACCAGTTTGTGGTTTTGTATACCGCATTTTCTACCGTCTTAAAAGGGAAGCGTGCTAAGTAGATAACGTTTTCGCGTATTGTCATTTCGATGGATTAAGATCTTTGGGTTATTCCCGCCTGTTACCACCAATTTGTTACCACTGGTAACTGTTGGGATTTTTTTTCCCACGTGGTAACAGATGAGAATTTGTAAAAAAAAATCCACCTGTTCCCAGTGGTAACAATTGGGAAAAAAAATCCCAGTAGTTACCACCAATTAATTTTAGTGGTAACAGCTGAGAATTCGTATTCCCAGTAGTTCCCCGTGGTAAAAGGTGGGAAAAATAATCCCAGCTGTTACCACTGGTAACAAATTGGTGGTAACAGGTGGGAATAACCCAGATCTTTGCAGAGTTAAAATTGCTTTAATAGAAATGAAGTTTACCTGACTCAGGTAATTAGGTAAACGCCACCAGGGGTGCAGAACATTGGAGTGGATCATACACAACGCCAACCGTAGGATTATACAAAACGTTAGAGCGGTTTACTTCAAAACCAGCGACCTCTCTGGGGAAAATAGGCTCCTAAAATGGCTTCTCCTTAAATTACCAAAATAATATGAAGGAGGCCGCCAAAACGGAGATACAATCGATTGTTTTGTACTCTCTTCCTACCTTAGTTTGCATCATCCAGACTGCACTGCAAAGAACTTGTGTGTTTAGGTTCTCAACTCGCATTTTCTAGTGAAATATTATTAATTTCTCAACTCACCTGTGCATTGTGCTACTGTAGGAGCAGGCGGTGCCAAGGCAATAGAAAGACACAAGAGACCAAGCTGATCTCAAATTGACGACCGAAATCTTATTAAAGTATCTTGACTTTATGTTACCTTAGACCTACGGCGCAAAGACCGTGGAATATACGTTGTATGCTAAGAAGTGATATCTGACCTGTGTGCCTCCTGAACTTGTCTGGGCTGCACCTGTCCACTGCAGTGCATCTTGGTCAGCGCCTCAGCGAGGCGGATCATACATACATCCTAGGATATACATCCTACGGCGCGAAGACTGTGGAATATGCGTTCTATAGTAAAATCTATACGTTTCTAGTGACATCTGACCTGTGCGCCTCTGGAACGTGTCTCGGCTGCACGTGTCAAGTATCTCGACTTCATGTTGCCTTAGTATATCCTACGGCGAGAAGACCGTGGAATATGCGTTCTAGCTGTGATGCTATAACCTAAGTGCCACTTGGACGTGTCTCGGCTGCACCTGTCAAGTATCTTGACTTTATGTTGCCTTGGTATGCCCTACGGCGAGAAGACCGTGAAATAGGCATTCTAGGGTAAGTTTCTAGGAGTCCTGACCTGTGTGCCTCCTGAACATGTCGGGGCTGCACCTGCCCGCTGCAGTGCATCTTGGCCAGGGCCTCAGCGAGGCGGGTCATACAACATCCTACGGCGCGAAGACCGTGGAAGATGCGTTCTATGGTAGACTCTATAAGTATCTAGTGACATCTGACCTGTGTGCCTCCTGAACATGTCTGGGCTGCACCTGCCCGCTGCAGTGCATCTTGGCGAGCGCCTCGGCGAGCCGGATCATGGACTCGAGCTGGCGCGCCGTGATGCGCCACGCGCCGCCTTCTATGGTAGACTCTATAAGTATCTAGTGACATCTGACCTGTGTGCCTCCTGAACATGTCGGGGCTGCACCTGCCCGCTGCAGTGCATCTTGGCGAGCGCCTCGGCGAGCCGGATCATGGACTCGAGCTGGCGCGCCGTGATGCGCCACGCGCCGCCTTCTATGGTAGACTCTATAAGTATCTAGTGACATCTGACCTGTGTGCCTCCTGAACATGTCGGGGCTGCACCTGCCCGCTGCAGTGCATCTTGGCGAGCGCCTCGGCGAGCCGGATCATGGACTCGAGCTGGCGCGCCGTGATGCGCCACGCGCCGCCTTCTATGGTAGACTCTATAAGTATCTAGTGACATCTGACCTGTGTGCCTCCTGAACATGTCTGGGCTGCACCTGCCCGCTGCAGTGCATCTTGGCGAGCGCCTCGGCGAGCCGGATCATGGACTCGAGCTGGCGCGCCGTGATGCGCCACGCGCCGCCTTCTATGGTAGACTCTATAAGTATCTAGTGACATCTGACCTGTGTGCCTCCTGAACATGTCTGGGCTGCACCTGCCCGCTGCAGTGCATCTTGGCGAGCGCCTCGGCGAGCCGGATCATGGACTCGAGCTGGCGCGCCGTGATGCGCCACGCGCCGCCTTCTATGGTAGACTCTATAAGTATCTAGTGACATGTGACCTGTGTGCCTCCTGAACATGTCTGGGCTGCACCTGCCCGCTGCAGTGCATCTTGGCGAGCGCCTCGGCGAGCCGGATCATGGACTCGAGCTGGCGCGCCGTGATGCGCCACGCGCCGCCTTCTATGGTAGACTCTATAAGTATCTAGTGACATCTGACCTGTGTGCCTCCTGAACATGTCGGGGCTGCACCTGCCCGCTGCAGTGCATCTTGGCGAGCGCCTCGGCGAGCCGGATCATGGACTCGAGCTGGCGCGCCGTGATGCGCCACGCGCCGCGTTCTATGGTAGACTCTATAAGTATCTAGTGACATCTGACCTGTGTGCCTCCTGAACATGTCGGGGCTGCACCTGCCCGCTGCAGTGCATCTTGGCGAGCGCCTCGGCGAGCTGGATCATGGACTCGAGCTAGCGCGCCGTGATGCGCCACGCGCCGCCTTCTATGGTAGACTCTATAAGTATCTAGTGACATCTGACCTGTGTGCCTCCTGAACATGTCGGGGCTGCACCTGCCCGCTGCAGTGCATCTTGGCGAGCGCCTCGGCGAGCCGGATCATGGACTCGAGCTGGCGCGCCGTGATGCGCCACGCGCCGCCTTCTATGGTAGACTCTATAAGTATCTAGTGACATGTGACCTGTGTGCCTCCTGAACATGTCGGGGCTGCACCTGCCCGCTGCAGTGCATCTTGGCGAGCGCCTCGGCGAGCCGGATCATGGACTCGAGCTGGCGCGCCGTGATGCGCCACGCGCCGCCTTCTATGGTAGACTCTATAAGTATCTAGTGACATGTGACCTGTGTGCCTCCTGAACATGTCGGGGCTGCACCTGCCCGCTGCAGTGCATCTTGGCGAGCGCCTCGGCGAGCCGGATCATGGACTCGAGCTGGCGCGCCGTGATGCGCCACGCGCCGCCTTCTATGGTAGACTCTATAAGTATCTAGTGACATGTGACCTGTGTGCCTCCTGAACATGTCTGGGCTGCACCTGCCCGCTGCAGTGCATCTTGGCGAGCGCCTCGGCGAGCCGGATCATGGACTCGAGCTGGCGCGCCGTGATGCGCCACGCGCCGCCTTCTATGGTAGACTCTATAAGTATCTAGTGACATGTGACCTGTGTGCCTCCTGAACATGTCTGGGCTGCACCTGCCCGCTGCAGTGCATCTTGGCGAGCGCCTCGGCGAGCCGGATCATGGACTCGAGCTGGCGCGCCGTGATGCGCCACGCGCCGCCGCCGCCCGCGCCGCCGTCGCGCTGACGCAGCGTTGTGTAGTACTCCACGAGGAGTTTGCCCGCTTCCTGTAATAGGCGACATAAAGGTTTTCAAATTGAATCCATTCTACGAGTAGTTGAGACCTAACTCTTCTCGCTTCTCGCGGGAAAATGTCCTACGATAAATTAATTTGTAATAAAATCAACAACAAACCTGAAAGATACCGTTGCGATTTACGCTAACTATGTAAGTTTGAGTCTCTGAAGTACTTTCATTTATCAAATTCTTCATTTCATTAATTAAATACAGTTACGCTATTCCCGCTGGTCTTATCAACGAGTCGAAGAGTGAGGTAAAAACGTGTCGTGCTATGCGCTAAGTTTATTTTAAATAAAGTACGAAACAACCTTCATAACAAATCTCAATAATGATAGGCTTGAAAAACCTTGCAAACGCGATGTATCTACAGATTTTACGTCGAATACTTTACTGATGTACCTTCAGACCTTTTACCACACGTTTTGTAGTATTCTAGCAAATAAATCAATTCTATTTAGATTTTCCGTCGAAAACACAGTCATAGTTCTTCTTATTACAATGAAAATGAATACAATGACAAGTTGAATAGAGCTATGATGGTCAAAAAAAAAATAATAACTTATTTTTAATAGAATCTTTTTATCGCTCAGTTGGGAGAGCACTACGCCGGATTCGATTGCTTACATTGCAGTGGATCACATTACATTTGTCTCTCCTAATTTATCTTTGCGTCAATATTTATCTTATAACAATGTGTGGTGGAAAGGTAACGGTGCTGTAAGCTCTTTTTGCTAACTTAGTCACACCATGTCACACTCACATTGACGATTTTCAGTCCTTTCACTAACCAGGATGAGAAGTGAAAGCGTGTTATGAACCAATTTTGCATACTTATATTAAATATAGTATAAATAGATCTTCTCTCTTATAGACACAGGCATAGTTCTCCTCTTTTTTTAAATGCAGATTGACGATTTTCCTCGCGATGGCGTAGACGACCATCTCGCTGGTTTCATCGATAAGGATGAAGAACAGGTCGAAGCGTTACATGACGGGGCTTAGTCATAATAATCTTATAACAAAGGGAGATGGAAGTGTGTCGTGTGCTGTAGACCAATGTATTGTTTATTAAAGTCAGATAAAATATAAAACTTACTAGAACGCACCAGGAAGCAAAGTGGAAGCGTGTCACGTACTATGGACCATTTGTAAGTACCATTAAGATATAAAACACTCACCTCGGTAATAATGGGCTTGAAAGACCTCGCGAACGCGACGTATCTCAACAGATCTTCTCTCGTATAAACACAGTCATAGTTCTCCTCCTTATTGCAGTGCAGATCGACGATTTTCCTCGCGATGGCGTAGTCGACCATCTCGCTGGTTTCATCGATGAGGATGAAGAACAGGTCGAAGCGAGACATGATGGACGCACCAGGAAGCAAAGTGGAAGCGTGTCACGTACTATGGACCATTTGTAAGTACCATTAAGATATAAAACACTCACCTCGGTAATAATGGGCTTGAAAGACCTCGCGAACGCGACGTATCTCAACAGATCTTCTCTCGTATAAACAGTCATAGTTCTCCTCCTTATTGCAGTGCAGATCGACGATTTTCCTCGCGATGGCGTAGTCGACCATCTCGCTGGTTTCATCGATGAGGTTGAAGAACAGGTCGAAGCGAGACATGATGGACGCACCAGGAAGCAAAGTGGAAGCGTGTCACGTACTATGGACCATTTGTAAGTACCATTAAGATATAAAACACTCACCTCGGTAATAATGGGCTTGAAAGACCTCGCGAACGCGACGTATCTCAACAGATCTTCTCTCGTTTAAACACAGTCATAGTTCTCCTCCTTATTGCAGTGCAGATCGACGATTTTCCTCGCGATGGCGTAGTCGACCATCTCGCTGGTTTCATCAATGAGGATGAAGAACAGGTCGAAGCGAGACATGATGGACGCACCAGGAAGCAAAGTGGAAGCGTGTCACGTACTATGGACCATTTGTAAGTACCATTAAGATATAAAACACTCACCTCGGTAATAATGGGCTTGAAAGACCTCGCGAACGCGACGTATCTCAACAGATCTTCTCTCGTATAAACAGTCATAGTTCTCCTCCTTATTGCAGTGCAGATCGACGATTTTCCTCGCGATGGCGTAGTCGACCATCTCGCTGGTTTCATCGATGAGGTTGAAGAACAGGTCGAAGCGAGACATGATGGACGCACCAGGAAGCAAAGTGGAAGCGTGTCACGTACTATGGACCATTTGTAAGTACCATTAAGATATAAAACACTCACCTCGGTAATAATGGGCTTGAAAGACCTCGCGAACGCGACGTATCTCAACAGATCTTCTCTCGTTTAAACACAGTCATAGTTCTCCTCCTTATTGCAGTGCAGATCGACGATTTTCCTCGCGATGGCGTAGTCGACCATCTCGCTGGTTTCATCAATGAGGATGAAGAACAGGTCGAAGCGAGACATGATGGACGCACCAGGAAGCAAAGTGGAAGCGTGTCACGTACTATGGACCATTTGTAAGTACCATTAAGATATAAAACACTCACCTCGGTAATAATGGGCTTGAAAGACCTCGCGAACGCGACGTATCTCAACAGATCTTCTCTCGTATAAACACAGTCATAGTTCTCCTCCTTATTGCAGTGCAGATCGACGATTTTCCTCGCGATGGCGTAGTCGACCATCTCGCTGGTTTCATCGATGAGGATGAAGAACAGGTCGAAGCGAGACATGATGGGCGCGGAGAGCTGCACGTTCTGCTGCAGCGACTTGGCGCGGTCGTAGCGCCCGCCGATGGGGTTGGCGGCCGCCAGGATCGACGTGCGCGCGTTCAGCGTCGCGCGCACTCCCGCCTGGGAGAAACGAATTGTTTCAACTTTAGTGCATACTAGCGACCTGATCGCTTACAATGGGCCTCATAAGAAGGCTCACAGTTACTCAAAGGGCAATGGAGCGAGCTATGCTCGGAATTTCCTTGCGGGATCGAATTCGAAATGATGAGATACGCAAGAGAACCAAGGTTGTAGATATAGCTCAGACTGCAGTCGCCAAACTTAAGTGGCAGTGGGCGGGGCACATTGCTCGTAGAATCGATGGCCGTTGGGGCAGAAAGTTTCTTGAGTGGCGACCGCGGACCGGAAGACGCAGCGTTGGAAGGCCTCCAACAAGGTGGACCGACGACCTGGTAAGGATCGCGGGTAGAAATTGGATGAGGGCGGCACAAGATTGATCGTTGTGGAGAACTTTGGGGGAGGCCTTTGTCCAGCAGTGGACGTCTATAGGCGGCTGATATGATGATGATGATGATGATGATGATGATGAGCGACCTGCCCCGGCTTCGCACGGGTGCAATGCTGATACTAAATGAAAAGTGTTTCTCTACTACATTATGCATGTATTATATGTACACATAAACCTTCCCATCTATTAAAAACCCGCATCAAAATCAGTTGCGTAGTTTTAAAAATCTAAGCATACATAAGGACAGACAGACAGTAGGAAGCGACTTTGTTTTATACTATGTAGTGATTACAAAAACCCAACCAAAGAAAAGATGGATGGATTGTGTGAAAGATGATATGGATAAGGAAGTAAACGACGAGATGACGAGTAATAGGGAAGAATGGAAGAAGAAAACATGCTGCGCCGACCCCAAATAAATGGCAAAAGGGCAAGGGAATGATGATGATGATGATGATGATGCATATTACAAAAAACGTAGGTAGAAATCGCGATTCTAATGTCATGAGGCATTCTGTAACCATAAGGCCAAATAGAGACATCATTGGTACAGGATTGTGATTTTATTGAAATAAGAGATGACACAGCAATAAAGTGTTAAAAGTACAATAATTTGGGGATAAATAACACATTTGCTCAGTAAAGCCAATGAGAGAGGAATAGGGATGGAAACAATGAGACAGTGACAGACAGAATACCATAGAGACAAAGAGCACAACACTGTCAGACCGAAGTCCATTTCAGAAGTCGTTCGTCTTTATCAGAAAGTTATACTTCATTTCATTTACCAAGATCCGATTCCACTTAAGAGTCCGCAGCAAGGTCCGCTCAACTCCGCGTTGAGATCGCGCGCTTACGCTTTAAAATGTTGTTGTTTCACCTAGAGGAAGACAGGGCGCTAGCAGTAAAGCGAGAGAGAAAATGATAAGGGCGGTGCTTACCGCCGCCCCCCCGGACCGTTCCCCGCGCTAGAGTAATTCGCTGCAGTTTCGCAACAATTTTTTGTAATTTATTTTAAGGTTTTCGTAGTTACGCTCTCATTTTAAAACTACGAGATCAATTTTGATAAATCTTTTTTCTTATCAAACTGCATAGTTTAATCGACACCGGAAATAGGTTTTGACTTCAATCTAAACTATATTTTGGTCGTAGTATGCCGCCAAACTGAACAACTTTCTGGGGTCTAAAAATGCAAAACTTGTACTCGCTCTATTTTCTTTCTATTAACATTTCAAGAGTCATAAACTAGTTTTAGCCCTAGATATATCTTATCTCATTATATTTAGAGAATTTCATGATAATGTGACATGTTATATTAAAATAAGGACGTAACTACGTTTGTATGAAGAATCGAGCTTGCTGCGGACTCTTAAGACTACACAATGGGAACCATAATGGTTATCTTATGTTCAATAATTAATTTATGACCTCAGCTTTTCAAATTGGCACGTGTCGTCATTACCTTCTTTAGTTCCATTCTTACCGCCTAATGACGTTCTCAAGTAGAATCGAGCCTTATATGAAATGAACTATACCCAGAACCACAAAATGCTTTATCTACGCACATATCATTAGAGCTCTAAAATGCGTTCAGAAATCGTAGGAAATGACCAGCATTATTACAACCAATTTTACTATGAGATTTTTTTGTCTGTGGGAGTAGGTAAAATCTGAACTGTAATGTTATTACAGTACCGATTTTTGTAAGGTTACGAGTTTAAATTAGGAACAGCTGTCAAAACACAAGTTGGTCTCTATTCTAGTATCCATAGATATTAATATTGTTATCGATACGAAACGTCAATTCAGTATGTTTTTTTATAAAAACCGCACGACATTTGATCTCGAGTGACATGAGAATATGGATACATTCGTTTGTATATGATTTAGAAAAAAAAAAAACATTCGTCTTGACGGAGGTTCGAATTGCCGCCATTACTGTTGTCATTGGTTTGTTGGTTCTTTGCTGTTACGAAAGTAGAATTGTGAAAAGTTTATTGTTATTCACATTTTAGTTGAAAATATTGTTTCAATGTAAATGTAAATTACAACTATTACAATAAATAATTTTTTTACATGTTTCATAAATTTATAATAAATAATCTGTTTATGTATTTCTTCAGATTTATTTCTTACTGCATTAGTATATGTGTTAGATATTTCACAGGTAGCACTAGTGGTGCCGGTCATTTCCTTATGGCTTCTGAACCCATCTTAGAGTACTTATGATATGTGTGTAGATAAAGTAGTGTATACAACTGTACATAATTAGGCCTTAAAACACTCGTGTGATCCTATTATGAAACTCGCTGACGCTCGTTTCATAAAACCACACTCCTGTTTTAAGGCCTCTCATTATGTATCAGTTGCATAAACTACTATAAATACCTTAGCGATCGAGATTGTCTGCTGCTCCATAGCTTCGTGTATGGCGACTTGGTCGGCCAGATCCATCTTGTCGAATTCGTCGATGCAGCAGACACCGTTGTCGGCCAGCATGAGCGCGCCTGCTTCGATCACGAAGTCGAATGACTCCTCGTCCTAGGGACAAAGTACTCGAGTCAAAGTACTGGATTATAGTGGATTTACCGTGAAATTCAGAGGTCTGGGTGATTATTGGAGCGTGTTCATCAATGATTTAACACTAGGCCGGCAGTAGGCGACAAATAACTGGTGCACCGAAAACCCTGGCGTATACTTATTACTCTGTCCGCAATATGGGCTAATTTATAAAAACAATCAAAATCATTTTGATTAAAAGGGGTGTAGACTGATGTTCTGATACAAAATACTAAATATGGTCTTGTATTTTTGGTTTGGTTCTTGTATTGGTTGCGTTGGAGAGGGAAACGCCTATCAATGGCCACACCGGTTGTTTTAATGCTGTAAGGAATACAGAGGTTAAATATTAGCACAAAATTGTACGCGAAACATTGCAGGTGGGGATCGAACACGTGATCTCTACTTATCCGTGTAGTGCCCTGAGCTACTGCGACGTTACGTACATCGCGTGAAATTAAGCATTATATGTATTTTGTAAAAAAAAAAAAATTTAACGCTTAATTACCTTGACGACGGCGGCGGTGAGACCGGCCGCGGAGGAAGCCTTGCCGCTCGTGTACACGGCGCGCGGCGTGATCTCACTCACTTGCTTCAGCAACTGAGACTTCGCAGTACTAGGGTCTCCCACGATGCACACGTTGATGTCGCCGCGGAGAGTTGTCCCTAAAACAGGTTTGAATTTTTGAAAGGGTCGGGTAGAAAAAAGTAGGACCCAAATGTGAACCTTGAGAGACTCCAGAAGATGCAACGTACGAGTCCGAAAAATATCCGTCCTTGACTACTCTTAGGCGATTGCCAAACAGATACGACCGAAAGCATTGCCACATTTCACCTGTGACGTCAAAATTATTATACAGCATTTGCAAAAGGTTGTGGTCTACTTTATCAAAGGCTAAGCTAAAGTCGGTGTATATTATATTATGGCATCTACTTGATGACCTGAATCGACGGATTTACCCAAATCATTTACGTAGCAAAGCAAGAATTTAACAGAGAAGAGGGGAGTAAAAGCTAATTTTGGATTTCCTTACCTTCAATAGTAGTTTTAGCGACTCCTCCGAACATCATCAGTAAGATGCCTCTCTTCACCTCGTTGTTCCCGTGGATGCTCGGGAACAGGCTGGCGATCAGGTTGTTGTACAGGTTGCGGTCTCGCGACATCTCGTATACCTGGAATTATTATATTGGGGTATGAAGATTAATGATATTGTGTACGTAACAACTTTTTAGAAATCGTCACGGAAGTCATTAAGGAAAGGAACACGTTTATCACGCAGTAGCAATACCTAAAAACGCGCATCGCCACCTTAATAAACTTCTTTGTCTAGTGTAGGATACAAAGTCAATCGGGGTAACTTTGGCTTTTCCATATACACACTTCTACACTTACAAACGTCTTCTTTTCGTCTACACTTAAAAACTACAGCACCCAGATAATGAATTACAAATTGTTAAAATAAATTGCTGTTGAAATACATTAAACGCTGTAGCAGTAAAAACATTAAAAAATGGCAGTGTGTAGGTGTGGGTCAATGTTATACGGAAGAGCCAATGTTACCCTAATTGACTGTAAGGTGAATATGAAAGCCGATCATCTGCTTATTCACGTAGATACGAGGTTATGGGAGTGAAGACACTTACCTTATCCCACTCCTTGTCAGTCATCTGTTTCCTCATGTCCTCTGTAGTCATGTCATCAGTAGACAGCTCAGCGGTGCCGAAGCGCCGCGATATCGCCTGCACGCTGCACGCGAGAAATGCGGTCCTGCAGAAATACAACACTCAGATTGGTCTCTCTCCTATACTTCCAGTCGGCGAATGATACATGGGACACTCATTTGACATTTCAAAAATTAACCTTGTATATGGTGTAGTGAAAATATATAACTGATTACATCTGAATTTAACAAGGTTGTAAAATGTCTACATCCCTATAGGTTGGCAAATTTGTTCGTTCCCATGATCTGTGGGTGACAAGGGACGTGCTGTGGCGGAGGCGCTCTTGTCTGCGGCCTCCCCCGCGTGCAACCCTTCATTTATTTTCACCCCTACTGTCTTCTGTGTCAAATGAATTTGTCAAGTGAAGTAGACATTTTTACAAAGCTACTCAAATCCAGATTTAGTCATTTTAGATTTCTATGACGATGAAGCAAATTTGGAATACAGACCATATGCTATCTACTCTATTTTCTAGTGAGCCCTTTTATTTAGTACCCCAATCATGACAGTGTGCATGACCAACATAATTAAACTGTTATAACCAGCAGCAGCACGTCTTACCGCGACTTCGTTTGCGGCGCGACTTAGTATCACCCGTCTTGCTCGCATGTTATTGAAAGAAAAGTATCAGGTAATGTGTCCCACGCGACAAAGAGTTGCGTGCCACAGTTATGCTATACTTACTGAATTGAGGTAATTTTTTTACTCACTTGTAATGAAGTTCCCTAACTCCTAGAGCCTTAAGCCCCTTGATTCCCTCCATCTGTCCCTCATTGTTCTGCCGCGTCCGTGTGGTGAGCTCTGCCTTAGCACCAGGTAATGATAAGGAGCCCACATCAGGGACAACTATGAGAGTGCCCGTGAAGTCATATCGGTCTCCAGCCTGCAAATTTATATTTACATCCAAATAGAAGGTGCCCAGAACTTAGTCCAAGTAAAACGTTTTTCTTTATCATAGTCGGTTAAAAAGTATCCTATTCTTTATTTTTCTTTGGATGTCCAGCTATCCATGTAGCAAATTAAGGCATGATGAGCAGACAAAGAATGAAAATGATAGAATGTTTACCAGCTGATTGTGCTGTATGGCTGGTGGCACGTGCCCATATAAATCCTACATTGCACTGTCAAGATTTCTCCAGAAATAATGACCCCTCTCTATAGACTCATTTATAACAGTATAGAGAATTAAAAAAAAATATAGCCAAACTGCCAGACTTAAAACGTTTCATTATGATTTATACGAGATAACAGTTTGCAATAAATGTATGTCACAATCATGCATTCAATTGAATGAATTTACAGAAAATTATTGTTGGGTACAAATGGAACCATACTTTAAAAAGTGTTTATTTTGAGAGGGATATATAATACTCTTGAAACTAAAGTTACCTGAACCGATTCAACAGCTTCCGCCCTCAATATAACTTCTAAGGACCGTGGTATGCAGCCTCGAGGCAGTTCAGCTTGCGTTTCCTGGATACGGATCTTCTGGAAGTCGACGAACACCGACTTGTCTGCATCCAGCATGAACCTGCGCCGGTTGGCACAAACAGGGTTCCGGCAGATGGTGGGGATGGTGTACTGTAACATACAAAATATCATAGATGTATGAGAGAAACTGTACATACCATTCACTAAATCGTTGCAGAATTATTTTTCACCAAATTATTCATTTCACAGAAGTGTCATTTTATATTTTTCTATGAAACCGTCAAGTTTTTGGGATTGTTATAAAATAAACGTAACCTAATCAATACAATGATATTTGCAAGAATTATGAAAAATCTATGACTATGCACAATTGGTGTGAAGTGAACATTTGGTAAAATAAAATATTAAGCCAAAACTAATTCTGCAAAAGGAAAACTATTCAATACAAGTATCTTGCCTCTTGCCTGTTCTAATGTACGGAAGCCAAACCTGGTTCCTGACAAAGATAACAGAGCCCCTACTAGAATGCGTCCAACGAGCCATGGAAAGGAGCATGTTAGGTGTGAGGAAAGCTGACAGGATGACTAGTTCATCAATTAGGCTCAAGACGAAAGCCCAGGATATCACAACAAAAATAAAAAGGCTCAAATGGAAATGGGCAGGCCATATCACCAGAGGCAAGGATAAGTGGAGCAAAACGGTCACACAGTGTTACCCCAGGCAAAAGAAGCAGGGGCAGGCCACATAAAAAATGGGACGATGACATTCGACAAGTCGCCGGGCACACATGGAGCAGAGTTGAACAAGATCGCAATGAGTGGAGGAGGCTGGAGGAGGCCTATGCCGAAGGGCAAACAGATAAAACAACATATAAAAGATGGGAGATAGTGGAATTATAATGTACTTGTAGTTATATCTGAAAATAAAGGCTATTATTATTATTATAATTCTGCGAAAAGGCCGTACTTATACTGTAGCTATATACTGGATTTACAAAATTCGAAAATTTACTAATAATCTGCTACATTTCCATGTAGAACTTCTAAAGACAACTCCTCAATGACATTCACAAGATAAGCAAAACAGTGGCAGATTTAGGGGGTTGCCTCTAGGTAAGGAGGCGTGCAACTTCTTAAGATCACTAGAAACAACAAGATCTTATCCATATAATGACCAAAATTTATTTCATCAACTGTTTAATATTACCTTGAACTGTTGCTCCACATTTTTGATAACAGTTTGGCAATCTAAACACACAAATGTGCCAGAGACCAGCTCCGGATGCACCGGATGTGTTCGAACAATCTGTCCTGAGATTCTGATCAGTGTACCAATTTTAGCTGTAGTCAACTCTCTCACTTTATGCCTTGTTGGGACGTCAACAAATGAAATGTAACACTCTTTGTCTTGTAAATCCTTCTTCATACCACTGTCAGCAAGGCTTAGCACATAATTCAGAATAGCCTGGTTAATAAAAGGGTATATTCTGTAATATTCTTCAATAAGAGTTGTTGCAAGATTTTGATTATATTTTTCAACATCATCAAAGCTGACTTCCAGCGTGCTAAGTTCTGGTTTCAAAAGCTCTTTTGCATGTTTTTCGTATTTTATTTCATTGTCTTCCTTGAACCTAAATAGGGAAAAGTAAACATGGTTAGAGTGTATAACCTAAAAATGTGTTTTAAGTAACTGCTTTGTTTGTTGTATATATAGAATAGACATGACTATAAAAATGACTAGTGCCAAAGCTGGTTCTACTTACTCTTCTAAAAAGTCCTGAAAAAGCTTTTGGCATCGAACTCCCACTTCATCTTTCACTTGGTTTTGGGTAGCATAGGTATCGGCGACATCCATGATTCTATTCGCGAATTAAACGACAATTTCACTTATGTTACTAACACTTGATTACTTTTAACTTAAAACATCAACGATTCAATAGTTAACACTAACAAACATACATAGAAATATTAAAAACAATTTTTCGCGCAAATCGCGCAATAAACAAAGACACTTCGGCGGCTTGACAGTTACGAGATTTGGCGGGAGAACATGGCGAACACTGTTTGAGAAAAGCACAAAAGCAATCACTTACTTATAATCCCTACTTCAGCTACTTTAACAATGTTTTAAATAGATTATTAGGTTTAGTTCGTTCAGTTTTACTTTTTTTTTTATTGACATGTGAAATTGTACTTATACATACTGAGACTGATTGTACTATTGTACTTGAGGTTATTAAAGTATTTTCCGTCGTATATCTGCAAAATAGTTTTATATTAATACTTTTTAACTATGGCAGATGCACAAATTGGGTTCCTTTTCAATGCCTCATCGACCCTTCTTCAGACAGAAAAAAATCAGACCCAGTTTATACTGAGAAGTCATTATTTGTAAGTATCATTTATGGGGTTATTATTCGGAAAACCATATCTTCTTTACAGTTCAAATAATAATATCATGTTACTTTTCAGAATTAGATGTATGCAGATAACTAAGGGATACGGGCTGCCAGACAAACATTTTTCGTCGAAAACGAGATGTCCTCACTGTTGCACAGAATGGCAAAGAGACACTATTACAAAGGTAAATTCTCACTAAATCATTAACCTCTGAAAGTACAGATAAATAAGAACTTACTGACAACCTTTTAATTTTACAGATTAAACCTCTAAAACTAAGTAAAAGGCAGAAAAAAAGAATAAAATCTCGGAAACCAACAACCAAGAATCCTGATCCTAAATCTGTGCTACACAGTAATGAATTGGTATTTATTTTTATACTGAAGAAATATATATGTTCTATTGTCAGAATATCTATTAATTATAATTGTATTTGTTACAGGAAAGAATATGTATATTCTGTAAGCACAGTACAGTGACCCCAGTTTTAAAACCAGCTAAAAAAGATATCATTGGAAGTAAAAAACAGGAAAAAGTAATAATGGTAACACCATGCAGCACACCCAAACAAAATAAGTCAAAAGCAAAACAGCCTGTGAATAAGAAAACAGAAACTAGCATTTATTATAATGCCAAAGAAGTATTCTCACTGAATAATAAGAATAACACACTGGCCAGTGCTAAAGAGAGTAAAATCATAAAGAATAATAAAAGAAAAAAGGATAAATTTGCAGGATTATGCCAACAAGCTGTATTATCATCTGCGAAACTAAAGGAAGCTAAAGATAAGAACAATTTACTATCAAAATTTTTAAAGACATCATCATGATAGAAATTAATAAAACTATGTTTTATTTACATTTTTTTATTATCACTACATGAATATCCATCACATTAGTATTTGTGTGCCCCGTTATAACATGGAAACCTCCACTTTTAAAGTCTTTGTAAAAGTTATAAGAATCATTATTATTTAAGTATTTATCAATATCTAGATTTTCCTTTTTTGCATCTGCCATTAGATCTAAATAACCTATAGCACCAGCGGCATCTGTAGGTCCATCTATACCATCAGTACCAGCACTAAGTAAGTAAATCTCAAACTTAGTCAAATCATCTTTCATCTCATGTATCAATTTTGAAAACTCTAGAGGTAGTTGCTGATTCCTTCCCCCTTTACCTGTGCCTTTTACTTCAACAGTTATTTCTCCACCAAGTACAAGACAAACATCTTTATCACCAACCTCAGTTAGCTGATTCACAAAGTCTGAATTCACTCCTGGAATTTTAAGTGAACCAATTTGTGATTTTGCTTCATTTATATCAATCTTTGTCTCAACTAGCTGGCAGACTAATTTTACAAGATAAGCATAAGATCTTGCTATATCTTTCACATTTCCAGTAACAATGTTAGACAAACCTAGAGAGAAATAATTTAAATTACTTGCTTCTCTCAACGCAGCGTTTATGCTGATTTGATTGGTTCCTATCAAGTAATTCTTTACCATTTCATTAGGAAATGGTTTTGATTCCTTTGCCTCCGATAATACAGTTCTAAATGACATTGGAAGGTCATCATATAGGTTATATTTTTTTATTATGTTCAATGCCATGGACACATCGTCTTTGTTCTCAGTTGTGGGTCCACTAGCTATCAAATCTAGAGGATCTCCAACAATATCAGAAAGAATGAGTGATATGACTTCAGAAGGTTGTGCTTGAATGGCTAGCTGCCCACCTTTTACATCTGAGATAATCTTTCTAACACAATTCAGCTCAGTAATATCAGCTCCCGCATTTGCTAGTTTCTTTATTAGCATTATTTTCTCTTCCAAAGTTATTGGTTCTTTTGGTAAAGGCAGCAACGCTGAACCTCCTCCCGATATTAAAACTAAAAGAACATCACTCTCTCCCAATTTTGTGACTAGTTCTTTAACTTTCTTGGCAGTGTTTTCAGCACTGGAGTCTGGTAGATTGTTTTTGGCTCCTTCGAAATATGCCAGTTTTTCTGAGGAGTGCTGATTCAGGCTTCCTACTGGCACACTAACAATAGCTTTTTTTATTTTAGGACCAAGTATCTTCTCCACCTCTACAGCCATGCTTTGAACTGCCTTCCCAGTTCCAACCACGTAAACATTTCTGTTCTGCAAATTATAAGTGTCATTCAAAATGATTAGCTGTTCATTGACTGGACTATACTTCACTGAGTTCCTTATTAACTTGTCCGGTAGTACCGCAGATACACTGCTTTTGAATATTTGAAGTATATCGCGTATCATGGTTTTCGCCATATTCGAAACAAAATACGAAAGCGAATTTCTTTAGTTTTCTCTTTAGCAATATTCCTGTGTAATCTTCACTCGTTTTTACATGTTGATAAGGTTAAGGTTATTTTATTTTCGTTTACATACTGATACTGATAACCAACCAATGAATGACGATTGATAACAAACGTCAACGTCAGAATAGGGCTACCACAAGATATCTTAAATTTTGCTCACTTTGATTTAGATTTTTAAATTGAAGGTATAATTTTTTCAGATTTTTTTTTGACGAGGGTAAAAGTATCCAGTAATTAAAGGTATACTTAGGCGAGATTAGATTTCTCAGTAATTCAAGTTCTGTCGAAAAGTGAAGGAAGAAACTAATTGTTTTACATTGAAGTTTTGTGGAACGGAACGTTATTGTAAATTTCGTTTCCGTTAAGCAAGTCTCGACAAGTCGCCGCAAAATTTGAATTGAATTGAATGAATAAAGAATAACGCAACACAGTGAAAGTGAAAGCATAAAAAATTAAAAACGCATTAGTTATGAGATATTTTTAAAACTTACGATATCATTAACAAACTGTGATAACTTGTGACAGTATGATTGAAGATGAACCTATTTGTTTATCTCAGTATTTTGTAAACAAACTCAATATAAGATCTTTTGGAAACTGTGTAAAACTAAATATTCTAAAAAGTGACGATACTGCTTTTGCTGAACAAGTTCTACAAGACGAAAAAACTGTAAAAGAGACGCCGGCTGAGTTATTATCTGTTTTGAACATTTTGAAGAAAAACTTATATGATAACTCGAAGCAAGACTTCAGAAATTACTTTTCTGAGATAACTCGGAGTAAGTCTTTATCACCAGTGAAAAGGGAAGACATATTCAACTGCTGTTTGAATGCTTTGTATCAAACTTTACCCAAAACTCTATTGGGGAGTAATCATAATGCGAAAATATTTAGAAAACTTGTGAAAACAACTGTTTTCAGCATGCAAAGACAAAATATGATTTTCCCTAAGATGGTGGAAAATTGGGACTTTTCTGCGAGTCCTTGGGATGGCTTACCAAGAGATCAAATGTGGCAAATTTTATATAAAATATTGTATTGGCTTTTAAAACATATTTTGGCACCAATGATTTGCCTTAATTTTTATGTCACAACTTGTAAATTTGATGCTGACGAAAACAAACTGTATTTTTTCTGGAAAACTCAATGGCAAAGTTACTATGATAAGCAGTTGTTGAAAATGGTACATCAGAAAACCATCAAGAAATATGATCCTTACTGTTTAGGCAAAAAACACAAAAGGAAATACACTCTTCAAGGTATAATGAAGTTAAAAGCTAAAATTAAGGAAATACCACGACTATATTTTTCTTTAAAAGCCAATCATGATTGTCGACCCATTGTCCGTTATAAGCAGGATACACAAACTTCAAGTGAACGCTATAAGATGAGAGAAAGAATGATGTTTTTGAAAACACTCACAGGAAAACATCAGGAGAAAATCGAAAGTCAATACAACACCTTGTACCAAGAGTGGGTAAAGCAAAACAAACCAATTCTGTACTTTGTTAAAACAGACTTGAGTAATGCTTTTGGATCTATAAATAAAGAAAAACTGATGAAGATACTAACTGAGAGACATACACGCTTTCAGGAGTCCGAAGAAAATTTGAATAGGAAGAAGAAAATTGGTCTTCAATACAAAGATATGGTAGCAGAGCTTCGTAAGCCACTTTTAGTCCGGGCTGGATCCACAGTCTATGAATGGAAAGAGGGTTTAGTACAGGGCTACAAGTATTCACCTGCTTTGTCGGAACTTTACTACACACACCTCGATGAATCTTACTTTTCTCATCATCTAGAGAAATCATCATCACAACTGAAGCTATTTACCAGAGTTGTGGATGATTACTTATATGTAACGGACTCCATTGCAGACGCTATGTCTTTTCTTGATGCTTTGTCAAATTATAGTAATGTAAACTATGAGAAAACCGTAATAAATTTCTCATACCCAGGTATAAAATCGAATAACATAATCAGTTTTCTGGGATACAGCTATGATACGAACACAATGCAAGTCAGTCGAGCTAGCAATGTCTATGCTGGACAGATGTGTTACAAGATATCCTTTTCTATAGCCGTATGCAACCCTTACAAGTTACTTGAGAACCGAATCGGTCAGTCTGGAATCCAAATAAATGGTCACATTTTCAATTTATACTACAACACAGAGGGATTGATATGGAAACATATATTTACTACATTTTGTCTTTCAGCAAATAAATTCTGTACTATATTAGCCATTCTCTGCGATCAAGATGAAATATTGAGCTATTTGTCTCTTTACAAAAGACGGGTTGTTGTTAAGCTTAGTAATTCCATATTGGAAACATTAAATAGAAATAAGCCACATGAAATCATGTTTGTATACTGTATAAATCATTTCCGCTATCTTGCATTTAAAGCACTAAGTTTATTTGCAAAACAGACGCCAAAATGCAGCGTGTTAGTTGGACCAATCAAGGATGAGATGGCAAAATGCAATTGCATATTTGGTAAATGGAGAGAGCACTCAAGTAGAATTGATTCTCAAGGAGTAAACAGAATGAAAGCTGTACGTGAGGTTTGTAAGAGGCAGGACCTGAAAGATATTATGAAAAGCTTTGAAATTTTGCCTGATGGCTTCCAATGTTATAAACCTAGATATACTTAATGATTGGTTTGTAAAATTAATCAAAACCAAAATGTTTTTAACACATGTTTTATTAAAAAATTAATGGATTTGAAACAAAATGTCAGGAAGTAAAGTTGTATAAAATGTAAATAATAAGTAAAATGTATAAGCTTATTATTAAGTAAAAAAGGCACATACATGTTTGTTTCTGGATGGAGGTTGTTACCCTTATTTATGTACCTACATAATATCATATTAAGTAGATAATTTGTACATACAAAAAGAAAAAGCTGCATAATGTTATAATGTATAACAGATTCATTGGACGGAATCTTTGTATTAAATATCTTCATGAGATTCTTGAATGATATATTATTTTCTAACTAAATCTTAGTCTAAAACTATATCCTGCTTGTATTTTAACACTATTTTTAGAAATGCATCATTATATTCATATCATTATACATACTATCAAGGCATACATATACATACCCTAAGGACGGGTTACTTTAGCCCTGGGGGATAACATTGTCCACCCATTTCAATTACTAAGAAAACTTTAAAAAACCGCAACAGCGATCACTCAAAAGTGGATATGTCATAACATATAGTTTTTCGGAAATTACTTATTGAATAAAGTTGATTCTAATGGGTGGGCAATGTTACCCTCAGGGCTAAAGTAACCCGACCTTACGGTACAAAAAAAAAATAGTTCGAATTGAGAACCTCCTCCTTTTTTGAAGTCAGTTAAAAATAGAGCCAGTCTATACATAGACAATTTAACATTGATAAATAATCACTACTAGTTACTAGTGCTATTACTTATAAAATAAAATAATACACTACTTTTCACTGAAATATGTCAAAAGGCTGGAGCAAGATTGTAATATCAAAAATCATACAAAAATACTATATTTCTGACCGGCACATATAAATAACAGTCAAAGATACTGTTTTTTAAAATAATGTTCTTTTGTGCAGTATTACCATACTTACAATTTTATTACGTACTAGTCAGATGCCAACGCTGCACGATGTAGCTGCGATTATGGACCTTACAGAAAATCTATCTATATATTTTATTACTATCAAGAAGTGATCGAGTTGCTTTATAATATGATTCATTAATTTATGAGAAAAAGTTTACATTTGCGAACTTTCTCGAGACGATGCCACGGCAGCTCGATCTTAGGATATATTTTGAGGGGAGAGACAAAGAGTTTGGGTCGATTGCAAAAAAATTGTACATAGTTAAGGGCTTTAATTAAAACAAAGTTAATTGATTCCTTTGTGTGACGAAAGTTACATACATTTTGTATGACTAACTTTCGTCACACAAAGGAAGCGATCGTATTTTCTGTTAACTAAGGTTTTAACTATGTACATTTTTTTTTGCAATCGACCTAAGTGGTTATATTTTGGAAGGTGGGACGTGTGCTCAATAGCACACCATCCCACAGCCCCAGAAGAAGAAGGCTCCCAGAAGTAGAGAGAGATTTATTGTCAAGTTTATTGAAGTAACGCTACGAAAAACAACCCTGTAGCTGGAACATATTCAACCACAGCAGCTTTGATCAGCCCGTTTAGCACAACTATGCTTCGCGACTTGTCGCGTGAGATAGCACTACCCGTCACTCTCTCACATTACTGCACAGAAAGAGACGGGTAATTATCTCGCGCGAGAAATAGCCGCGTATGACAGTTATGCTAGAGGTGCAGCATGAGACTGAAAGTCGACATCTGCTCTGCAGGTACACATATTAACGTAGAACGCGAGACAAAGACAAGGAGATAAAAGGGAACTTGGGGGCAGAGAAATAGATGATCCTGCCTATATATGAAAATACCAGACAAGTATAAACTAGAAGGTGTTTGCTTAATGCTCATCGAAGCACTAAACACAATTAAAACAATTCTGTAGCCAGATAATATTCAACCACACCGCTCCTATAAGTATGAGACAAAAGTCTGCATCAGCAGCCACATTGTAAGCCACTTCGGAGCATTCGAACATTCATTGTGGTAATCTAGAGAGACAAAGAGATGAGGAAACCTTCCGGACCGACTGAAGGTCGCTAACCTAAGTGCTAGGCTAGCATACCCTAGTTGCATCTATAGTGGCAACGCTACGACTAAGCACCCAATACACAAGCTATACGCGACCACATTGGTCCTAGGCATTAGACAAGAAGTCAGCATCGGCAGCCACATAGTAAGCCGTCTGCGGCGCGTCGCAGGAGACTATCTTGTCGACCTGGAGACACCGACAGATAGAAGGAACCTTCTGGAAGGACGGAGAAAAGCCTTTGTGAAAGTACTAGGCTAATATAAACTAAAGGCGCTTGCTTATCGAAGTAGGGCCACTACAAACAGACCTGTAGCCAGAACAGATCCAACCACACCGGTCCTATATGCGTGGGACAAGAAGTCCGCATCAGCCGCTACATAGTAAGCGGCCTGCGGCGCGTCGCAGGAGACTATCTTGGCGGCGCGGAGTAACGCGGCACCCGCTACAAGTTCCGCTGAACGTTGCTTGTGTGGCAGCGGCCTTAGTTGGACGGCTGCATCGCTGAAGATGAGGTCGGAGTGGGGAGGCTTTGAGTCGAACATGCTGAAGCTGTAAAGAAATAAAATGGTTTTATATCATACTCAATAAGTCAAAACTTTATGATCATTTATGGTCTGATCGAGTAATCTTGTAAAAATAACTGAATCACCAGTTGAACTAATGAAAAGTCAGTTTTTTTCGCGGCTTTTTCTACGGTGCAAACGTATTTTGATTTGCCTGCCAGGAAATGCATACTTTTCTAAATGTAAAAATAACTTATATCACTTTCTCGGAAACGTGTAGAACGAAAGTGCTGCCAACTGGTGGCACCAATCCGAATTTTAAGTTGACGTTGATAATGCCACGTTCTATGCAAATATTTCGTCAATATTTTTTTCCGTTTTTGCATTATAATAGCAGGATAACAAAATTTCCCATTTACACAAAGGTTGAATGGATTATGATATTCTCCGTAAACAACGGCTGTTCAGTAACTATTTTCAGCAGATTGATGCTGGCATTGCTACTATCCATCAATTTTCCAAGCAAAACATTGTTTCACTTGTTTGTTTTGTTTACTAATGTTTCACAAAAAAATATTTTGGCGAACGCTATGTTTCGCATGTAGTGCTAATTTACTTCTCAGAAAAGTTATAAAATAAACCTAACCTAACCTACCCTAATCTACTAGGATTTCTGTCAAATAAGCATTATGCGATATATTACGTTCGTTAAACAATTTTCTGCCAGATGAGGGTAACCCTACCTGAACTCGTCCGTCGCTGTAGCCCCGTACAACTGTTGCGCGTAAACCATGAGATTGGAATAGGTGTCCAGTTCCGTGTGGTTCGCGCGACCCATCAGCACTGAGCCAGGAACTTTGCCAAGGTTGCAGTGTTTGTATTCGTGCATCTTCGCGCGAGTGCCTGTCGAGTTTGAAACAAGTTAGTACCCGTTGCCGAAGGAGGGTAGAGTTAACTATACTGCTTTAAAATATAAGGGCCACGTAATTTTTGATGACGATTTGAAACTCCTTATATAAAGCATGATCTTTAACCCGTAATTTAAAATAAATGAAAGTAATAAGTTCAAGCCTCGTTACAGTAAAATAGAGCAAACAATTCTGGTTCGAAAGAAAAAATTGATAACATGGTCAAAGACGTCGTCACATAAGATTGCAATCAATGTTCCCCGTATCGTATACCCTTTCACAGTCCCATCGTCAATGGCACAATCGTAAGTAGTTAGCGCGGGATACGTAAGCAGCTTTTTTACAAAAAAAAAATGGTTGATGAGTTCATGGACGGTGGTGGGGATGACAGGCCCCACCAAAGAATATAAGTACTCAAGAGGCCTCACCAAAGAATATAAGTACTCAAGAGGCCTCACCAAGGAATGTAAGTACTCAAGAGGCCTCAATGTAAGTACTCAAGAGGCCTCACCAAAGAATGTAAGTACCCAAGAGGCCTCACCAAAGAATGTAAGTACTCAAGAGGCCTCAATGTAAGTACCCAAGAGGCCTCACCAAAGAATGTAAGTACTCAAGAGGCCTCACCAAGGAATGTAAGTACTCAAGAGGCCTCAATATAAGTACTCAAGAGGCCTCACCAAGGAATGTAAGTACTCAAGAGGCCTCAATGTAAGTACTCAAGAGGCCTCACCAAAGAATGTAAGTACCCAAGAGGCCTCACCAAGGAATGTAAGTACTCAAGAGGCCTCAATATAAGTACTCAAGAGGCCTCACCAAGGAATGTAAGTACTCAAGAGGCCTCAATGTAAGTACTCAAGAGGCCTCACCAAAGAATGTAAGTACCCAAGAGGCCCCACCAAAGAATATAAGTACCCAAGAGGCCTCACCAAAGAATGTAAGTACTCAAGAGGCCTCACCAAGGAATGTAAGTACTCAAGAGGCCTCAATATAAGTACTCAAGAGGCCTCACCAAGGAATGTAAGTACTCAAGAGGCCTCAATGTAAGTACTCAAGAGGCCTCACCAAAGAATGTAAGTACCCAAGAGGCCCCACCAAAGAATATAAGTACTCAAGAGGCCTCACCAAAGAATATAAGTACTCAAGAGGCCTCACCAAGGAATGTAAGTACTCAAGAGGCCTCAATGTAAGTACCCAAGAGGCCTCACCAAAGAATGTAAGTACTCAAGAGGCCTCACCAAGGAATGTAAGTACTCAAGAGGCCTCAATATAAGTACTCAAGAGGCCTCACCAAGGAATGTAAGTACTCAAGAGGCCTCAATGTAAGTACTCAAGAGGCCTCACCAAAGAATGTAAGTACCCAAGAGGCCCCACCAAAGAATATAAGTACTCAAGAGGCCTCACCAAAGAATATAAGTACTCAAGAGGCCTCACCAAGGAATGTAAGTACTCAAGAGGCCTCAATGTAAGTACTCAAGAGACTTCACCAAAGAATATAAGTACCCAAGAGGCCTCACCAAAGAATGTAAGTACTCAAGAGGCCTCACCAAAGAATATAAGTACCCAAGAGGCCTCACCAAAGAATGTAAGTACTCAAGAGGCCTCACCAAAGAATGTAAGTACTCAAGAGGCCTCACCAAAGAATTTAAGTACTCAAGAGGCCTCACCAAATAATATAAGTACTCAAGAGGCCTCACCAAATAATATAAGTACTCAAGAGGCCTCACCAAAGAATATAAGTACTCAAGAGGCCTCACCAAAGAATGTAAGTACTCAAGAGGCCTCACCAAATAATATAAGTACTCAAGAGGCCTCACCAAATAATATAATTACTCAAGAGGCCTCACCAAAGAATGTAAGTACTCAAGAGGCCTCACCAAAGAATTTAAGTACTCAAGAGGCCTCACCAAATAATATAAGTACTCTAGAGGCCTCACCAAATAATATAAGTACTCAAGAGGCCTCACCAAGGAATGTAAGTACTCAAGAGGCCTCAATGTAAGTACTCAAGAGGCCTCACCAAAGAATGTAAGTACCCAAGAGGCCCCACCAAAGAATATAAGTACTCAAGAGGCCTCACCAAAGAATATAAGTACTCAAGAGGCCTCACCAAGGAATGTAAGTACTCAAGAGGCCTCAATGTAAGTACCCAAGAGGCCTCACCAAAGAATGTAAGTACTCAAGAGGCCTCACCAAGGAATGTAAGTACTCAAGAGGCCTCAATATAAGTACTCAAGAGGCCTCACCAAGGAATGTAAGTACTCAAGAGGCCTCAATGTAAGTACTCAAGAGGCCTCACCAAAGAATGTAAGTACCCAAGAGGCCCCACCAAAGAATATAAGTACTCAAGAGGCCTCACCAAAGAATATAAGTACTCAAGAGGCCTCACCAAGGAATGTAAGTACTCAAGAGGCCTCAATGTAAGTACTCAAGAGACTTCACCAAAGAATATAAGTACCCAAGAGGCCTCACCAAAGAATGTAAGTACTCAAGAGGCCTCACCAAAGAATATAAGTACCCAAGAGGCCTCACCAAAGAATGTAAGTACTCAAGAGGCCTCACCAAAGAATGTAAGTACTCAAGAGGCCTCACCAAAGAATTTAAGTACTCAAGAGGCCTCACCAAATAATATAAGTACTCAAGAGGCCTCACCAAATAATATAAGTACTCAAGAGGCCTCACCAAAGAATATAAGTACTCAAGAGGCCTCACCAAAGAATGTAAGTACTCAAGAGGCCTCACCAAATAATATAAGTACTCAAGAGGCCTCACCAAATAATATAATTACTCAAGAGGCCTCACCAAAGAATGTAAGTACTCAAGAGGCCTCACCAAAGAATTTAAGTACTCAAGAGGCCTCACCAAATAATATAAGTACTCTAGAGGCCTCACCAAATAATATAAGTACTCAAGAGGCCTCACCAAAGAATATAAGTACTCAAGAGGCCTCACCAAAGAATGTAAGTACTCAAGAGGCCTCACCAAATAATATAAGTACTCAAGAGGCCTCACCAAATAATATAAGTACTCAAGAGGCCTCACCAAAGAATGTAAGTACTCAAGAGGCCTCACCAAAGAATGTAAGTACTCAAGAGGCCTCACCAAAGAATATAAGTACTCAAGAGGCCTCACCAAATAATATAAGTACTCAAGAGGCCTCACCAAATAATATAAGTACTCAAGAGGCCTCACCAAAGAATATAAGTACTCAAGAGGCCTCACCAAAGAATGTAAGTACTCAAGAGGCCTCACCAAATAATATAAGTACTCAAGAGGCCTCACCAAATAATATAAGTACTCAAGAGGCCTCACCAAAGAATGTAAGTACTCAAGAGGCCTCACCAAAGAATGTAAGTACTCAAGAGGCCTCACCAAAGAATATAAGTACTCAAGAGGCCTCACCAAAGAATGTAAGTACTCAAGAGGCCTCACCAAATAATATAAGTACTCAAGAGGCCTCACCAAAGAATGTAAGTACTCAAGAGGCCTCACCAAAGAATATAAGTACTCAAGAGGCCTCACCAAAGAATATAAGTACTCAAGAGGCCTCACCAAAGAATATAAGTACTCAAGAGGCCTCACCAAAGAATGTAAGTACTCAAGAGGCCTCACCAAAGAATATAAGTACTCAAGAGGCCTCACCAAAGAATATAAGTACTCAAGAGGCCTCACCAAAGAATGTAAGTACTCAAGAGGCCTCACCAAAGAATGTAAGTACTCAAGAGGCCTCACCAAAGAATGTAAGTACTCAAGAGGCCTCACCAAATAATATAAGTACTCAAGAGGCCTCACCAAAGAATGTAAGTACTCAAGAGGCCTCACCAAAGAATATAAGTACTCAAGAGGCCTCACCAAAGAATATAAGTACTCAAGAGGCCTCACCAAAGAATATAAGTACTCAAGAGGCCTCACCAAAGAATGTAAGTACTCAAGAGGCCTCACCGTCAGGACACAGCAGCTGAAGGTCGTCGGGCAGCAGGTCGCGCGCCCACCACTCGGCGCGCCGTCCGCCGGACACTTCCGCCGGCGCCGTGTGTCGCACGAACGCCACGTCTCCTCCGCCTTCCACCATGCAGCGCACCGCGCCGATGTGCCCGTAGTAGTCTTCGCTTGCGTCACGTCTACAACGTCTGGGGGACAGAAATACCGTTAAGAAAACATTCAATTCTACTCGGGGTTGTTGGTAATCTATTTGCAGAATAACGCCCAAGATAATAATGCCCAAGATACCAGATAGGTGTAGATCATAGACAATTTATTGTGATTAACCTTGGTAGAGGCGACATATTCGGTGCTGAGAGCACTCGGCGTGCATTTACGTCACCCTAGGCCGTAAGTGAGGTTTTATGCCCAGATTACATATTTATTTATTTCAAACATTAATTTTCAACTACTCCGCTACCTAAAGGATGTCTGGAAGAGATCGCTATTTAGCGATAAGACCGCCTGTTGTTTACCTCTGCCTGTTATTTGAATGTATCTCATGTTGTGTTGTATATTCCTTGATGTTGGAGGTGTGCAATAAAGAGTATTTGTATTTGTATTATGACACAAGCACCTGCGATCTGGGACATTCACGAAATCACCGCCCTAAGTATGTGATGTACTATTAATAGCTCGTCCGGGTTAAGGGTAGATAACTAGGTTGTTACCTGAAAGCGGCTCCGTGGCACAAATGGCACAGGTTGTCGTGGGGAACTGTGGCGGAGTCGACGTATTCTGTGCTCAGGGCACCAGGCGCGCAGGACTTTGTGAAGTATTCGGCCGCTGCGTGAGCTCCATCGCAGCCGTAAGCACTGCAAAAAAATATTTTTAAAACAGTTGCTCAAAAAGTGGTACTTTTCGTAGCTGCAAATCGTGCGAAAAGTTGGTTATTTCGAACTAGTGCTTTTTACTTTTCATTTTTTTTTAATTTTTTGTTGTACTAACACGTCATACCTCATACATCCAAACAAAGGTCAATCACTTTCTGACTTTATTTATTACGTCATGCAGCATTGTAGGTGTACATCTCATAATTATGCTTAAAATATTTAAATTGCATATTGGATCAATCAAAGGGTTATCTTTTAAAAAAACTCAAAAACGGTGTTAATAATTTGTTTGAGTGACTATTATTTAATGAGCAAATGAGTATTATGCGTGACCTAAAAAAATTAAAAAGAAAAGTATTGTCACAGATTTGAAAATACAGTATTAAGCGTGACCCACGCGCTGCTTTATAAATTCATAATAATTATGAATAATCGCTATTTTTGTGTATTAAATAATATATTTATTTACAATTCTATGAAGTGTAAAGAACTCAAAACAGATTCACGATGTTTATTGTTTGGAATCAATTAAATTACTGTGTAACATTATCATATCTCTTCTGAAATATTAAAACTATTTCTTTTGATTTGGCTGAATGATGACAGCCGAAGCCATCTTGAAAAAAAAAATATTACTATTAAAAGTAAAACTCTTATTCATTCAAGAATTATGTGTAAATGACACGTAAGATTTATAAAATAAGAGTTTTTCATAGAAAATTATGGTTTCTGATGTTACCAGAATAGATTTAACACCGCCCTATATACGAGCCAAGGCAAAAATTGCAAGTGAGAGTATTTTACCCGCAAAATCGAAAGAAAAATTACATTACCGTCTATGAACATTTTATTGGCTGGAAACGAGAAAAAGATAATTATTAACAACTTGAATAAAACTTTAAACTTACCAGCAAAGGCCTTAAATGCGACCCTGACAATTGCTCTAAAAATTGTAGGTACTCTTAATTTTTATCAGACAGAAATAAATATAATTGCCCCTTTCAATTACTGTTTTAAACTTGTATTATTGCAATTTTTCGCAAATGTATTAAAAAACGTTGTTTGGTACACGTGTGGAAGTGTCATTTTAACTCGTCCCGACTCTTGACCCGCGCCTTGCGGCTCGTGCCAAGACTCCTCGGGACTCGTTCAAAATGACATACTTTCCACACTTGTATCAAAAACTACTATTTTAATACAGTTGCTCAAAAAGTGGTACTTTTCGTAGCTGCAAATCGTGCGAAAAGTGGGTTATTTCGAACTAGTGCTTTTTACTTTTCAATTTTTATTTTTATTTTTTGTTGTACTAACACGTCATACCTCATACATCCAAACAAAGGTCAATCACTTTCTGACTTTATTTATTACGTCATGCAGCATTGTAGGTGTATATCTCATAATTATGCTTAAAATATTTAAATTGCATATTAGATCAATCAAAGGGTTATCTATTAAAAATCTCAAAAACGGTGTTAATAATTTGTTTGAGGGACTATTATTTAATGAGCAAATGAGTATTATGCGTGACCTAAAAAAATTAAAAAGAAAAGTATTGTCACAGATTTGAAAATACAGTATTAAGCGTGACCCACGCGCTGCTTTATAAATTCATAATAATTATGAATAATCGCTATTTTTGTGTATTAAACAATATATTTATTTACAATTCTATGAAGTGTAAAGAACTCAAAACAGATTCACGATGTTTATTGTTTGGAATCAATTAAATTACTGTGTAACATTATCATATCTCTTCTGAAATATTAAAACTATTTCTTTTGATTTGGCTGAATGATGAAAGCCGACGCCATCTTGAAAAAAAAATTATTACAATTAAAAGTAAAACTTTCTTTTTCATTCAAGAATTATGTGTAAATGACACGTAAGATTTATAAAATAAGAGTTTTTCATAGAAAATTATGGATTCTGATGTTACCAGAATAGATTTAACACCGCCCTATATACGAGCCAAGGCAAAAATTGCAAGTGAGAGTATTTTACCCGCAAAATCGAAAGAAAAATTACATTGCCGTCTATGAACATTTTATTGGCTGGAAACGAGAAAAAGAGAATTATTAACAACTTGAATAAAACTTTAAACTTACCAGCAAAGGCCTTAAATGCGACCCTGACAATTGCTCTAAAAATTGTAGGTACTCTTAATTTTTATCAGACAGAAATAAATATAATTGCCCCTTTCAATTACTGTTTTAAACTCGTATTATTGCAATTTTTCGCAAATGTATTAAAAAACGTTGTTTGGTACACGTGTGGAAGTGTCAAGACTCCTCGGGACTCGTTCAAAATGAGATACTTTCCACACTTGTATCAAAAACTACTATTATTTATTTATTTAAACTTTATTGCACAAAACAAAAAGTGTACAAATGGCGGACTTTGACGACGTCAGCACGCTATGATTGGTTGGTTGGTTCTGTCAATCCGTTTATGTGTTGCCAGTGTGTATGATAATACTCCCCGATTTCGTTGTTATCTGAGTGAATCTCATAAAATAGTGTTTTAACCCTTAAATGCATGAATTAAAAAAACACAATATTATAAAATATTATGTTATTTCAAATAAATGTTTCTTGTTATCAACCAGTAATTCATTTTTGGTTATGTAAGCTGCATCTTACACCATGCATTTAAGGGTTAAATCAATTATCACGACAAAATAAAACTTAGTCAAAGAACATGGCAATCGTAATGCATAAATGCATTTCTTTTTGTACGACTGGCGGCAAATATTTTTTCCTTACAAATATTTTTTTAACATACAGCGCCAACTAATCAGTAAAATAAGCTATGGCACTCACCTAGTGAGACTTTCAAGTCTCACTAGTAGAGTGCCATAGCTTATTTTCTTATACCATGGTAGTAAGCACACAGTTCCGTTTATCATTAGGACTACAGCATTAATAGATTTATGTCCTTGACTCCTAAACTTTTCTTGTGTTGAACAGATTCGGTTTTATACGTTTGATATGAAGAGTTTAGACCGTTAGAAATCCGGCTTGACTTCACATTGGAAGCACGAAGATAAGTAAAACTTCTGATTTTAGCACGATTCTACCCAGGTATTGGGGTGCGGGTGATTTTTCTCTGCGGCCTTCGGAACAGTCAAGATGTTTATAGCACTTGTTTCTTGTCTAACAACGAGTCCTTGCCACAGAACTGAGGCAGAAGACTTACTTACGACTTAAGCTAGGGGGAAGATCCATCCGCCTGCTGTGCCGAGACCAGTCTAGCAGTTCTCCCCGCAAAGATACGTCATGTCGGTGTCAGGGTCCTGCTCGTTGGCTACCCATTCTTGTCACTTAAGATTTGTGAGAAGACTTACCGGATCCATCCGTTGGAGATCAGGTATGCAAGCGGGAAGATCCAACCGGCAGCCGTGCCGAGGCCAGTATGACAGGAGTTCTTCCCGCGAAGATACGTGAGATCGGTGTCAGGATCCTGTTCCTTAGCTACCGCAACCGCGTAGTACCAGTTCTTGCCGCTCGAGTAGATCTGGGGATACACAAAAACATTAAAGATCTATTCCGAACTTTCGGGTATCATATATTCTAAGCGCACTGGAAAGTCCAATAGTAGACAAGAGTGGCAACACTGGCGATCAGAGGAAAGCCATAACTCATATTTAACTGATGTCAGTGATGTCATATAACTGCCTCAAATTTAGACGCAGACGGTGAAACATCGGCTCCTTAGACTGGTCACGATGACCACGAGAGGATGTGGTCTAGTATACGCTGACCTCTTGCATGAACGGGACTAGTCTGTGGGCCATGGCGGCGTGCAGCATGTCTCCCGGGTCCAGCACGGCCACGTCGGCCACGCCCGCCGCCACGGAGCGCTCGCAGTGCCGCGTGCTGTGCCCGCGCCAGCACAGCAGCGGCGGCTGCAGGTATGCTGTGTTTAGTGCCTCCTACAGAAGGAATACATCAGACACACTGACCTCTTGCATGAACGGGACTAGTCTGTGGGCCATGGCGGCGTGCAGCATGTCTCCCGGGTCCAGCACGGCCACGTCGGCCACGCCCGCCGCCACGGAGCGCTCGCAGTGCCGCGTGCTGTGCCCGCGCCAGCACAGCAGCGGCGGCTGCAGGTATGCTGTGTTTAGTGCCTCCTACAGAAGGAATACATCAGACACACTGACCTCTTGCATGAACGGGACTAGTCTGTGGGCCATGGCGGCGTGCAGCATGTCTCCCGGGTCCAGCACGGCCACGTCGGCCACGCCCGCCGCCACGGAGCGCTCGCAGTGCCGCGTGCTGTGCCCGCGCCAGCACAGCAGCGGCGGCTGCAGGTATGCTGTGTTTAGTGCCTCCTACAGAAGGAATACATCAGACACACTGACCTCTTGCATGAACGGGACTAGTCTGTGGGCCATGGCGGCGTGCAGCATGTCTCCCGGGTCCAGCACGGCCACGTCGGCCACGCCCGCCGCCACGGAGCGCTCGCAGTGCCGCGTGCTGTGCCCGCGCCAGCACAGCAGCGGCGGCTGCAGGTATGCTGTGTTTAGTGCCTCCTACAGAAGGAATACATCAGACACACTGACCTCTTGCATGAACGGGACTAGTCTGTGGGCCATGGCGGCGTGCAGCATGTCTCCCGGGTCCAGCACGGCCACGTCGGCCACGCCCGCCGCCACGGAGCGCTCGCAGTGCCGCGTGCTGTGCCCGCGCCAGCACAGCAGCGGCGGCTGCAGGTATGCTGTGTTTAGTGCCTCCTACAGAAGGAATACATCAGACACACTGACCTCTTGCATGAACGGGACTAGTCTGTGGGCCATGGCGGCGTGCAGCATGTCTCCCGGGTCCAGCACGGCCACGTCGGCCACGCCCGCCGCCACGGAGCGCTCGCAGTGCCGCGTGCTGTGCCCGCGCCAGCACAGCAGCGGCGGCTGCAGGTATGCTGTGTTTAGTGCCTCCTACAGAAGGAATACATCAGACACACTGACCTCTTGCATGAACGGGACTAGTCTGTGGGCCATGGCGGCGTGCAGCATGTCTCCCGGGTCCAGCACGGCCACGTCGGCCACGCCCGCCGCCACGGAGCGCTCGCAGTGCCGCGTGCTGTGCCCGCGCCAGCACAGCAGCGGCGGCTGCAGGTATGCTGTGTTTAGTGCCTCCTACAGAAGGAATACATCAGACACACTGACCTCTTGCATGAACGGGACTAGTCTGTGGGCCATGGCGGCGTGCAGCATGTCTCCCGGGTCCAGCACGGCCACGTCGGCCACGCCCGCCGCCACGGAGCGCTCGCAGTGCCGCGTGCTGTGCCCGCGCCAGCACAGCAGCGGCGGCTGCAGGTATGCTGTGTTTAGTGCCTCCTACAGAAGGAATACATCAGACACACTGACCTCTTGCATGAACGGGACTAGTCTGTGGGCCATGGCGGCGTGCAGCATGTCTCCCGGGTCCAGCACGGCCACGTCGGCCACGCCCGCCGCCACGGAGCGCTCGCAGTGCCGCGTGCTGTGCCCGCGCCAGCACAGCAGCGGCGGCTGCAGGTATGCTGTGTTTAGTGCCTCCTACAGAAGGAATACATCAGACACACTGACCTCTTGCATGAACGGGACTAGTCTGTGGGCCATGGCGGCGTGCAGCATGTCTCCCGGGTCCAGCACGGCCACGTCGGCCACGCCCGCCGCCACGGAGCGCTCGCAGTGCCGCGTGCTGTGCCCGCGCCAGCACAGCAGCGGCGGCTGCAGGTATGCTGTGTTTAGTGCCTCCTACAGAAGGAATACATCAGACACACTGACCTCTTGCATGAACGGGACTAGTCTGTGGGCCATGGCGGCGTGCAGCATGTCTCCCGGGTCCAGCACGGCCACGTCGGCCACGCCCGCCGCCACGGAGCGCTCGCAGTGCCGCGTGCTGTGCCCGCGCCAGCACAGCAGCGGCGGCTGCAGGTATGCTGTGTTTAGTGCCTCCTACAGAAGGAATACATCAGACACACTGACCTCTTGCATGAACGGGACTAGTCTGTGGGCCATGGCGGCGTGCAGCATGTCTCCCGGGTCCAGCACGGCCACGTCGGCCACGCCCGCCGCCACGGAGCGCTCGCAGTGCCGCGTGCTGTGCCCGCGCCAGCACAGCAGCGGCGGCTGCAGGTATGCTGTGTTTAGTGCCTCCTACAGAAGGAATACATCAGACACACTGACCTCTTGCATGAACGGGACTAGTCTGTGGGCCATGGCGGCGTGCAGCATGTCTCCCGGGTCCAGCACGGCCACGTCGGCCACGCCCGCCGCCACGGAGCGCTCGCAGTGCCGCGTGCTGTGCCCGCGCCAGCACAGCAGCGGCGGCTGCAGGTATGCTGTGTTTAGTGCCTCCTACAGAAGGAATACATCAGACACACTGACCTCTTGCATGAACGGGACTAGTCTGTGGGCCATGGCGGCGTGCAGCATGTCTCCCGGGTCCAGCACGGCCACGTCGGCCACGCCCGCCGCCACGGAGCGCTCGCAGTGCCGCGTGCTGTGCCCGCGCCAGCACAGCAGCGGCGGCTGCAGGTATGCTGTGTTTAGTGCCTCCTACAGAAGGAATACATCAGACACACTGACCTCTTGCATGAACGGGACTAGTCTGTGGGCCATGGCGGCGTGCAGCATGTCTCCCGGGTCCAGCACGGCCACGTCGGCCACGCCCGCCGCCACGGAGCGCTCGCAGTGCCGCGTGCTGTGCCCGCGCCAGCACAGCAGCGGCGGCTGCAGGTATGCTGTGTTTAGTGCCTCCTACAGAAGGAATACATCAGACACACTGACCTCTTGCATGAACGGGACTAGTCTGTGGGCCATGGCGGCGTGCAGCATGTCTCCCGGGTCCAGCACGGCCACGTCGGCCACGCCCGCCGCCACGGAGCGCTCGCAGTGCCGCGTGCTGTGCCCGCGCCAGCACAGCAGCGGCGGCTGCAGGTATGCTGTGTTTAGTGCCTCCTACAGAAGGAATACATCAGACACACTGACCTCTTGCATGAACGGGACTAGTCTGTGGGCCATGGCGGCGTGCAGCATGTCTCCCGGGTCCAGCACGGCCACGTCGGCCACGCCCGCCGCCACGGAGCGCTCGCAGTGCCGCGTGCTGTGCCCGCGCCAGCACAGCAGCGGCGGCTGCAGGTATGCTGTGTTTAGTGCCTCCTACAGAAGGAATACATCAGACACACTGACCTCTTGCATGAACGGGACTAGTCTGTGGGCCATGGCGGCGTGCAGCATGTCTCCCGGGTCCAGCACGGCCACGTCGGCCACGCCCGCCGCCACGGAGCGCTCGCAGTGCCGCGTGCTGTGCCCGCGCCAGCACAGCAGCGGCGGCTGCAGGTATGCTGTGTTTAGTGCCTCCTACAGAAGGAATACATCAGACACACTGACCTCTTGCATGAACGGGACTAGTCTGTGGGCCATGGCGGCGTGCAGCATGTCTCCCGGGTCCAGCACGGCCACGTCGGCCACGCCCGCCGCCACGGAGCGCTCGCAGTGCCGCGTGCTGTGCCCGCGCCAGCACAGCAGCGGCGGCTGCAGGTATGCTGCCTTTAGGGCCACCTGGACAAAAGGATGAATAACATATCAGACAACCTCACCCTACCTGGGTGATTCTCCGAGCGTTCTAACTGCGCGGTTCTAGTCATTCCTTCTTCACGATTATGACCGCAACGAAAGAGCCAGTCGTTCTTATTGTGATCTAACTAGGATCGCACTAAAAAAATCGACTTATAACAATAATCAATTTTAACAAGAATTGCTAAAATGGGAATGACGAAAAAAACACGCCTTATAAACGCTGAATATTCGAGGTTGGCCGAGGCGAAGTTGCCCGAAGTATGGGTTTCCGCAGCGAAGTGCCCCTCCACACTATCAAGTTCGCCCAACCTCGGCCAACTTCGCGAGTAGTGGTGCCACTATCACACAAATCAATCCTGTCCCGAATTAAGTTTTAGCCCGCTTGCTTTATGGGTACTAGACGACGATAGAATTAGATTGATAGAATTCGATGTTTAGAAACTTGTTGACATTAGTGTTGCGTTGAAAATTTCATACAAAATTGAAGGCCTAGGCCGGGAAGTATTTTCTTTTTATCATGGCGTCTGTGTGTATGAACAGGCTAAACAGCTGAATTATATATTTTTTGAGTGGTCGTTTTTTTATTTCATTGCATATGTTTGAGAAAAACACTATACATTGCCCTTAGTTGGTTCTCTGCATATCTTCGGGGTCGTCAACAGGCAGTCCGGGTTGACCGCTCATTGTCTGACTGGTGTGACCTTGCCACTGGCGTACCTCAAGGAGGAATTCTCTCTCCTCTCCTGTTTTCCACTTTCATCAATTTTATCACCCCCGACTTACGCTCTTCGTACCATCTCTATGCAGACGACTTACAACTCTACGACCAGTGCAATGTGACTGACCTTAAGACCTGTATTGACAAGCTAAACTTGGACCTTTTACATATCCAGCGATGGTCTGAAAAGTTCGGACTATTTGTTAACCCATCGAAGTGTCAGGCCATTGTCATCGGTAGCTCCCGCCAGCTTGCTAAGATTAACCTAGACACTCTCACGCCTGTACGCTTCAACGGCACCACTATCCCCTTCAGCCCCAGCGTCAAAGATCTAGGGATTATCTTAGACAGTACTTTGAGTTGGAAGGCGCAGGTTGCCGAAGTTAGTAGAAAAGTTATGGGTTCTTTACATGCTCTGAACAAGCTCAAAAACTTTTTACCCAGTAAAACTAAGATTTTATTAGTTCAGGCGTTAATTTTACCCATAATAGACTACGGTGATGTGTGTTATCCAGACTTAACCGTAGAGCTTATGAATAAATTGGAGAGACTTCTTAACAACTGCATTCGGTTCATCTTCTGTCTTCGTAAGTATGACCATGTGTCTTCTTACCGCTCTCAGCTGGGCTGGTTTCCTATCCGCGAACGACGTGAAATTCGAATGCTGTGCACTCTGTTTTCTGTTCTCAAAAACCCAATATCTCCCGAATATCTCAAAAACTTCTTTCACTATTATGGTGTAACCCGTGACCGTCAATTTCGCTCTTCTGTCAATCTGTCTCTCTCCATCCCTCGTCACCGTACTGGTTTTATGTCTAAATCGTTCACCGTCCAAGTTTCCCGTCTCTGGAACCGCCTTCCCCTCAAGATCAAACAAGCTCCGAACAAATGCGCTTTCAAAAAATGTTTGCGTGACCTCTACGCTAGCAGAGTTGTGAATTCTTAGGTTATCTGATTAGTATGTTTCATCTGTATTTATTTATATGTGTATATATTATATGTATATATGTATTTATCTAAATATTATTTATTAAAATTTGTTTAAGTTAGTTGCACCGCCCACAATTTATCTGCTTTGCCCGAAGGTTGACTGGTAGAGAATGCCTCATGGCATTAAGTCCGCCTTTTGTACGATAAGTTTTCTTTTGTGCAATAAAGATTAAATAAATAAAATAAATAAATAAATACATGCCTTAGCCATGAAAAGGGCTTGCCGGCTTCGTATCACTATCCGTCTATACCTACTCACCCGGCAAGCCCTTCTTTCGCGGCGTCTGCAGTAACGTACTATTAGTGTACATACCCTCATTTTGACACACTTGTCCATTTCAGCCTCGCTGGTGACGCAGAGTATCATCCGCTTCACTGGGCAGTCTCTGATACCAGTAACTGCCTTCTCCGCCTGGTCTCCCACATATTGGTTGTTCAGGATGTGATTCGCTGCTTGCTCTTCTTCTTGGAGTATGCGGAAGTTTATTGTTGCATCCTGATAAGTTATAGGGTGCGTTCAGACATGCGGGAATCGTGCGTTTACGAATCGCGCAGTTTGAAACCGCTAAATTGTGATGCTATTCAGACATGCGCGGTTAGTATGCGATTCAGTTTCAAAATGGAGGTCGACGAAGAAGTGTGTTTACTAATCATCACACTGAATGTCCCATATTGCAGGTCTCTTCTCCACCTCATCAATAAATAGTTCAGTGTCGAAACGATCCATGGCCAACTCACGAGCAGTGACGTGCTCACCGCGCGGTATCCGCAACGCAACTGAACGCGAAGTAAAGACTCCATAGTAATAGAAACGCGCGGGAGCAGCGCGATTCTATTTTCTGGCGGTTGGGTTGCGGTAACCGCGCGGCTTGATTAACCGCGCGGTTATGTCTGAACGATTACTAACTAACTCATATAAATAAGACCCGCGCGATTTCCGCGCGATTCTATAATCGCGCGGTTCCCGCCGTGTCTGAACCGGCCCATACAGTTTGTTGTGAATATGATAGAGTAATTCCTACGGACGAATAAATGAATATCAGACAACCTCACACAAATCGATCTAGACCGAAATTAAAACGACGATACTTATATAGATAAATATATACTTAAATACACAGATCAACCATGACCCAAGTACAAATATTAGAGTTCATCACAGTAATATTTGCCCTGGCCCGGATTCAAACCCGGGACCTCCGGCTCAATAGACTTGGCTTACAATTCCTAACATTACTTCGATGCTTCGATGTTTCGAGTAAATGTATATTATATGTAATAATAATTAAATGTTTTAAATGTTATACCGCTAGATGATTATACACAATGTCATTATACCTACAGTTCATTATAAAGGGTGGGCCCTGTAACAGGAGCAATAAATTAAAACATAGATTCGTCCCTTGAAACTAAACAACATTTGTTAAGCAACTTCAGAAAATAACGTGTATTAAATTAAATTTTTAATTGACTTCAAAAAAAGGAGGGGGTTCTCAGTTCGGTTGTATGTTTTTTTTTTTTTTTTTTTTTTTTTTTTTTTTTTTTTTTTTTTTTTTTTTTTTTTTTAATGTTTGTTACCTCATAACTCCGTCATTTATGAGTCGATTTGGAAAATTCTTTTTAGGTTCATGAATAGACATCTCAACGTTGGTCCCATAAAATTTTGGTGAAGATCGGATGACGAGATCCATGAGGAATCGAAGGAATTCCTGAAATTTTATAGGCACTCATAATATTTTTCATATATTTTCTAAAACTATTTAAGTATTTGCATACGGTAGTCATCGTCTTCCAATGCTGAACTGATTATGAAAGGTACACCTCCTAAACGGTTAGGAGTTAGGAGATAATTCAAACGAGATGCATGCCTTCAAGACCTGCCTGACCACCCCGCCATAAGTATTTTATACGAATCACTAAAAAGCGAAAAAAAAAAAAATTTTAACAAAAAAAAGAACCGACTTCAGTTAAACTAAAAAGCCAAAAATAACCCGTTCAAGTACAGATTACATTTGACTCACCCTTTGAAGTCGGTGCCAAACCTCACATAAACTTTAATATATAAATATAATAACTGAGTAGTTTGGGATCGATTTCAAAGGGTGAGTCAAATGTAATCTGTATTTGAACGGGTTATTTTTGGCTTTTTAGTTTAACTGAAGTCGGTTCTTTTTTTTGTTAATTTTTTTTTTTGTAGAATAAAGTTTAGACAAAGAAGCAATGTATTGCGAAATGTCCGATATTAGTAGAGTGACAGCTATGTCAATGCTCAGGGAATGTCAACGTTGGACGACATACATTGAAAACCCTATTTACTTTGTTTGAAATAATAACATTTTGAAAACTGTTTTTTTTTTAAAGTTGCTGAACAAATGTTTTTCGGTTTAACGAGTAAAATCAATGTTTTAATTTTTTGCTTATGTTGCAGGGCCCACGTTGTATACTAAGAAAATATGCATTTTATTGTTATATGTTTCGTTCAGTATACAAATTGAATATTATAACACTTAAATTTATTCCAATTGAGACTATGTCTAATGAGTGCTATATCTATTGTTTATATATGTTCTATTACTTACCCGACACCCTGGATTAACACATAGGCTACTTTTTATTTCGAGCGCAACGGTTCGTAGCGTGCTTCATACATTTGTATGATTGTCTTTGCCACTCTCTGCTACTGGTGGTCGGGCCGTTACTCTTATACAAATATGTTGTGGCAATGGATTTGCGCAGAATATATCGAGAGAGCTTCCAAAATCTAAGCATAATATAATATGCCACTCGGCAAAGTTATAGGAAAACCTAGTAATTATAGTAGTTTGATAGCTAACAGCGCAACATCTTACCGGTAGGTACTTTTCGGTATGTAAGTCGCTCTCGCTAATCAATTTTGATGAACTGTTGGTCCGAATTTATTGCAAATGCTTGGCTGCTTTTAGAAGTTTTCTGTTGTCTATCTCCAATGTTCTTAAAATTGTTTTCATGATAATCAATTAATCATATACTGTATGGTTACAAAACGATGAACTTACCTGCAACATCAAATCTGTTGTCCCATTGGAGTTAAATAGTCGGAAGGGGGATTCTATCGTGTGGCCGTTTAAATCCTTTCTCGGCTGGAAAGATGACTCGGTGCTA
The DNA here is from genome assembly GCA_905147355.2 of Apotomis turbidana. Lineage (NCBI taxonomy): Eukaryota > Metazoa > Arthropoda > Insecta > Lepidoptera > Tortricidae > Apotomis > Apotomis turbidana. The sequence continues at coordinate 8,174,523 of LR990301.1, forward strand.
ATACTGAAAACAGAAGACTAACTAAGTATTACTTTTTATAAATTTATGAAACATGTAATGTCTCATTTTTTTATTGTGGGCACACACCACAATTTTTTTTATTAAACCATCATTGATACAAAGATCAAAGCTCAAAGAATTGCCCGGTAATCTGGAGGTACCAGGTTCGACTCCCAGTCTCTTCCACGTTACGCATTTAAATTTTTCTTTGAGATTTGGTCTTTGTATCAATGGTTTATTACTTTTTTATTTTAAGAAGATACTTAAGTTATTAGCATATTTTTCAATTATTTTCATTGCTATTAGTGTTATTTCGCAAATCTTCATCAACCGTCTTTGACCATAAAACGCCATGTGTTTTCAAAGATCTTAATTTGGTAACTCCGATTAATTCGAGCGGCGGTGGTCGTCGCAACTTCAATCATTATTTGCTTCCACTAACCTCAACTCGTTCTCGTCATCCTCACCCTTCTGGAACCCTCTATCGTTGTAGTTCCTCCGGTACGGGTCGTATTCATACCGTTCCGTGGTAGAGGACGTGTACAGGTTGCCGAAGCCATCGCGCGACTGGTAGCTCACAGTTCTGTTCGAGTTCTTGTTCAGGGGGTTGGGCTCGCCGTACATTTGGACCAGCTTTTGGATTAGGTTTTGGAATCTGTAGAAATTGAGACGGTAAATGTTCTACTATAGTACCTTATAAGACTTCAGTGTGTAGGTGACGAGTTTAATTAACTTTGGATGCGAATTTAGCCACAGACTAAGCTAAGCTAAGCTAGAAATATTTATTTATTTATTAGGAGAACCAACAGCTACATACAATACATTGCTCTTAGAAATAGTTAATGGAAAGCCGATTACAGGTTCCCACCGGTAGTGACATTTTATACAAAAATAAAGTGCTCGCACAATGCACAACATCGCAACTACCTGTGACTACAAACTAAGTGTAATAGAACTAATTTATGCACGCTCACTTAAAAAATTCGTTCGTCATTTTACGCCTTACAGTCGGGATATTACTGTTGAAGATGTCGATATCCAGCTCTTTTGCTACTTTATTAAGACTTTTACCAGCACGCAACAGAAAACTATTCTTCCTATATTTACGCGAGGAAAAGGGAACTGAGAGGGGAGGGTAGTGTCTTTTAAGCCTGGATGGAGTATTGAAAGAAAGTTCAGCAAGCAGTTCAGGGCAGTCAACATTGTTGTTTATAACATGTAAAATATAAGTTATGTTCGCGATTTATTACACATATCGACATAATTCGTCGTCTTATAAGGAGTTTTTGATTTATAACAGAGGTATTTGACGAATCTTTTCTGGACGCGTTCAATTCGGTCTATATAAGTATTATAACACGGATTCCAAATTTGAGACGCATACTCAAGTTTGCTTCTTACATATGTACAAAAAAGAATTTTGATAGTTTTTACTCGAGTAAAATTTAATGAGTTAAGGTGACTCGGGGCTATTGTAGCTATGGGGTTATTGTATCTTATTACCATTGTAATGGTCTGTGTATATATAGGATTCACAGACGGTCTTATGGTCTGTGTATCCTATATATACACAGACCATTATAATGGTAATAAGATACAATAACCCCATAGCTACAATAGCCCCGAGTCACCTTACGCATAATGATATTGGTTACTTAGTTAGGTACATTTAAAAATTAAATTTAATAATTTATTTAATTTAGCCAAACTAAATTTGGCTTAGCTAGCCATATCAGAGCCCACAATAGATGAAGTCCATAGTTCTTGCATTGGGTCGCCGTCGTCGAAAACGATGAGGAGGACTATATAGGTACATTTGTCACTGTTTGACCACTGACCGTTTCCTCTGTTGCAAGGAGGCGGCGCTGCTCGTGACGACGGCGTCGGCGGGCACGCGGCCCCAGTTGCAGTCCTCCCACTGCGTCACTGGACGCCTGGAGCCGTCGCGGCAGATCAGCTCGAACTGCTCCTCGGATACGCCGCCTGGTTGGAGAATAGCCATCAGAATAGAGCGAGGAATAATAGGCACGACTATGGACGCAAACAGGAGGTTTCCATCAATCTTATTTTTTTATTGTTATTCATATACACTTAGACTGCTCTAAGAGTCAGAAATAACCGTTAAAGTTCGACATTCCTACGAACCGCTGAAACGCTCCATACAAGTGATGGTAATTTCTGTGTTGGGTACCAATATTCGTATGGAGAAAGTAAGAATGTCTTCGCGCCTCAGGGCGCACTAGGCGCATGGACTGCATCGCGAGTAGACTGAACCTGAATTAAATTTAATTGAATTACAATATAAAGAGCAGCCAAGCCTCACCAGCCAGAGTGACGTCACACTCGTTTTTTAAGGCCTAATTATTTATTTATTTATTTAGGAGAACCAACAGCTAATACACTGCACATAGAAGTTTAAATAAAATCATGGAGCCAATTACAGGAACTCACATATAGTTGTTGCACATGAAACATACACTTAAGTGTATCGTTAAGGCGCCTCCGCCGCCCCTGTCGGTTTGGCACCCCGGGCCATGGCCCGGATGGCCTTAGGGTAAATACGTCTCTGGTCCCAACCTATACCATCTGAACTTGTTCCTACTACTTTAACAGGCTGGATGTAGATAAAGTGTACATTACATATCTGAAGAAATCCAGAATGTTAACTCACCTAGAATCTTCCTGGACAGCAAGGCATGTTGTATAGTGGTGTCTCTTACAAACGCGATGTCACCTGTGCCGTTGGCGACGAGGCATTTGAGGGCGCCTTCGTAACCTGCGTACGGGTCTGCGAGTGTGCAGCGGACACCAGCTCCGCCCACGCATAGTTTACATAACCTGTAAAGATAATTAAAAAAAAAATCGTTTTTTCGACTTATTCTCGACTGCACGCAATAAAAGCATGAAATAGCTACGTTAATACCTAGAACTTGGGGAAAAGTATTATTCACTTCAAAAAGTTGGTTGAAATTATCAATATAAGTATTTGTCATAATATGAAAAAAAAAAAAAAAAAAAGGAATAAGGCCTCTTAAGTTGATAATGAAAAATGAAAATGCTTTTTTTAATTTTATCTTGGTGTTGCCTTGGTGATGTCCCCTGGGCCACTCTTTAAAACTACGGTTATCTTTTGCAAAAACATAGTGATTGCAACGGTTTTAAGCCCATTCTTATGTAGACTAATATCTCCTAACAATACCAGCAATATGAATTATCAACACTTTTCTAAGAAGTTAATCCCTGTCCCCTGAGCCACGAGACAGAATAAAAAGAAAAGTTGATCCACCCATAAGTAAATTTTCATCACCATAAATATTTATTCGGCAACAACTGACAATCACAAAAAAATCTATTACGTTTTAGCATCCAGCGAAATAATAGCTTGGCATTTGTAGTAGTTTAACATAAGTTTGGGTTGAAAAGTGTTTTTCCTTTTCAGTCTTTTAAAGTTACGTCGTAAATAATACTAACCGATAACGCAACTAACGTATTTTAACTAATTTCAAGCAACTTTTTTATGAAAAACTTTTTTATTTGTATGAAAATAAAATTCAAGCAATAGTACATTACATCAGAGGCCGGGAAAATGAGGATTTCCGGCCAAGTAGGTATATACGGCCGAGCGAGCGTGCGAGCGAGGCATGTATAGTGCTTTTCTCAAACATACAATGAAATAAAAAATATACTTCAAAGAATAACACTTAATATTGTTTGTCCGATATTTTCCGAATTTGACCGAATTTTAAAAATCCGAATTCAGATTCTGACTCAGGAGCCCCAAAAACCCCCGGATACCGAATTTCAGCCTCCTAGGACCAATTTGAAATTTTCTCCATACAAATCGTTTTTTTCGATATTTTCCGAATTTGACCGAATTTTCGGCCAAGATTTCAGATTCATATTTTTGAGCCCCGAGAGCCCCCCGATGCTGAGTTTTAGCCGCCTAGCACCAATTTGAAATTTTGAATCGTTTTTTTTTCGATATTTTCCGAATTTGACCGAATTTTCGGACAAGATTTCAGATTCATATTTTTGAGCCCCGAGAGCCCCCCGATACCGAGTTTTAGCCGCCTAGCACCAATTTGAAATTTAAAAAAAAAAAAGTCGCCATCTTGAATTTTTTTTTCCACAAGTGTCTAACAACCTCTGTTTACACATCTTTGAATGTTTTGTTATTCTATCTCAAGATGCTCAATATGTATAAAATGTTGAATTTAACAGTTTTGCCATTATAATAATATTACATTTATAATAATTTTTATTTTAGGATATTTTTTTAATGTAGTTATATTGTTAAAATCATGATGTGCATGCTTATTTTGGATGACATTTATCTGTAATGCCTGTCCTTTGTATCTTTATTTTTTGAAATGAATGTAATCTGTTTAGTGTGCCAATAAAGAAAAATAAAAAATAAAAAAATAAAAACAACCAACCTTTAAAAACAAAACCTGCTTTTTGTCAAACCAGCCAGCTGTGAATGACCTTGTTGTTGAAACAAAAAAAAAGTTACTTTGCAGGCCTAGGCCTGAAAAGCAGTATGAAATCCCTTTACAGTCCTCTCGAGTTGTTGCGCACAAAAAGCGATACTTCCGAGCCTATTTTAAGGAACGTAAAGACAATATTTGTGAACCTAGAAAAAACAAAAATCTTGAGTAATAGCGAAAAAAGGCCTATCCTGGTAAATAACATCCCGATCGAGTATGTTGAAACGTATGTCTATCTAGGCAAACAAATATCCTTTAGTAAAGAAAGAAACGCTGAAGAAGTGGATAGAAGAATAGCACTAGCGTGGAGGAAATTTTGGGCTCATAAAGAAATACTCAAATCGAACACAATTCCATTATCGTCAAAAAAAATTGTTATGGACACAGAAATTCTACCATGCCTCACTTATGGTTGCCAAACTTGGACTTACGACTTAAAGACCCAAAACAAAATCGAAATAACACAGAGGAAAATGGAAAGAAGCTGCTTAAATATAAAATTAAAAAATAGAGTCAAAAACACAGCTATTCGCAAGAAAACGAAAGTAACAGACGCTTTAACATTCTCCCGGCAAAGGAAATGGAAGTGGGCAGGCCACATAGCTAGATACAGCGACGACAGATGGACCTTAAGATCGGCAGCGTGGACCGGACCAAGAGGCACCAGAGCGAGAGGCCGCCCGCGCGCCAGGTGGGCTGACGAAATAAAGGCGGTAGCCGGTCAAACATGGCTAGACATCGCGAAGGACAGAGAAAACTGGTTTTCATTGGAGGAGGCTTTTACCCGTAGGGGGTCCATACAGGACGACCAGTCCTAAAACATAAACTATTTTTAAATTTTTGAATTTAAACTGTATGGAATTAAATAAAGCTTTATTATTATTATTATTATTATTATTATAAAGACAATATTTCATTGGATGTTTGAGAAAAATATATTTAACTTACTGGTCAGGGTTGTCTCCTATGGGGTTGTACATATCTTTCAAGGAGTTCGGAGCGCAGGAGTCTCCGAAATATTCGATCGCTGATTTGACGTGGTTGTTGCAGTCTGCGATCCTCAATCCTCCTTCTTGCATTAGCTGTAAAATATACATAAAAAAGTTGTAACAGCTTTTATACAAAAACAGAATTTAGTATAACTAACATAATCTATACGTACTGAGAAACCAGTGTTCGGATTAGGATGCGCAATTTCCCGGTACTTTGTAATGCAATATTAATATGGATACTCAGTTATAAAAAAGGTAGATACTTATATTATTATAAATGCATTGATGATATTGATTTTGTACTCCTGTACTTTTATCCGTTATTTATATAGTCACCAACTCTTCTAAAGATATACTTGACAAAAGCCTAGTAAAGATCTACAATATATAGCACTGCTAAACAATGTTATATAATGTCTCTTGTGAAATGCTGGTAGACTCAGACGTGTAAAAGTGCCCTTGTGGCCCACTTGCAGAATAAAGTTCATAGAATAAATTCACAAAAGGGGTTTTCCGGAATCTCCGTATTAAGTATAGCATTTAAGGTCATTCACCCCAAATTGCACATGCACACCCAATCTGAACATAACCTAGCGAGGTGTTGCACCGTCTGTGCCAAACACTGGTTAAAATCCTTCTAAAAGTAAAATACTTACAGTGTGAATAGGCATGACCCATCCAGCCAAGGAGCCAACACCGGGGAAGCAGGCCCTCGCTCCGCGCAGACCGTACAACCCGGTGCCGGCCTGCACGTGGGGCAAGCCACCTTTGTTGATGACGGCCACGGCGTATTGGTATGGCTCTCCACGTCCGTATAACTGTAATAGATGTGCATCACCAGTATATCAGTTGAGAGACTATCATTGCTAGATAAAGTCCTACCCCATGGAGCTTAATGAAAACCGGCCCCACATCACTCATTAATTGTTACTTGCAACCCTGACCAGGTTGTCTGTCTACATTATTGTTTAATCAAAAAGGAAACAAAAAACATAAATAGTTACATTCCTTTTTACAATAAACAAAAGTAATAATGTATGCATGAAAGGGTGCATAAACTCAGACATGTAAAAGTACCCTTTGTGGCCTACTTAAATAATAAAATTCATTATTACATTATTAATTCATTTCAATATAATGTATATTTAACTTTTTGAGAAAACTGGACTTAATTCACACAAGATATTATAATAACATAAATATGATATTTGTGTAAATTATGAAATATAATAATTTCAAGAAATATAGATACTGTTTATAATGAAGTACTTTGGTAAATAATCAACTGTTCTAAAAAGATTTAACAGAGAAAAACAAGACCTTCTGTACTTAAACTTCAGTTATTCACTCAATTGGCAGTGTTTTAGACCATTACATCTCCTCGCCACCAGGGCATACATTGTTCTGTGTCAAAGGCTTGTAAATTAAAAATCTTACCCCTTGCACAATAGGCACCAGAGAGTGGTAGCGACCAGCTACAAAACCTCTCCTGCATCCAGTGCCAGCAGGGAAGCCTCTCCTTGCAACCAGGCCATACATTGTTCTGCGTCAAAGGCTTGTAAGTTAAAAGTCTTACCTCCTGCATGATAGGCACAAGAGAGTGGTAGCGGCCAGCTACATACACCTCTCCTGCATCCAGTGCCAGCAGGGAAGCTTCTCCTTGGTCCACCCAGGCCATACATTCTTCCGTGTCAAAAGCCTGCAAATAAATATATGTGGTGACTTCATTCCAAAAAGTTGGAAGAGATTTAGGTGTAGTTTTAGCCAAACAAAATTATAATTGATGATGCAGTAAGGAAGCTTAAAGTACATTATTTGGTTGATAATTGTCAAACAATGGAAACTGCCAAATTTTACTTCAGCAAGTTAAGGTGGACAAGGTGGTGGTAACTTTTGGGGACACAAATTTGAGCAGTTTTTGTTCTTGTTGGCCTGTACATCAGTATCACACTGTCACTTACTACATGTTAATGCATTTATTGAAAAAAGTATTTCATTATTATTCATCATTATTATTGATGACGCGTTTGGCTCGGTTTGTGCAAATATTTGTTCTTGGGTCATGGATGTTATCTATATATGTATTTATATATTATGTATATTGTCGTCTAGTACCCATAGTACAAGCTTTCCTTAGTTTGGGACTAGGGCGATTTGTGTATGATTGTCCCTTAATATTTATTTATTAGGTAAAACAGTGGAAAACTATTCATTCAATGGATTGATTGTAAAGAAATATGCAGACACATACTCCATGGCTGTTGCATTCATAAGTATACCGACTTACTAAGTTGACTAAGTCCTGAGGGGGATCTACTCTGCTGTGGGGAACCTAAAGTACAGTAAATGCAATACGTTTCTCATTGAAATGACTATACTTTAGATTTTGCATGGGAGTACTGAAAGCTATCAATGTATATTATATATATTTTTTTACTTACTTAAATGAATCCTTAAATTAAAAGAACTTGAAATTATTGCTTTGTCGGTAAATACTTCATCACATACCCGTTTACACTGGATTTCAATATAATCTGCTCCGAGAAGCCCCTTGTCCAACTGGGCGATTTTCATCAGTTTCTCACATTTTTCTTGTGCTGGTATCGACGTAGTACACCATGTAACAATGTCTTGCCCCTCTATTTTAGGCGGTACGTAAACATCATTGATCCCTCCGCTTCCTGATACGGATGCTGAAAGTTTTTGTTTGGTTAACATAACTTTTCTTAAGAATTCATTTAGACGCCCAAGTTTGCAAGCTTTAAATCTTAGTAAATACACTAGAAACTTACCATAAACTGCTGTCAGCAATAAAATTACATTTAATCCCTTCATTATAGAATTGATTCTATTAATAATTTGTCATAATTAATACATAAATAAAGCTTCAAAAAAGTTTTTGATTCACGGGTGGAAGTGGAACGGACACACCCGAAGTTGTCACAACAGTCGGTTGACTTGACAATTGAATGAATGACTCAAAACCATTCGTTCCTAGGGTTGAGGGTTGCGGGGTTTTTTGAACCAATTTACGGTTTTGCAAAACACCAGATAGATGCCTATCCATAGTTATTATTTCAAAAATACAATAAAATAGCTTCTTACAACTCTTATTAACTATGCGTTTTAGATATTGCCTTTATTTAATTTATAAATAAGAAAAGATCTTATTTCGAGGTGTGGTGAGATACAAAATTGACAAGATTCTAAATTATCTGTGGTTCACCGGGTTTGACGTAAAAAATTGTGTTGGTTTTGCGTAAATTTGTAGAAAAATACTTTTAATCGGTTGGTTTCTTTTTGTTCCTTTTCAGACTTTCAAACCTTGAATTTTATAGAATAATATATACACTTATCGTTCGTTTACACTCATCGAGGTCAGTCTGCTTGCGATAGGCTGATAGCAGAGCTTTTCATGTCAAATGCTAATAAAATATTGTGTTAACCTCGTTTTTATTTTGTTTGTTTATTTTAAGGTTAAAGATCCAGCTTGTGTTTGCATTAGCACGTGGGTTGGAGATCAGATTTGGAAGCCATGGTCGTTTTTACATGCGGGCATTGTGGGGAGTCAGTTCAGAAACCCAAAGTTGAGAAACATTATATGACTAAATGCAGGAATAGGCCTCACAACTTGTCATGTATGGACTGTTTTAAAGACTTTCTGTGAGTATCTAATAATTTAATGTAGTAGTAACTGTTGTTTTGTACACAAACTTTTTGTAACTATCAGTAATTTAATGTAGAACAGCTGTTAAATACATTAGTTAATAACAACATTTTTAGTAACTTATTATATCGTATTTTTAAATTTCAGAGGTAATGACTACGAGGCACACACTAAATGTATAACTGAGGAGGAACGCTACTCTGGTAAAGGTTTTGTTGCTAAGGAAAAGAAAGGAGAAAAGAAACAGAATGTATGGGTTGAAATGCTGCAGGCAGTCTTGGAAGAGCAGAAGAGTGCACCAGCCAATGTGCGAAGGATAATTGAGACAGTCAGCAAACACAATAACACTCCTCGGAAAAAACCAAAATTCATCAACTTTGTCAAAAATGTTTGTGGCCAGAAAACTAATCCAAATGACATCAATCAAGCCTGGGATATGATCTCGGTAAAACTGAGTGAATTATCTGCTATGACCGCTAGACCTAACCAGAAAGAGCAGAATGGACAACTGAATGATGAGACAAATGACGATAATGTTGAAAAAGAAAATAGCATTGCTGAAAATGGTGATGCTGATAATCATGAGGAAAATGGAGAGACTGAAGAAACTGGGGGAAATGGAGAAGTGAAAGAAAAGAGTGGTAAAAAATCCAAAAAAGAACGAAAAGAGGAGAAAAAGCGTAAGAAGTATGAAGCGGAATTACAGAGTGCTGCTCAAGAGCCTACTGGAGAGGAGGAAGAAGAAACCCAACTCACTAAAAAAGAGAAAAAGAAGAAGAATAGAGCAGAGTCTGTTAGCAATGGTGATGCTGAGGAACTGAAGGATGAAGACAATAAAAATAAGAAACGTAAAAGACAAGATACTGTAAATGCTGTCCAGGAAGTTAAAGATGCTGCAGCTGAAGATGATAAAGTTGAAATGGAAGTACCGGTAAGCAGGGTTACTCAGAAGAAAAAGAAGGTCAAGAATGCCGAAGAAGCAGACGAAAGCATCTGCCTTCATGATCAGAATGTGGCTAAGATTGGAGAATTAGATATAAGGACGGATAAATTCAACTGGCATGCCGTAATTATGACTGTTTTAGAGAAGAAAGGAGAAGTACAGTTCAAACGCCTTCAGAAGAAGGTTCTTGGAGAATATGCTGAGGCTACTGGGCAAGAGATTGATGATAGAATTGCTGATAAGTTTATTAAGAAATTGAAAAGTGCTCCCAATGTGAGGGTGGACAAGAATAGAGTTCTTCTTCTTGAATAGTCAATTTGAAAATAATCCACCATTGACACTCTCATACCCTGCCAGCCCTAGTTGCTATTTCCCGGTTTTATATGAATTTCATAATAATGTACTCTCTATGAACTGACCTGTTAAAACAGTCAATAAACATTTGTGACCGACATTGGGTTGTTTTTTTGAATGGAAGGCAAAGCTGTAAGCAATGAACTAATATAATTTGTTGAGATAAATATTAAAGTAAGGTCAGATTGGGTGAGAGAAACACATTTGGGTAAGGGAAACACTTAAAATAAATCACAGTATATGTGGTAAATCCGATTTTTAGAAACAGTTCTAGGTAAAAACTAAATAAATGTCACTGTAAAGGGTGAATCAAGGAGCTTTTATACTAGGTCCATGGGATGAATACTATTTAATTGTTGCATACATTTTTAACGATATTCTTGCTGGCAACGTAATTTTTTTAATTCTCTGTGAGGATTTCAAATTTAGAACGACTGGTGATTTTCAATTATAAAAATTATAATTTTGAAATGTTTGCGCAAATTATTAGGTATAGGATTTGTGTACACTAGGCGTTTGTTTGCGGCGGAATTTGGCCAAGAACAGACGCCGAGTGGACAAATTCTATAATAATTTGCGCAAAAATCTTTATATGGTCCGACCGGGAGCATTTTCTTCCCATTTAGTTTCTAAAATTTCATAAAGATTGGCTAAGTGTTGGAGGAGGGAACACACGAGAACGAAACCGGGACTTGAATAAACCCGGATACGTTAAGTTTAGACCTCACTTGTACCCGATGCCATAGTTATCAGATGCAAACTTGACGTAAACTGCGAAAAGGAGCAGTTAATATATCCTCTTAAGGTAGGTAGGTATTTTACAGTGTCTGTTGTGATGACCCTAGGGCTGATTTAGTTATCATTCATGTTATACGGTTGAGTTAACCTTGCATCTCAATTGTATGCGATGTCATAGACACCAGGTGCATACTTAATTTATCCAGGTTGTATCACCGCATGGATCACTGTGTACCTACATAAAGTCATAACCGACACACGTTTTCTATTATGATACGTCGTCGTCCAGTGTATGTAGTATTGGCAGGGTTTAACGGGCGCCCTGGGAATCATGGGAGCCATTCAATTACGTGAACACGAGCATTTCCTGGAATACGTTTTATTTCAAAATTGCATGTTCGATGATGGATAAATGGACATCGACGTATAATTCAACAATATTAGTAATGCCTACACAAAGCTGCGTTCCACCGACGTGTTCCAGATGATGGCATACAGCGAGGTTGCCTTAGGCCCTTGCTTAGTTATAGTTAGCCTTTGTTAATACACTACTGCCATCTATTGATCCAGATATTTCTGATGCTTTCTCTAGACAGCTAAAACCGACTCCACAAAAGGGGGAGTTTCACAATTCTGTTGTACCCACTACCTATGTGTTTGTTACCTCAGAAACCGTAATTGATTAACCAATTTAGAAAAAAAAATGCTCGAGGGAAAGTATCTCTAGGTGATCTTATTAAAACATTCGTGAGACATATTATTTAATTATGGAGTTCTTCACTAGGGACTGCTACCCGTACACCGACAAATTTGCCGCGCTGGTGTACGGGTAGCAGGCCCTGATGAAGAACGAGTTCGAAACGTGTCGGGCCGTTCCTGACAATTTCACGTGTGTAAACCGCTAAATACAATAATTATCTTTAGGTGGTTGCCGTATAATTCTGGTGAAGATCTTGTGACGTGATCCACGAGGAATCGAAGGACCTCCTCAAACATTATAGATAATAGGTTACATCTATGGGATTATGGTGCTTTTTATATTAACTAGGCCAGTTATCCTTTTTCGTTTTGTTGGATTCGGTTATTATTGCTAAAAAGTTATGTAAATAACTCAGCAGGATAGACTTCCTCTATCTAAGGGTTCTGTTGACGCGTGGAGCACCGGAACGACTCATAAACAACTGCCGCCTTTAAATAAACCAATAAGTCCCCGTTTGATGTCCCATCTCTACTTATCTCAGCGTTTTATGTGCCAAGTAATCGAATCGGATTCTATCGGCACTTAATCTCTGTAAGAGTGTATTGGAGATGTGTTAGATACCTAAAATAGGGATCAACTTCTTTTCTACACTCGGGTGCAAAGAAATCGGACCACCCCAGCATTTTTAACAATTTTCCAATTTCTGTAAAAACTGTAAGGGTGGCCATAACATATTATATACCATATGAATGGTAAGCTTTTCCTCTATAAATTCATCTGATTTCCGAAGGTGTGCGGCCAATACGTTCAAATTTTCAGGGCTTAGAACGTTACCGCCCTAAAAATGCGTACTGGAGTAAAACTTTTGCCTAAGGGGAAAACTGTGGTTCTAAGGAAATCGAGTAAAAATTAAAACAATTTTCAGCAATTTAATATCGTGTATTGCCTCCTCTAGCCCTACGACAGGCCGTCATACGGTTTTTCATCGACCTTATTAATTTTCTTACGGTATCTTGAGGGATGCCCGCCCATTCTTCTTCGATCGCATACCTAAGCTCCAATAAAGTTTCAGGGGCGGGATTTCTGGCTCGGATTCTTCTTTTCAGCTCGTCCCAAATGTGCTCGATCGGGTTCAGGTCAGGACTTCGTGCTGGCCACTCCATAACGCTGATGCCCACCTCATCCAGGTAGTCCGTAGTGGCCCGGGCTGTATGCGGCCGTGCGTTATCTTGCATGAGGATGAAGTCATCGCCGATAAAATGCTTAAATGGAACCACATGATCAGCCAGGATTTCCTCTACGTATCGAGGACCAGTCAAACCGCCCGCATTTCGCCTTGTACCTGGCCCTGTGATGAACACAATGTCCGTCTTCGCTTCCAGAGAAATGCCAGCCCAGATCATGATTGACCCGCCACCATAGGCAACACGTTCCTCGATGCAGCATTGAGAAAACCGCTCCCCAGGCCTCCGGTAAACTCGTGCTCGTCCATCATTACCGAACAAAGTTATCCTGCACTCGTCGGAGAAAAGTACGGACCTCCATTGCTGAAGGGTCCAATCTTCATGTTCGCGAGCGAAGACACGTCGTGCACCGCGGTGTCCTGGGGTAAGTTTTGGGCCATTGGCAGCCCTGTGAGCTGTCAATTCCTTCTCCTTCAGTCTTCTTCTGACAGTCCATCGGCTGATAGACACATTCCGGGTCTCTCGGAGCTTCTGCTGAAGCTGAACAGCATTCAATCGACGATTTCGTAGCGAGGAAACAGCGATAAAACGGTCATCTCTCTCTGAAGTACTGCGAGTTCTGCCTGTTCCGGGTCTTCTGGAGAACGTCTGATCTTCGCGGAACCTCTGGTACACACGTTGAACTGATGACTTCGATAGGTTCAGTTGTCGAGCCACTTCACGTTGACTAAGCCCACTCTGCAACAGGGCAACTGCTTGGGCGGCTTCATTTGGGGTAGTATCCATGTTTCTTCAGTTTTTCAGGGTCGAGTCGATGAGAGCAGTGTTCAGGAAGACGTATCAATTACGAATGATGCATAAACAATGATAATTACTGGTTTTATGCCTAATGGTAGGTGGCCAATTAGTGCATGCGTTAACGAGGCAGTTGGAGGGGGGTGATTTCCACGCCCACATTTTGCACAATATCCATTCCCGCCCTTGAATATTGGTGTCATTTGATAGGGCAGAAAATTATCTATCACGTGGTATTTAAATTGTTATGGTAGAGCTTACAGTTTTAATAGAAAATGGAAAACTGCTAAAAATGCTGGGGTGGTCCGATTTCTTTGCACCCGAGTGTATGTTATGTTTGTATAAGCCTTGTATAAGGATTTTTTTGCCGCCAGCCGAACATTAAAACCGCATTTATTCATTACAGTTATTCTTCTTCCTTGACTATATTTTATTTTGTCATAATAAATGATTTAAAACACTCACGATTTTATGAAATTCATACAGGTAGGTATAGTCCAACAGGACGTTTTTCATCCCACGCCATATTCCGGATTTTTAGTGGTACTAATTTATTTTACTGGCAACGGCAAATTTTTGGTAGGTAACTGATGTAGAAAGTCGGTGAATGTCACTGATGTAAACAAAGAGGAAACAGGACTAATTCCGCAAGTTTCAAGTATTTTTTGCATAATAAAGCCAAAACTATATACAGTGGGGAGAGTCAAGTTTTTTCAATAGGATTCAGTTTCAGTATTTATTTCGCAAGAAGAACGAAGGATTGAGCAGGATTCCAGTAAACAATGTTTTGAATTTCGTTAACGACAAATCCTTGACAAATTCCTATGAAGTTTAATAATGCAAATATATGCCATATGCATATTATTGCCATATGAAAGCTGTTTTTAGCGTCGCTATCCCTACCGACACTTGCTATTATATAGGCTATAACAAGGGAATCGGCCAGTATTCTGATACATCACTGGCAACACAGAAACGGATTGACAGAACCAACCAACTCAATCATAACGTGACATTAGCGTGATGACGTCAAAATTCCACCTGTCATTCCGGAGTAGCATACCTTGTTTTCGGTTAAAACAAAAGAATCACGCATAGTTCTTTTCTCTCTGTGGTACTGTATTAAACTACCCGAGTTACTTATTTAGGTATTTTTTTTTAGAAACGAAGCTTGAAGACCGGATATACGTTTTCTTGAAATCTACCCTCATGAAGTCAATCTCTGAAAACATGAATCACTCTACATCATAACTTTTTAAAATTTAATCTCGCCCACTTGATTACATTGCGGTTCGTTCACTACGAACTGTTATCGGCGAAAGGAACCCAGCGGGGTCGAACTTTATTTATTTCGCTCCGCAACTAATAAATATTGCCGTTGGGCATAAGGGCGGAGCGGTAGCGCCATCAATTATTACAAGCGGTTGAATTTTATATGAAGCCTAAGGGTGCGTCTCGATTGGTCGATTCCGCACGTCACCGCTCCGCTCCGCGACAATGGAGGCGCACCCTAAGGCTGGGGTTACAGAATTGCGCCGCAGCCACAGACAACCCCCACTAGACGGAGCATGTAAGGCGACCCGCGCGCACCAACGATATGGTACCTACGGCAGAACATTAAAGTATCAACACGGCGGCCACCGTTTAGTTGCGTCCTTGTTTATGATCAATGCGTACGTCAACGAAAAAAGAAATTAAATAAATAACATCGTAAATTGTAGTGTTAAGTGGTGTAGAGAGACCTCACAAACATGGACGCATCTAAACGGTGGCCGCCGTGTTGATACTTTAATATTCTGCCGTACCATATCGTTGGTGCGCGCGGGTCGCCTTACATGTGCCTTACATGCTCCGTCTAGTAGGGGTGGTCTGTGGCCGCAGCGCTCTATTACGCCTTGCTGTGTGCCCTGAAGAAGTAAAAAGGGACAACGTGAAGCCTTCTAGTTTATTCTATTTCGGAAACGAAATTGCTACGGCGCCGATGCAAAATACTAAATTTATAAAGTAGGTGTCAAATCATCCCTGAATTGAAAAAGTTGGGGAATCTCTGATCTAAGGTGAGCAATTGCAGGATATAAGGCTGCCTGTCCACTGAAGCGGAGCGGAGAAAACCAACCAAGCGGTCGGCGTCTTTGTGAGGACCGAAAGAAGTGAATTAAAATCTGACGAATGTGATTGGTCCATTTTACACATCGTCTCTTCGCGTCTATGGACAGGTAGCTTCGGAGATACCACGACTTAGCGCGACAGTGGTGCGTGGTACGTCTGTCTCGCTCACTCGTATGGCCGCCGCGCTTGGATCTCTCGCTGAACCGCTCGCCGCGCCGCTGCGCTGAGCGCGCAAAAGTCGTGGCATCTCATAAAGGTGAGCCCACGGTCCCGGGTTCGAATCCCGGCCAGGGCAAATATTTGTGTGATGAACTCGAATATTTGTGCTTGCTCTATGTATTTAAGTATATATTTATCTATATAAGTACGTATATCGTCGTCTAGTACCCATAACACAAACCTTCTTGAGCTTAATTTGGGACTAGATCGATTTTCTGTGAGGTTGTCCGATATTGTCCGATATATAAAGGTTTTGTTCTTGCACAAAATGGTCTTATTCATTGTCTACATTTCAATTTGAAAACATACGCGCTTGTTTTTTTGGGGTACCGTTATCTAACACAAGTTCAAACTGAAGAGATGATCCTGTGATCCGGACAGGTTCCAAGATACATTGTCAGAGGTTCCAAATCTGGGTTGCAACTAGGGATAGGGATTGAAACGGTTTCAAACCCATGTTTTCATGTAAATAAAAACCTGTCTCCACTGAGTTGCAACACTAGTCACTACACAACACATATACAATTGTATATATCTTGTTTCCTTTTGTAAACTTTTATTGGTGTGCAATAAAGTATTGTTGTATTGTATTGTATAGGTACAAGTAAAATAAAATAGTTAAACTCTTGCAATCACTTGACCTAACAAACTATGGTTTAATTTCAGGCCATTCAACCACTTAACCACTCACTTGCTTCGAAATTCGAGTTGAACTCAATATTTTTGTACAATAATAATAGAAAGAGCGTTGACAGGGTAGCTGTAGTTACCAAAAGCAATTTGAGTGGTTAAAGTAAGACATAAGCGGACTCGTTCATAAATTGACCCGAACATAGGAAAAAATCAGCTGAATAAAAGTTCTTGCCTAACAAAAGTCACTGACTCAGTTGAAGAATGCTGAAAGCACCCTCAACTTTCCTAGATTTTTACTGAGTTGTATATATAAACGGACTCTTGTGAATTAACGCTGTAGGTAATTTAGTGAAACGTAGCAAATTGTAGACGAATAGGAAAACCGAGCGACGACGGAAATAAAGAAAAGGTAAGCGCGATACGTGTATAGCGATATGGTTCTGCTGGTGCGGCCATTTTTCTTGAATTTTATAGTTAAACATTTACCTAACTCAGGTTTTGCTTATGGAAACGAACTAGGTACGTATGTTATAACGATGCTTGGGTTTGTCATGCGATGGATAAATGATAAATCGTTCACTTTCCCACACAGATGAGTGCAAGTGTAACAGATGTTTTATTTATTTATTATAGGTCCACGGCCCATCCGCGCGCTAAGTTTTATTTGAATTCATTTAAGAGGCCTTATTCCTTTTAAAATGCTGATTGTTTTAGACATTTTTCTCTATGATTAAACATATATATGTTTCTTAACTTATTATTGATGTTACTACCTAGAACAGGGCTATTGGGATTTATTGGTACATATTTGAAATCTACAGTTTACATTTTTCATTGATAATTTTTGTTCAAAAGCTCCTCGAAATTGACAAAATTCACGCGGAAAATTATTTTTTTCAACTTATTTTCGAATGCACGCAATGAAAACATGAAATAGCTGTGTTACTATCTAGAATTAGGGGAAAAGTATTATTCACTTCAAAAAGTTGTTTGAAATTATAAATATATTATTTGTCATAATATGAAAATATATATTTTTTAAATGGAATAAGGCCTCTTAACGGTTTGTACGTTATAAATGCCAACATGAAAAAATTAAATGTCCTTAAATGTCTAAGTTACACCATGAATAAATAAAGAAGGATAATATACTGGGTACGTATAGACATTGAAAATTCGAATTTCAAGTATTTAGCACTCAGTGGAGAACCTGGGGGTTTTTTGTCTTGGACTTTTGATCGGGTGAACAAAGAAAAATAAAAAAAGGGTATATGTATATAATATGGTGATAGTTGTTTAGTATGATTCTTCCATCAACCCCTGGCACTCATATTTACTCCTAAAATATCACTCAGTATTAACAGTTCGAGGTTTTCATATTTTACGTCACCTTAAGTGGAATTTTCTGCCCGCGTGGAGAAAATCTCACTTCCTGTCCAAGGCAAGACGTAAAACTATAGACAAACCACGAGCGGTAATTCGTAAAGCCCCTAGATCGCATATTTATGGCCTTCACCTTCGATTCGGGCCACAAACACCTGCGATCTGAGACATCCACCGCCCTAGGTAAATATATAATGTACGTACTGCGAATTGCACTAAAGAGCTGATGAGTATATTGAGTATGATATACATGTACCAGTATAAGCCCTCTTCATCCACTCCCAATCCATTTTCTATCTGAAATCTCCTAAACGACCTCCAGTGTGTTAGAGCTACGACGTTAAATTGTTGTAGATTCCCAACTCTTCTCTTAGTCGGGCTTTAGACAACTTAAACTAAAACTCCTGGTTCACTTTCAAGGCTAGATTAAAACATTTCAAGAAGCTTCGATAATCCGTGTCCTCTTTACCCTAGCTCCACACTACTCACGAAGTTGGGTTTCCGCAGTGCCCCTCCACACTATCATATTCCTCCAACAGTCCAACATACAGAATTTTTCACCTATGAAGAGTTCTGTGACACCTGTCGTCTCAGTAAATTTTATATTATACTTAAGTAACCTATAATCGGAAAAATGTACTGAGATGACAGGTGTCACAGAACTCTTCATAGGTGAAAAATTCTATAGGCCAACTTCGCGAGTAGTGTGGAGCTAGGGTGAGCGTTCGATTTAGGGCTCCCAAACCGGGATTCTTTGTGTGGTATACAAATCAAATGAGTAAATAACCACAAAACTAGAATTCCTGTCGCTACTTCCAATCAAAACTAAAGATCTCGAAAACGACGGCTTTTATTTCCACTAAACATAACTAAAATCATCTGGATAGATAAGACTTCTGATAAAAATACCGCATTCAAATCGGTCCAATCGTTTGGGCGCTACGATGCAACAGACAGAAACCCAAATACACGTGTTAAACTTAGTAGGGGAAATACGGAAAAAATGACAGGATGTTTTGATTTTGAATCATATTTCTTTATTTAAAGTAATTAGAATCAGTCTCGTTTATATATAATCATATTAGGTTCATAGCCTAACAGTAACACAGCATTTTTATTGAATAGGAACAATATCAAACTTATTATTAAGAATTTTCCTAACGAATCACAAAAACCATTTTGTCCATATAGTATGGACAAAATGACACACAAGGTAAGGACATAATGACATACGAGAATTTTATGAACAAAGTTCACAAATGAATCGTTTAGTCTTTAGCCCAACGAGAACAATTCTCATACATCGTAACCAGCTTTCGCCGAGCTTAGAACGGGAGTAAAGTTCATTGCAATAAATGCAGGGGCAGTCGTCATCATCCTGTCTCGGCGTTGAAATCTTCTTCAGTACCAGAGCTATATTCGACATGAGCAGTTTTACGCTGCCTTTTTACTCTGACTTTTTTCTGGTGCCTTCTTCGGAGTGTTTTTGGAAGCAGTTTTGCGGCATGTCACCTGAAAAAATATGACGTACCTACACTACGGGCAAAATGACATACAATATGTCGTTTTGTCCCGTGTATAGGTATGCCATTTTGCCCAAATGTAAACAAGAAGCATTAAAAAATCATATTTTATTAAACTAACCGAAAATCGTATCAAACTTAATTCAAATCACCAGGTCATGTCATAGGCCTTCGATTTTAGTAAGTGTCATCATACATTACAACAAGCAACTCACCTAAACACTCAAGAAAGCCACGTATTAAATAAACTTTTGTAGACACGAAACACGTTCACACTGGTTACTTCAGCGCGACTGAGCCAATGGCGCTGGGAGTCTCGCAGGATTGTAAAAATGGCCGCTGTCACGTGTTGCTGTGTCGTTGACCGTGCTACAGCCCGGCAATTTCGAAATAAGCCCACTATGTCATTTTGTCCATATATGTCATTTTGTCCGCACTTCCCCTACCTACATTCCTCCGTTTCGTGGGGAGTTAAATATAGGAGATT
Source organism: Apotomis turbidana (assembly GCA_905147355.2). NCBI lineage: Eukaryota > Metazoa > Arthropoda > Insecta > Lepidoptera > Tortricidae > Apotomis > Apotomis turbidana. Next base: position 8,194,737 of record LR990301.1, read on the forward strand.
TTGATTTCAAAAATGAAACACATCGTAATTCGGTTATACTCTGTATTTTATTTGAGTTAAAAAAGTATTTAATACGAGGGACAGTTAATGCTATTATATATTATCTTGTGTAAGTTTTGAAAAGGGAACAATTTAAACGCTCACCAAAATAAATAAATAAATAAATAATAAAATAAATATCAGACAACCTCACACAAATCGATCTAGTCCCAAATTAAGCTCAAGAAGGCTTGTGTTATGGGTACTAGACGACGATATACATACTTATATAGATAAATATATACTTAAATACATAGGAACAACCATGACCCAAGCACAAATATTCGAGTTCATCACACAAATATTTGCCTTGGCCGGGATTCGAACCCGGGACCGCCGCTCAGTAGGCAGCTGCTTGCAAACTGAGCCAACCGCGTCGTCAAAAAAATGGCTTTTATACCCCAAAACTAAATTCCAAATAAAATGAATTGCCTCCATTTAAATTAAACCCACTCTATACAGTGCTCCCCAAATTAAATCATTTTGTATTCCAAAATCGATATACATTACACCAGAATAATTTTATGTTTAGTCAGTATATCTTTTTGCTACCTACCCAAAATGGATTTTTTGCTCACCAAATATTGTTTTCATAAAACATCAAAATTATTACCAAAAATATCTTTTTGCTTCCCAAAATGGATTTTTTGCTCACCAAATATTGTTTTCATAAATTAGTGTTTCAGCTAAGTAACCATCTAATCCTGATCACCTTTCAGAGCAGATCCGACTCGGCCGGGTTAGGTTAGTTTTTTTTTTATATCCCTAAAAAACGCTCCATAATGTGCGGTAGTCATTATTAGCTATGCTATATCAATTTGAAATTTTCTCCATACAAATCGTTTTTTTTTAGATATTTTCCGAATTTGACCGAATTTTCGGACAAGATTTCAGATTCATATTTTTGAGGGTTACCTATCTGAAACACTAATTTTTGTTTCCCATCTGTAAGGTTTCGCCAAGTTTTCATTTGTCCGAAAGCCATTTTGTTCAAAAATTGTTAATTTTTCAAAATAATTATAAATCAAACCTAACCTAACCTAATGGGTTATTTAAAAATATATGTTTTTAAAATCCTGAAAATATTACGGGTTTCAGGAAAAAATCACTTTAGGACAAATGAAAATTTTGAGAAACAGATGGGAAGCAAAAATTAGTGTTTCAGATAGGTTACCATTTTTGAGCCCCGAGAGCCCCCCGATACCGAGTTTTAGCCGCCTAGCACCAATTTGAAATTTTGAATCGTTTTTTTTCGATAATATCCGAATTTGACCGAATTTTTGGAAAAAATTTCAGATTCCTATTTTTGAGCCCCAAGAGCCCCCCGATACCGAGTTTTAGCCGCCTAGCACCAATTTGAAATTTTGAATCGTTTTTTTTTCGATATTTTCCGAATTTGACCGAATTTTCGGACAAGATTTCAGATTCATATTTTTGAGCCCCGAGAGCCCCCCGATACCGAGTTTTAGCCGCCTAGCACCAATTTGAAATTTTGGTGAAAAAAGCCATTTTGCAAATGCTCACCATTTAGTTTTTTGCCTCAGCAAAAATGACTAAAATGGAAGTAATAATATAAAATATTGGTGACATCCATTTGACAATAATATAGATTATTTGGTCTGAAATTAACTTTAACGGTGTTCATATATTTTTATAGCATGTAAGAAAAATTATTATTTGCTTTATTTATAGAATAGTTTGGGATACACTATTTGGTGAGCATTCATCCGTTTTGGCAAGCATTATCAACATATTTGGTAGGCGTTTAATCATATTTGGTAGGCGTTTAAACACAAGCCTTTTGAAAATGGCATTCAGATTTGTTTTTTTTTCATAGTAATTTTTATGTACAAGGTACTATCGTGTTCTTCTCATCGCATATTTAGTATAGATATTCACCGTCTGGCATTAAAAAAAATAAAAAGTAAAACGGACCGGTCCCACGGACTCCTAAGTCGGCTGCAGTTAAGTAGCCGTTTTACTATTTTCAGCGAAAGCGTGTTCTTGCAGCTCGCTACAAAGGCCTTTTGATGCGAAACTGAATACTTTGTGCTAGATTTTGATTAACATGAGAAGATAATTCTTGAAGCGGGATGAAAGTCTGTAAATATTTTTTTGAAGTGAAAACTTCTTTAGCGGCGCTTGGCACTTTTTTAGATGGGTAAAAAATGTTAAACTCGCGTCAGACAATGTCAATCGTCAGATCCGGGGCTAGTACAACATGGCACGACTTTGCATGTCGCGCGACTTAGCGTCGCCTGTCTTTTTTACACAGTATTGACAGGAAAGTGACAGGTATAGTATATGTCGGGCGAAAAAGAGTCGCGTGTCAAAGTTGTGATAGACGTGCTGATCGAAAAGCTTAGCTCGTAGGACGGATTTGACGGATAGAGATGGGGCAAGAATCTTCTTGAGATGGGGTAATATACTTAGCGCCTGCGCGTGTGTGTTGACTGCTCATGTGTCAATCGTTTGTATACTTGAGAAATTCGTGTATATAAATAAAGTGCTTCAAAGATGAAAATGGAAGAAAGTGTATTTATTATGGAAAAAAGGGACGAAGAATTCAAAGATGGAAATGTTAGAAAGTCCATTTATTAACGAAGAAGTAGCGGAAGAAAATAAGTGAGTAATTTATAAAAATATACATATGTACCTACACATAATAGATGTAATACAAATATATTACAATACGTGAATGTTTGTATGTAAAGTCGCTACATTTGCAATTTCAATTGACGGTGACTTTACGTTCCACTATTGCGCAAAAACTACACAAAAGATTTGCGTAAAATTCTGCAGTAATGTAGCTTAGATTTCCGAATAGGACATAGGCTACAAATTTTGAGGGCATTCATTCATAAAAGGGTTTATTTAACAATAAATGGAAAACCATACAAAACACCACTTTTTATTCATTGTGACATTTTAATTTCTAAATAATGTATAAACAATTGGTAACCTAGCAACCGTGTCTGTTTCAAAGAAAGGGGGCTTTCGAACAACAAAATGTTGTAAGTGACAGATGGTGAAGCGTAATCATAAACTTACATTAGTAAGAAATACAGATTAAAATAGAAATCAAGTGTCAGTGAGATAGAATAAAATCGGATAGTTCAAACGCACACAAGGCGGACTTAATGCCATTGGGCATCAATACCAGTCAACCATTGAGCAAAGCAGATAAGTTGTAGGCGGTGAAAAAACAGGTTTTAATTATCTCACTAATATTATATAGACGAAAGTTTGTGAGTGTGTGTGGGTGTGTGTGAGTGTATGTTTGTTATTTCTTCGCTCTCAAACGGCTGGACCAATTTTCATGAAATGCGGTATGGAGGTAGCTGACACCCTGGATTAACACATAGGCTACTTTTTAAGAGCGGGTAGCACCGCGGGGCACAGCTAGCACTTGTAATATGTTTCATACTTTATAGCGTTAATCTATACATATATACGCGCGACAAATTTTAGCGACATACAATACAATACAACAATACTTTATTGCACACCAATAAAAGTTTACAAAAGGAAACAAGACAAATACAATTTATAAATAACGGTAGACAACAGGCGGTCTTATCGCTGAAAAGCGATCTCTTCCAGACAACCTTTGGGTAGTGAAATTGATGAAAATTTTAACTTAATACAGAGTAGGTGCAGCAGAAGTGCGACATATTCGAGGGAAATCGTTTATTTTTCAATAATACATTAAAGCAATGCGCGCGTGACTCATTGGTTCTTGATATTAGGAGTATCAATTGTGATACATCCACATTATAACATGTATTGATATAATAATAATAATATATCCTTTATTGTGCACCACATGAAAAAGATTAATAACAAAGAAATAAAGCAACGTTAAATAGGGTAACAACAGGCGGTCTTATCGCTAAAGAGCGATCTCTTCCAGACAACCTTTGGGTAGCAGAAAAAGTAATTTTATATATGTAATTATTAGTAGTCTTATTATTTTTTTAATACCTTTTTGTACACGGTGTTAGTTTGTCTATCTTCTTCTCGTACTCACTCTGCTCAAAGGTTAACTGGAAGAGATCCCTTATAGGGATAAGTTCGCCTTTGTACAATACAATATTTACAACAATACTTTATTGCACACCAACAAGAAAAATATTACATGAGAAATCTTAAATTAAACAATGGTAGATAATAGGTGGTCTTATCGCTAAAGAGCGATCTCTTCCAGACAACCTTTGGGTAGCGGAGAAAACAAATTTAAACAGAAAATAGTAGGTGGTGAGAGTTTGTACCATGTTATTTGTAATAGATATATTTTTTAACTGTTTTTGTGTACAATAAAGTGTTTACTTACTTACTTACTTACAAGTTCGCCTTTGTACCTATATGTTATTTGTTATAGATGTATTTTTAACTGTTTTTGTGTACAATAAAGTGTTTACTTACTTACTTACTTACAAGTTCGCCTTTGTACCTATATGTTATTTGTTATAGATGTATTTTTAACTGTTTTTGTGTACAATAAAGTGTTTACTTACTTACTTACTTACTTACTTACAATTTGTGCGAGATTATTCCCTAAACATTCCAAAATATTGAAAAATGCACAACGTTGATGTTTAGGTTTTCACTTCTGTCGGCACTCCCGGAGTGCAACCCATCCTTTTTTTTATTTTTAACACGCTTTTATATTTTTACTTGGCAGTTTTATATTTTTATTTTTACTTCGTTTGTGATAAACAATGTAATCATTCAGCGAAGTAATGCTGCCGGTGTCTTCGGGACCATGCCGTGGTGGCACAGGTTTTTAGAGTTATTTTGGCTGTATTAAATTTATTTAAAATTTTAGTTCTTTAGTTTTAAGTATATTTACTTAAGGTTTCAGGGTTTAACAGGTGGAAATTAATATAGAGATCGACAGGGCATTATGTCGTGTATCTTAAAAAAAAGCTTTGAATTTATTCTTCTGTATTTAAAGAAATATAAGAAAATACATCAAATAACTGCAATCTAAGACAATACGGGCTGAATAGGGTTGTTGTCTAAACCAAAGAGCGAAGAAATATATATTTTTTTTATTTGACGTTGACAGATGACAGATGCATACCGAGTTTTATTAAGTTTTTTTTTTTAATAAGAAAACCGACTAAAGTAACCGTTCCATTAAGTTCTGGTTTTGGTGTTGCCACATTTTAAAATGAATATGTTTTTATAAATTAATAATAAAATAAATAATCATCTCAGAAAATAAATAAAAACAGAGATTACTTCATCTTTTTAAGCAGAATTCAGAAAAGTAATAAAATGATAGTCTTAAGGAATCGGTGGTAGCCTAGTGGTTAGGCATGCGACTTTCAATCCGGAGGTCGCGGGTTCGAACCCGGCCCGTACCAATGAGTTTTTCGGAACTTATGTACGGAATGTCATTTGATATTTACCACTCGCTTTTCGGTGAAGGAAAACATCGTGAGGAAACCACCTAAGCCCAATAAGGCCTAGTTTCCCCTCTGGGTTGGAAGGTCAGATGGCAGTCGCTTGCGTAAAAACTAGTGCCTACGCCACATCTTGGGATTTAGGTAGCCGACCCCGATTGAGAATTCATTCTCTACAATATGGGACAAAGGCTAGGAGGATGATGAGGATGATGAGTCTTAAAAATATGAAATGTTGTCAATTGTATGTTATACATGATATTATATTCAGTGCTAAATTTTATTATTTTTACCGTTAAAGGATCAAATCTTAGAATTTGGTATCCTGGAGCTGATCTGATGATGGAGACGGACAGTGGCTTTTTTGCACTTTCCGTCTCCAATCATCCAATGATAGTAAATTTAATGATCCAATCCCTATATTATGAGCCAAATCCAGCACAAGATAAATTCATTGTGTGAGAGCTCATTTGATAAGTCTTGATGAGCAATTAACATTTGTGTAAAGTCGGCAAAAAAAGCGTGTCTCAATAAAACAAAAAGTTATTATTTAATTTAAGAAGATATTTTAGAAGATATTTATAAGTCGGCAAAAAAAGCGTGTCTCAATAAAACAAAAAGTTATTATTTAATTTAAGAAGATATTTTAGACATTGTATTGCATGATATGCCGACTCGGGAGTGCGAGTGATGATATGTTTTATTAACTAGGTATCTATCTTTGTACCCTTTCTCTTTGTTCTTTGTTATGCATCATGTATAATATACTCCGCCGTATTATTCCACATCTAGAACAATTGAGCGCATATTGGTTCAGGAAGGAATTCCAATATACGTGTTTATAGAAATATCATTGCCTTTGTCTAAAGCAAATAGTCTTCGGTAACAATGATGCTATTATGTTGAATCTATCCATTGAAATGCCTTGAAATTGATTTTACCAATTTGTTAGTAAAGGTTTGGTTCGCGACAATTTGTTATAATATCTTAAGTAATTCTAGTTTGGTGAATGATGCCGAGCCGAGATAGTTTAATTAAAGTAAACTGTATCTATGTATTTAATTATTGAATTATTAAAGCGTCAACCTGTTAATGTTACTTAATAAAACAGGAATCGTTAAGGTCAGTCGGGACAACGGGGTTAGCGCCACGAGGTTAAGCGCCACACGGGATAAGCGCCACACGGGATAAGCGCCACACGGTTAAGCGCCACACGGGATAAGCGCCACACGGTTAAGCGCCACACGGGATAAGCGCCACACGGTTAAGCGCCACACGGGATAAGCGCCACACGGGATAAGCGCCACACGGGATAAGCGCCACACGGGATAAGCGCCACACGGGATAAGCGCCACACGGGATAAGCGCCACACGGGATAAGCGCCACACTGGTTAAGCGCCACACGGGATAAGCGCCACACGGTTAAGCGCCACACGGTTAAGCGCCACACTGTTAAGCGCCACACGGTTAAGCGCCACACGGGATAAGCGTCACACGGGATAAGCGCCACACGGTTAAGCGCCACACGGTTAAGCGCCACACGGGATAAGCGCCATTTATCCTACTAACGCCATCTTACAACCACGCAACTAAGTTGTATAAAATAGTAGAAGTAGCAGTTAGTATAACATCTGTACTTTTCGATATTTGTATGGCAGTCGCGCTTACGGAAATAACCCATTGGGTTCCAAATAACGTCATATTACGGCACTTGGAGCGACCCACCCTTCGACGACGTCCCGGGTAACGCTAGGGAGAGGGAGACGTGGTTGAGTTGGACCTGCGTAAGTAAGCTTCAAACCGAAAACTGTCGAGAAACTGCGCATGATCGGGAGATTCGGGAGGGACTAATGGAGTATTATCGTTTCGGAGACCAAGATCCTTCTTGGATCACTAAGTCAAGCTGGTTATACATAGTAGGAAACCTTTTTAGGACCCAATGTGCATTATGGACTGCGGCCACAAACTGCTGCTTTGAAAAGAAAGGTATTAATACTTCGTTGTCCCATTGTTATCAGAAACAAAGCGAAGTGAATTCGGTCTCAGAGAACGATTCCTATTATATTTTAGTTACTTAGTTAAACTGATCACTGCTCGTGACTGAGGACGCTAGAGATAAAAAAAAAAAAAAAAATATTAAGGGACAATCATACACAAATCGACCTAGTCCCAAACTAAGCAAAGCTTGTACTATGGGTACTAGACGACGATATACATAATATATAAATACATATATAGATAACATCCATGACCCAAGAACAAATATTTTGCACAAATATTTGCCCCGGCCGGGATTCGAACCCGGGACCGCCGACTCAGTAGGCAGGTGTCTACCAACCGAGCCAAACGCGTCGTCAAATGGTGCCCTAGCACGACCCTCATGTTGACCGAGACATGCAATAAAGGTGTCAAACGTTACTGGGAATCCACTGCTAATAATGGAGCTGTAGAGCTAGGTTTGATCGGATTCCTATTACCTTTGGTAACTATCGGCTTTGGTTGAATACTGGACTATTGCAAGTAATCTGTTCTGTAACTGAATACGCGTAGGCGAGGATGCGTCAATATGCGTTTGATTTTGACAATCGCCTAGCAAAAACCAGACTCGCGCTCCGAGGATTCCGGGATACTAACACGCAACATACTAAACTTATCTATACCATTATAAAATTGAGCCAAACGCGACGACGCGTATTCTAATCCCGGCCAGGGCAAATAATTTGTGTAATAAACTCGAATATTTGTGCTTGGGTCATGGTTGTTCTATGTATTTAAGTATATATTTATCTATATAAGTACGTATATCGTCGTCTAGTACCCATAACACAAGCCTTCTTGAGCTTAATTTGGGACTAGATCGGTTTGTGTGCGGTTGTCCGATATTTATTTATTTATTATGTATACAATTTTATTGAGAATCAGTTATCTAGCAGAAAATGAGAGTGGCAATTATTTCAGGAGCAATCTTAACATGCGATGCAGGATTTGCATGATGCCAGCCGTGCAGTGCTGATGAGTTGGTAACAGCACAGGTAAAAGTTTCTTTAGCCACTCATCACGCCAAAACGGTAGGACGGATTATAACTAATTTTGGTACAGGGATAGCTGGACATCCCAACATGGTTAGGGCATTTTTATCCGACTATAGTAAATAATAAAGTTTTACGCGGACGTAGTTGTGGTTACCCTATAAATATTCAGTATTTCCTTTCGTTGTGACCATAGCTGGGCACCGTTAATCAAATAGTTAACTTCGTTAATCGTTAATCCGCTACAAAAAAAGTTAGCTTCGTTAAACGTTAAAGCGTTACATTTCGGAAGAATTAACGCAAGTTAACGTTAATCGTTAATCCGTTAATATGTGTAAAATTGCATTTTTATATCGTTGCGTTAGTGAACTTAGGTACGTACGACGCTTAATAATAAATAATAATAATAAATATCAGACAACCTCACACGAATCGATCTAATCCCAAATTAAGCTCAAGAAGGCTTGTGTTATGGTACCAGACGACGATATACATACTAATATAGATAAAAATGTTCTTAAATACATAGAGCAACCATGACCCAAGCACAAATATTTGCCCTGGCCGGGATTCGAACCCGGGCACGCCGACTCAGTAGGCAAGCGCTTACAAACTGAGCCAACCGCGTCGTCAAACGCTTATACGCAAAAAGTATTTGCTGGCCCGATCTGGATACAAATTCCACATAGTCAGTCAAATGTGGCCATGGATTCTCATCAGAACCGCTGGAATCCGATCCACGTCTTCCATGATATGGTTTTAATTACTACACTGCACAGTACACTTTTTCTATCTAACTAAATTACACTGCACTCTTCTTTATCAACACGCAAATGATCACTGACAGTAATTTATAATAACAACAAACAATAAACAAAACACTCGTCACTCTAAGCACCGGCGCTAAGTAATGAAATGATCAAATGAAACAAATCTCTTCGCAGTTTTTTCACTCGCACGCGCCGGCAAAATATATCTAGTTTTGTTTTTGTTTCACTCTCTGCCACGCGCCGCCCGGCACTTGTCTGAACCTGTTTTTCGCGCCGCGCCGCGGTGCCGTGCTGTAAATAGTAGGCATTGGATTAACGATTAACGAACTTCTGCATATTAACGGAAGTTAACGTGTCCGTTAACATTTGTTAACATTTTTAAATGTTAACTTTAAAGTTAATCCGTTAATCATAATGCGTAAATCCGTTAACTTCGTTAATTAACGATTAACGGATTAACGAGTTAATGCCCAGCTATGGTTGTGACCTTAAAAGTACTTGTATGGATTTAGTAAGCACAATCCACCAATATAAAACAGCTATTTTGTGTAATTACTTATTCATTTCGATTTATCAGTGTGCCTCAAGGCCGTTTGCCTAGTCTAGTTATTAAAGACTAAGTAGCTAATTTATTTCGAAACTTCAAATTTACTTTAAGAGCCTTTCAATTTATAAATAGTGTATTTATATTCCCCGGGGCTCCCGAAGAGCCTACAATTTCAGTCTGTAAAGCTTAGTATTAGCAAATGTATTAAATTAGAAGCAAATTTACAGTAACACAGATAGGCAGTGGCCTTATTGATGGGACGAGCGAACCATGCCAGAATTACCAAAATTCTTTCGTATTTCCAGATTTTTGGCTGTTCACAGGTTGCATTTCACTACCGATTCTCATGAAGCTGGTTTGATTTTTTTGGGTGTGTAACGGTTGCTATAATAACAACTTATGATATAATATTGGTAAATGTAACGATCAAGTGGTATAATATTAAACCAATAGTATAATAACATTTGTTATAATTTAAAATGGCATAATATCATATAGTATAATGATCATTTGTTATAATACGTTTAAAGGCTCAATAAACACTCAAACTGTTCAAACATAACAGTTACATTGTAATAAAGTCATGGTTAGGTACGACGACGAGCGAAGCGAGGAGGAGTGTTAGGTTGTCTTGTGAATATAAACGTTAATATCGAATGTCTTTTATACTAATTGAAATTATACCGAATTAAATTATAACTAATGTTGTTATATCAAATGAAACATTATATCAAATGTTGGTATATCTATTGAAATTATATGAAACGTTGTTATCTATCATTACACACCCGATTTTTTTATGTGATTCAGTTTTTCGAAATATTCAAAAGTTTGAGCACAGTGGTTTCAGAATGTAAAAAATATCATATTTCAGCCACTCGCGAGGGCTACGCCTCATAGCGCCTCTCTCTCTAGTTCAATTGACAATGACAAATAGACATTTTCAGCAATATATTAAATCAGAAATCAGAAATTATTTATTTGCATAGACACTGTACCTATAGGGATATTACAGTAGGTACATTATGTCACATGTATCTAATAACTTGCATGCAAGCGTGCAAATATTGCAGTCAATTAAAATGTCAAAACAATATCAATAAAATAAAAAATTAACAATCTTAAATTGAAATAATAGACAAAAGAAAAATAATAATAATAAACAAAAAAAAAGATTAACATAATAGGCGTAATAATAATTACATCATAGCGAATAGTTACTAATTCTAATATAAAATACTCTCAAGTGTCGCTGTTCGAGAATCGAGATACGCCTTTACGCTGTAAAAACAATGCTCCAAAAGCCAGTTGGTTAGACTGCGTTTAAAGGCGCTACCCTCCAGCCTCCAGTAACCTTAGTTCCTCTGGAAGATTATTGTAGATAACGATGCACATATTGTAAATTGTTTTTTGTAGATCATCTTGTGGCTTGGAGGGTGAAATAAACCATAAAGGCCATAATAAGGCTAGATTTTTGCTATTTGAGTCGTTTTAAGGTCCATTTAAGTGATGAAGTTACTGGACAGTAATTTCCAGTCATGTTGGTTTTTTTCTGTGTTTGGATGCTCACTTTCACTTTAATTTGGCAATGATTTGGGAAATCTTCCTCACTTAGCAAGTTTATTTTTATTTATTTTTGACGGCGCGCTTGTCACAGTTTGTAGACACCTGCCTACTGAGCCAGCGGTCCCGGGTTCGAATCCCGGCCAGGGCAAATATTTGTGTGATGAACTCGAATATTTGTGCTTGGGCCATGGTTGTTTTATGTATTTAAGCTTGATTTAAGTATATATTTATCTATGTAAGTATGTATATCGTTGTCTAGTTCCCATAACACAAGCCTTCTTGAGCTTTATTCGGGACACACTAGATCGATTTGTGTAAGGTTGTCTGATATTTATTTATTAAATAATTTATTAAATAGCAATATATTTACTACTATAACTGTACATCATGAACTACCTGAACACACGTAAAGCAGCCAAAGGAAATTTAGGACACCCAATGCAAAATCCGTCCCGTAAATTGAGGCTTCTAAGCTAATGCCATTGTGATACATGGCGACTGAGAATTACGTATTTCCGGCAGCCTTACCGGACAAAATTGCGAATGGCTAAATTGCAACTGCATTGTCCGGCCACGACTTTGGTCGAGCGGCAGCGGTATGTGGTACCACAGAATAGATAATAGTAGGTACACGATGGTATGTGTGTCTCGCTTACTCATATGGCCGCCGCGCTCTCGCTCAACCGCTCGCTGCGCCGGCGCCGGTTGCAGCCGAAAGTCGTGGCATGTCTGTTAGCGAAGAGCGCGGTGTGGAAACATTGGGAACACGTAGAGCGTTAAGCGCGCGGCGGCTCGTGGCATACGATGTCTTATATCGCTATAAATATAAATAAATAAATATCAGACAACCTCACACAAATCGATCTAGTCCCAAGTTAAGATCAAGAAGGCTTGTGTTATGGGTACTAGAAGACGATATACATACTTATATACAGATAAATATATACTCAACTTAAGCTCAAGAAGGCTTGTGTTATGGGTACTAGAAGACGATATACTTACTTATATAGATAAATATATACTTAAATACATAGGAACAACCATGACCCAAGCACAAATATTCGAGTTCATCACACAAACAATTGCCCTGCCCGAGATTCGAACCCGGGACCGCCGGCTCAGTAGGCAGGTCTCTACAAACCGAGCCAACCGCGTCGTCAAATAAATAAGTATATAAACCACACACAAATCAATCTAGTCCCACAGGAAGCTCTAGTAGGCTTGTGTTATGGACACGAGACGATGATAAACATACTTAAATACAAATAACATCCATGACCCAGGCACAGTGTAAAAACTAACAGTGGGCCGACGCCTTTGATGTTTGCGTAAATGCCGACACCGCTCAAGGTTACCGTATCTACCAAGGGTTGTCACAGACTTACGCAACTGCCCAAAAAAGGAGGGTAATGTTTTTAGGGTTCGTGTATGTATGTATGTGTACTAATTTTACGTATGGCGTCCATTTTGGAAATAAAGATGGCGGACGTCACTTTTTAAAAAGTCGACATGGGTGCCGTTTTCTAGGTTTCTGGGGGTGTAGATTTCAAAAATAGATATCACTGCTACACACATCGACACCCATTTCGAAAAGTGACGTCCGCCATCTTGGATTTCAAAATGGAGGGCATTTTCGTATCCGGAACCACGAGGAACCTCGGAGATGACACCCATATCGATTTTTAAGAAAAAATAATGTCCGCCATCTTGGATTTCAAAATGGACACCATTTTCGTAATCGGAACCCCCAGGAACCTCGGAGATGACACCCATATCGATTTTTAAGAAAAAATAATGTCCGCCATCTTGGATTTCAAAATGGACGCCATTTTCGTAATCGGTACCCCGCGGACCCTCAAAAATAAATTAAAAATCAGACATGATTCATCAACAAACAATTTCTTACTTTTTAAATAAAGTCTAAGTTAAACCTTACGTAACTCGTAATTACTTTTTTTTAATGTAATAAAAATTTGTTGAACTAAAATAAAATATTGAAAATATACAAAAATGGATGACGACGGCAGTGGGGGAGTAAAGGTCAAACTCGTAATTACTTAAAATAACCTATAAATCATGTCCGACATTTTGAATTTAAAAATTCATGTGACATATCATATCATTATATATTTTTGTTTAGGTACACAGAAACAAACAATTAGCGATATTTCTGCGGTATTTCAATTTTTACTGGCAGGCGTAACGCTTTTACATCCGCCATTTTGTTTACGTTAGCATGACATGAGAAAATTTATAAAATAATATTAAAAATATAATATTTACCTTTCTATTGACCGAGGAAATCTATGGAATCGTAGTTCTTTATTTTTAAAAGATGACGACATGCATTGTCGCACAGCACATGTCGTATGCACCATTTTAATTATGTTTTGCAAGACGCGTCAGCCCAGGAAGTCATCTCCCGCAATACTAACAATTTCGTCGTATGACACATGGGGAGCGCCCCTCCCGCCGCCGCCTCTGTCACCCCGCGCGATTGCCCTGTCTAGACGCCTTCGTCGACCGACTGTATTGTTTCTTAGACTGTGACCCAGGCACAAATATTCGAGTTGATCACACAAATATTTGCCCTGGCCGGGATTCGAACCCAGGACCGCCGGCTCAGTAAGTAGTTGCTTAAACACAGTGCCAACCGCGTCGTCATGATATCATTTTTACCGCTTACTTCTGTGGCGCGGAGATAATCCCATTACCGGGTTATCTGGGGACACGGTAGTGCCCCCGCCAAGACGAAAAAAAAAGAGGCGGGGCACTACCTACCTTTTCTCGAACCGTTTCGTCTCATTTTCAAACCCTCATAGTTTCGTCCCAGTTAACACCAGAGCGCCCAAATTCACAGGTTAAGATGCAGTTAGGGAACATATGAAATGTACTAAATTTCATTGATCTAGCTTTTATACTTTAGGTTTTATTGGTACCTAAAATACGCCGATTTTGCCACTCACTCACTTATGTATCAAAACCTCTGGGGTACTTCCCGATGACCTAGAAAGCTGAAATTTGGTATGTAAGCTAGTTTTAGTACACAAACAATAGAATAATTCTGAAACTTGGAACTTTTACCCCCCAACCCCTTAAACTAGGGGATGAAAGTTTGTATGAGACTTTCGCAAATTTTGATACTAGAGGTCTGAAAATTTATACCTATTGGGCTCATTGTTATAAATAAAATACACATTCTAGGATTTTTAGAAAATCACCCCCCACCCTTAAAATAAGGGGATGAAAGTTTGTATGGGCTTTCCATAGGTAATGGGGGATAAAAGTGTATATATATATATATATGGGGCTAAACGTAAGTATTTCTTAAATACACAATTATTATTACTACTTACTTAGAAACACTTCAGCACAAAAAAAAACATATAAATTAAAAATTACCTTACAAAAAGAACTGAGATCCCACCAAAAACATTTCATGTAAAATTGGCGGCCAAGACTCACATGCTCATAACGCTTTCGCTGTAAAAAAGTGGTCAGATCCCTCGAAAAGCCAAGCCCCTAAGCCCTGAGTTTACTGATCCTACACCTTGGCTTCAAAAGTATGGCTTGGCCGTTTCATAAAGTACCGTAAATAAGTTTAACGGACTGTCCGGCCTATATGGTAAGGAATTAAGTTTAATATATTTTATCATGAAGACATAAACTTAATTTCTTGATACCGTATGGGCCAGACGGTTCGTTGGACTTATTTACGTTACTCTATGAAACGGCCAAGCCATACTTTTGAAGCCAAGGTGTAGGATCAGTAAACTCAGGGCTTAGGGGCTTGGCTTTTCGAGGGATCTGACCACTTTTTTACAGCGAAAGCGTTATGAGCATGTGAGTCTTGGCCGCCAATTTTACATGAAATGTTTTTGGTGGGATACAGTATACTCCCACGGAAAGTCCGACTCACTCATAGCGAGGGCTAAACAGCCCTGATACAGTTCAAACATGTCTAAAAAAAAATTTAGCGCCCGTCGCTCATCGCTGTCGCTGTTGCTGGTTGCGCCTAGTCGTGGCTGGGCCGTAAGATAATTATTAGGGGACTAGTTCAGCCTCGGGGGCACGTAAAAACTGTAAATAGTATTAAGTATAAACTTGCGACATACAGTGATTATATTTACGACAGGCTTTATTTTCAAAATCAAAACATGTTTTCTTTATTCAAGAAGGCTTAGCTACAAGCACTATCGAATAAGTATTCAGTTACAGAGAGCAAAGCAATTTATTGATAGATTTATTAATAAAGATATATACTTAACTAAAAATCAACAATATAAAAATAAAATAAAATTTCCAAAGATCGTCATAAAATGCAAATTAAAAACGTCTAGAATGTTTATATTGTTAGGTTATAGTTATTTAAAATTCAAATTAAATAATCTTTCGTTAGTACAGATATCGACACTCGTAATGCTGGCATTTTTCCTCAACCGCCAAAAAAACACTCTTTTTCCCACTCGTGCAACAACAATTTCACTCAAGCGTAATTTCTAACCATTAGCTTAGAATATGGCACCCGAAGCCCGATTTGGATTTTTCATGTAAAAAGAAAACACATTTATCTTACTTTAGAATATATAGAACACGAATAATGCAGGGCGTTGAATAAAACATGATTAATGAAGGTTTATAATGCCCTATTGATCATTGTTTGCGTGATTAGGAACTTGAATATGGTAATGAGTAATGACTAAGTCTATAGCTTTGTGATTCTTGACTTTATTCGGAGAATTAGTTTTGAATAGGGACCTTCTTCAAATTACTTGTCATTACTGTTTTGATTGGCTTACTGTTAGAATATACAATGCCTTAGTACTGGCTATATTTTCACAATATGAAAGTATTTACAGCCCAACAGGGTATATTACAGCCCACGCCATGTTGCGGACGTTACTGGCAATGACAAATTTTTGGTAACTCACATTGAAAGTCAGTGAATGTCACTGAACTCACTGATGAAAGAACAAAGACAAAACAAGACTAAATATTCCGCAAATTTCAAGTATTTTTTTGCAAAATAAAGCCAAAACGATATAGTGATGAAAGTCAAGTTTTTTCAATAGTTTTTGGTGTTTATTTCGCAAGAACTTCGGATTGAGCAGCATCCCGGTTATAGACCGGGAGATAGTGACACAATTTACTTGGTCATTTGTACAGTAGGTACGATTAAAATCAGTTAACGATTCGGCTTTTACCCCTCTCTCGCACGCTCTTATTAAAATCGCATAAGTACGAGCAAGATAGATATACAATCCGAATCGTTAACTGATTTTAATCGTATTGTAACAGTATGGCGGTTCTTCAGGGGTCTTAGTACGCAATGACAAAAAGAAAAATGATGGTCATAGCGCTGGTACCGGCGGCCCAATCGCGTGGGCGTTAGTCGAACTCGTCGGATAAAATACGAGTGTCAAACGATTTGTACCACAAAAAGTTTAGTATTTTCCGATAGCCCATAAAAAACATGTAGGCGGTAGTGTCATGCCATACTTCTCCGGTGTGACTTAGGTACAGCCCGCCATACCGACGCCAATACGTTAATTAAAAAAACACAATTCAACCATTTATACCAGGCTAATTTTTGCACAGTTAATCATCGTCGTGCAGCCATTTACGAAAATCACTATGCCATACTTTTCCGACGGTTCTAAATGACCGCCATACCACCGAAAATCAGCAAATTTTTTTTTGCTAAACGATTTGTACCACCCTAAATTTTTTTTTCAACAGCTCCTGAATGATGATAAATAGAAGTGTGATAATGCCATACCTGTGGGAGGGGGCGAATGTGTATAATATTTTTTTTTTATTGTAAGATTTTATTCGTATTTTGAACGATTTGTAACAGTATGGCACTAATTTTTCCTGTAAGTTTGAGGTTCAACGAATATAAATACAAAATTTCAAAGATCTAGGTGGCGGCAATCTTGACTTATAATCAGATGTTTATATTGTATAATATTGAACGGCTATCACAGCTCGAACGATTTCTCGAGAACGATTCATCGCGGCTTAGATGACCTCGAAAGTCTGTAAATCTTTCGGAATAAACTGCATTAATATTGATATTGCATAGGTATAATATTTTTTTACATGTACGGTGTAATTTTCCCAAACCATACTTTTTTTTCAAGTTTCGAAAATTTGAAATGCCATACTGTAACAATTTGGTCCAATTTTTTTATTAATTTATATCTTGCTCGAGTGTGACAATCTTGCGCCCCATGGTTACAGTATGGGATAATTATTTTTAGGTAGAATTTCATCCAAACGAACCGAATACAATGATGCCATACTGTAACAAATGATTTTATGTCTTGCACCTTGAAAATCAAGTTTTTCAAGTATGTTGCCCCTTTTTCCCTCTATTAGAATGGCAAATATAATAATGGTCCCATTGCATCATATAATTTCCAAAAATCCAAATGCCGTACTGGTACAAATCGTCAATTTTTTTTTTTTTTCATGTCTTGGCTCAAGTCTCGCAGTCGTCCGCCCCATGGTTACAATCCGGAATATTTTTTTGTAGGTAGAATTGTATCCAAACAAACAGAATATAATGATCCCATGCTGTAAAAAAATATTTTACGTATTGTACAGTCGTATTTTTGAAACGTGTCGAATAAATAAGTTTTTCAAGTATGGCAGCACTTTTTCCCCCTACTAGAAGTATGGCAAATATAATAACGGTCACATTTTGTCAAATACTTTCCAAAAATCCAAATGCAATACTGTTACAAATCGTTTGGCGATATTAATCATTTATTTCAGATCATTGCATCCATAGATTGGTTAATAAAGTATCTACGACCACGACGTAACTTATAACCAGCGACCAAAAAAGTAAAGTGCTATGCTTTTAACGTGTGTGTTTTTAAGTTTGTCTGAGGCATCGTAGCCCCTGAACGAATGATCCAATCGTAACTAAGAAGAAGAAACTAGTATACGTTCTACTGAAAGTCCAAGAAGAAGATCTAACTAGCAACCTCTATTTTATCGGAGCAGTGCTCTTACTAGGAAAAAGGAATTCACTCACCGGAAAAAGAAACTACTTAGTATGCCTTCCAGTAAACATTACTTAGTTTCTTCACGCAAAATAGGCGTACTATAAGACATCGAGTTGCGAAAAACCAGTCCGCGATAACCTATAACTAGACCACTTGGCCTTGGTATCTTGCAATATATTATTACACCAAAAAATATGGTTACAAATGACTGAACCGATTATATAAATAAATAAATATTAAGGGACAATCATACACAAATCGACCTAGTCCCAAACTAAGCAAAGCTTGTACTATGGGTACTAGACGACGATATACATAATATATAAATACATATATAGATAACATCCATGACCCAAGAACAAATATTTGCACAAATATTTGCCCCGGCCGGGATTCGAACCCGGGACCGCCGACTCAGTAGGCAGGTGTCTACAAACCGAGCCAAACGCGTCGTCAAATTCAATATATATTCATTCATAGTTATAAGGATTGGATCATGCGTTCACAAGCTACAATGCCACAGACGAACTTAAAAATACAACACGTTGATCGCACATCTAGCTTTTTAGTTGGTGGTTGAAGTAGTGTTAAAATTATTGAAATATACCCTGATTTTGCAAACTCTAAGAGCCACATTCATTTCGGTCAGAAGTCCGCACGTTTTAAAGGAAACTTTTCACTTTACGGTAAGGAGCCAGCGGTAGAGTTAAGTGCTAACCCTCCTCGCTTGTGGATGCAACTTCTGAAAGGTGAAGCGGCTAACGAATACTTATCATCTGTTTGTTTAGGCTAAAACTAAAAGTTTGAAACGCTGATTTAGCTATTATTTTCAGACATTTAGTTGAGTCCTTGTGAGGATTGACTTTAAGTTCAAAAGTCCTTTTAGAAGGCGCTTTTGGCGCTCGGTTATTGACTGCACCTACGCACAATCAATAGTCTGTTGAATTGGACATTTAAATCCTTAAGGAAGAAAGGAATTTAATGAGCGACAGACAACTTGCTATGTCATAAAGAACACGGGTCACAAAAGCCGTAAAACTCAGCTTTCAATCCCCGCAGACCGCAGAAGTTTATCCGCTGTTTGTAGATTGTTTGGTGACCTCTAGACTAAAGAAATTACATGAGGCCATGAACAACAAATCCGCAGGCAAATTTAAGGTACCAAGGCCAAGGGTCAGGAATTACTATGGAGATAGAGCTTTAAGCAAAAGACAACCGTACATACTGAATAGTTTACGTTGCATTATTAGGGTTCCTTACACAAAGGGTTAAAACGGGACCCTTTTACTAAGACTCCACTGTCCGTCTGTCTGTCTGTCACAAGGCTGTAGTATGACATGAACCATGATAAATAGGCAGTTGAAATTGATTTAACAGATTGTTGTTGTTGCCGCTATCACAACAAATACTAAGAAAACAGAGTCAAATAAATATGAGCGGGGCTCCCATACAACAAACGTGAACGGTTGTGTTAACTTAGCACTTCATTTGTATGCGGCGCCATACATACCAGGTGCAAACTTAACTTAACCCGGCCAGTTATTTTATTTGATGGAGAGGGGCCTGGCCATGGCCTATGAGATGAAGCCATTCATTTCTATCCGTAACCCAAAATCCTGGGGTGGGCACTAGACCATACTGGGGTGGGCACAGCGTACCCGGCCACCCCCTATATACGCCACTGTTTAAAGGACACCTTTATCACACACCTCGTACGTAAAGGCACATCCTAAAGTATGGCTAGTAAATAAAAATAAATAAAATAAAATAAAAATAAAAAGCTTTTATTTCAGACCAAATTGATCCATAGAATATTAGTAACAAATTAAACTTAACACTATGTTAGTAATACACAAGAACTTGAAAAACTAAATAGACTAAATTAATTAATATTATTTAACGTTCCCGATCACAGGAGCAGGCACAGCATGTGATATACGTGCTTTACCTGTCCCTACCAATGGCAACGTCGACCCAGTACTTCGTCAGTGGGCAATCTAGTCTCTCTGCCAACACCCTGAGGAGGCTGTTGCTGCTGCCTCGCATTCGCTTTAGCAGAGACGCAATCCTTTTCCGCCTAATGGCAAAAAAGTCATCAGTGTGCGCCTCTGCGAACATACCTGACGCACTACAGTGCTTCGGCAGCCTCAGCAGCAATCTCAGGATGTTGTTGTACTGAACTCTGATTGCATCATAGGCTCTCTTCGTAAACTTTACCCACAGACTGCACGTGTAGAATGTCTGACAGTAGGCCTTGAAAAGCGTCAACTTAACTTGGTCACTACAACGTGCAAATCTGCGGGCAATCATGTTGCCTCTGACAGCCATCGCTCTCCTCTCTCTCTCTCGAGGTCCATGTCATCATTCAAATCCTCAGTGACCACATGTCCCAGGTATTTGAACTTCTCAACCCTCTTGAGGGGCTCGCCGCACAGCATGATCTTAGGTACAGTAGTCGGGTTGTATTTCCGTGATTTGAAAATTATTAGTTCACTCTTTTTCGTATTGTACCTAAGACCATGCCGCTCAGCATACTCCTCGCATACTCCTATCATCTGCCGCAACGAATCTGCCGACGGGCCCAGCAGCACCATATCGTCCGCGTAACTTATGCACTAATGCACTTAAAAGCATTAAAATAAAAAAACCGGCCAAGTGCGAGTCGGATTCGCGCACCGAGGGTTCCGTACAAACACTTTCCATCCCTAAGTGGTTAAGTTAAGTTTGCACCTGGTATGTATAGCGCCCCATATAAATTAGGTGCAAAGTTAGGTATTAATAGGTATTAAAAAAAAACTACTTACTAGATCTCGTTCAAAACAATTTTCTTTGGTAGTTTTTATAGTAATGTACATCACATGTTTTTTTTAGATTTTTAATTTTCTTATTTTAGAAGTTAGAGGGGGGGGACCAACTTTTTTCCACTTTGGAAGCGTCTGTCACGCAAACTATTCGGTTTAGAAAAAAAATATTTTAGAAACCTCGATATCATTTTTGAAGACCTATCCATAGATATCCCACACGTATGTGATTGATGAAAAAAAAAAATTTGAGTTTCAGTTCTAAGTATGGGGAGCCCCCAATATTTATTATTATTTTTTTATTTTTGCATCAAAATCTTAATGCGGTTTACAGAATACATCTACCTACCAAGTTTCAACAGTATAGCTCTTATAGTTTCGGAAAAAAATGGCTGTGACATACGGACGGACAGACGGACAGACGGACAGACATGACGAATCTATAAGGGTTCCGTTTTTTGCCATTTGGCTACGGAACCCTAAAAACGACCGAAAACCGTTATAGTTACATTACATTCTTTTTTTATAACAAACTTATTTTAACACTAACCCCAACCAATTTTGATGTATGGAGACCAGTCTTGCAACGGCAAAGTTACGTTCGCAAAGTACAGTTTATCTTATCATTACAGTAATATGCAGTGCTTCAGCACTTGACCGTCATTTTTATTTTCCATCCTTCTTTCACATACTTTGGTCTTCTATTACATCCTCAACACTTTTCCCATCACCTGGGTTACCTCACATCATGAAATTCATACTCGATTATGAATCCATAATGAAGTCATCACAACCTTGCCAGCAATAGTTTAATTAGTGAGTTTATTGCTCTGCAACGAGGCAATATACTATACCCGCATTATTACCTACCCGTTTGTGGTAACGCAGTAAGTTTAATTTATGTTACCGCTTTGCCGATTTAGATGTTGTGTGTCGAATGGAATCAGGCCGCCTGTACACAGAAGCAGAACGGAGAAAATTAACCAATCAGGGTGTGTCTTTATGATGCCCAGAAGTAGTGCATTTTTTATACTACGGTGGGAAACAAGCATGCTGCCCGCCTGATGTTATAAGCAGTTACCTTAGCCTAGCTAGAGTCAAACCACGCTAACTCATCAACACAAATTAACTGCCAAACCATACAAAGTGAGTCAGTTTGTATAGTTCATTTGCTTAGACGAGTTTGCATGGTTTGACTCTATGGACGCTTGCGACGCCAGCAGCATCACATGCGCTTTGACCCTTTAAGAACTTATTTTCTACCCTCTTAAGGAACCGTATACTGTCTGTTTTAAATCTGAGGAATGTAATTGGTCCATTTTACACACCTCATTGCCCACGTCCCAGTCTATTTATGAGGCCTATGTTCAGCAGTCCGTCCTGTCGTTGAAATGATGACGATCATTTACTTGTAGCAAAGTTGTAGCAAAGATACAATAAAATCTGCTCTGCACCAATTCTAGTACGAGTATCTCTGTTTGGCCCTATGGTGGACTGGCAGAGAATGCCATTTGGCATTAAATCCGCCATTTGTATCGACTTTTTTTGTGCAATAAAGTTTAAATAAATGGTTATAAATTCTCACCTAGAACACCCTAGACTTCAAAAGATTGACCCCTTGTTAATATTACAAGTCAAAAGTCAAGTAGGAGCAAAAGCGTGTATCTGATCTAGCAGACAGTAAAACTTCATCGGCAGAGGCTGAGCAAAGTTACAAGATGTCTGTTCAAAGTTCGGAGCAACATGAGTCTGCATGGACTACCACATTTGTTCGTTTGTTGGCAAAGAGATGGCGCCACAGAAGCGATTCTCTTTTGAATGCATAACTGTGTTTTCTGGATTAAATTTTTATGTGGTAGATAGTCTCGTGAAGGTACTGTAAAACAGATACGTACACAAGACAAAAGATTGAAGAAGGCTCTCTCTTTGTTATTCGTAAATGCAGCTTGAGAACTGAATTTTATTCGTTGTTTGTGTAAATTGGTCGTGGACGCGACCAATGCGCTGATTTCGCTCGATCGAAAGCGTCTTGCCTAAAACGATGTCAAAAAGTTTGGCTGTTGCTCAACATGTTCACTTTTTTTCGGTTTCTGCGACGGTCACACATTTAAATAAAACAATTTAAACGGAGCGTATAATCGAACAGTTATATATACGCGATATAATCTGGTTAAAATTGTTTTATTTAAGTGTTGCTTAAATATGACAATGTGTGCAAGTTAGGAGCACAGTTTATATTATTGTTGCATTTAAATATTATTTTATGTAAATTCTTTAAAAAAAGAAAATACTAAAGAGTTTCGTGCTATTTTCCTATATTTCCAATGTTATCTAATATAATTTCCGATTCAGTTTCCGACCTGATATAAACTGAAACTGACCGGCATAAGTCCCTTGTGGCCTATTTGCAAAATTAACTTCTGAATATTGAACTAAACTCGGTGCTGGCATGTGCTGGCAAGAAACCATGTTAGTTGTCACATCTGTGAATTTCCATTTTAAAATCTACGGTTAAATTTTGTCCAGATATGAGTTTTTTATATTTTTATTCATAAACTCACCAGCAATTCACATCATCAGTAACACTTGATGGTAAGTAACTATGGGGTCGAAGATGTAGCGCGCTAGTTCATCAACAGCCTATTCACTCTTGCCTTGAAGAGAATCAAGTTATAATATTCAGAAAATGCACACAAAATAAACTGATTCGCTCAACCATATATTTTTAAATGGAAATACCCATCTGCGCGCCCTCTGTTTATTTATTCTATGTAAACGGGAATGCTAGATTGATTCACTACAACAAACTATTAGACAGAATGCCTGAGTCGTTTATGTTTGTGCGAGGCTAGTAGTTTCCTTGCTTGTTCCGTATGAGGAACATTATACGAGGACGGCACAGAGTCTCAATCAGGGTGAGTGCAGAGTGAACTAGAAACAAACATTACTAATTCTACAATAGCGTGATCGACGAGGGTATATTGGCGTGTAGGCTAGGTTAGTTGTCGTTTTCAGCGGGCCTATGATGGTTGATTTTATCACGTGATAAATAAGTGACAAAGCATCCGTCACGTTTTAACAAAATGCGAATGTGAGTGTCAGATGATTTACCACTTATTTAATTTATCACGTGATAAACGCAACCATCATAGGCCCTCCGCTCCGGTTGCATTATATCTAAATTCTAGATCTAGATCTAAATTCAACGTTTCTAATGACATAGGTAAGATATATGTCTACTTTAGTGATGTGCCCTATTTGTATTTTTTTATTTGGCACATTAAATGGAGCAGTTGCATTTTTAAGTGGAAATGCCCATCTGCACCCTCTATTTCATTACTCTATGTAAACAGGAATGCTAGATTGATTCACTGCAACAAACTATTAGACAAAATGCCTGAGTCGTTGCTGTTTGTGCGAGGCTAGTAGTTTCCTCGTTTCTGTATGAGGAACATTAGGTATACGAAGACGGCACAGAGTATCAATCAGGGTGAGTACTGTCTGGACGAGATACAAGCTTAGTTCTATTTCTGATGCTCCATTAAACATGAGCTTTTAAAAAGTTGGTTGAAAATATCAACATATTTGTTAAAGTGAAGAAAACACATTTTAAAATGCATAAGTCCTTTGAACAAAACATTCTCACTTCTGAAATCCACTGTTTATTTCCTTGAAAATCTCAAAAAACACGTTGATTCAAATCTAGGTTAGTTTTGAAAACTCCGCAGAAATAATGACAAAGCTACGCGCACTGGAAAATAGGTTATTCAGTGAAAATAATAAAGCAGAGCCAACACCGGAATTTCCTCTCATATGTGTCGTTGGATTGCGCATCCTGGGCGCTCAATCGACGATGGCTTCGGGATGTTATGCTTCGGTAGCTAAGATATTTAACATTTCAGTACTATCACTAGAATTGAAATCTTTATTATGTACTCGTATTGTCTTTAACTAGCATTTGCGCACGGCTTGGAAACCACCAGCCTTTTTTCGGGATGTAATAAATAAATAAATAAATAAATATTAAGGGACAATCATACACAAATCGACCTAGTCCCAAACTAAGCAAAGCTTGTACTATGGGTACTAGACGACGATATACATAATAATATATAAATACATATATAGATAACATCCATGACCCAAGAACAAATATTTTGCACAAATATTTGCCCCGGCCGGGATTCGAACCCAGGACCGTCGACTCAGTAGGCAGGTGTCTACCAACCGAGCCAAACGCGTCGTCAAATAAGTCTTTAAGTTAAATAAAACAATAGGCTAGTTGACTCATGTCAAATTGTAATATACTAATGTTTATTTCGTATAGTATTTAGCAAAGGAAACCTAAATATATATTTTTCTATTCATAAAAAGTGAAAGATGGCTGAAAAAATTTAATTTGAAAATATGGTTTTTAGTCTGTATTTTGAAATGCTTAAAACGCTGTCCGCCATTTTCGCTTATGATAGTGACGTCATTGGGCATGTAAACAAAACTGAAGTCTACTTTGACGACTTCGAATAGTGCCGTCCCTCTCGATCTCCTGTCAAAGTATATTGGAGTCAGCGGAATGGCACTATACGACGGTCGAATTTCGAATATTTACAGGTAATTGTACGTCACGCACGCCACAGATTAGCAAAAGGCAAAAATGGCGAACGGCGTTTTTTACTGTTCATGAAATTTCTAATTTTCAATTGATAAAATTTAGCTTTCCAGCTTTCACAAAAATACAAGACATTTTTTTAGAGCTAGTAAGATTATTATTAATCATTTCAAATATATTTCAAAACTGGGTCTACTAGCCTATTAAACGGATTATATCGCGTATATTAATCATTGAGACTCCCTGACGTTTCGGTAGCTTTATACATAAATAATAAATAATATTAATTTCGCTTTGATAATATTAGTAATATTATACTCGACGCCACGTAGCTTGGCAATAGCGACCAATGACTCCTCCTACCATGAAACTCAATTTCTAATCACTACACTTTTTTTTGTTCCCCGTAACGACCATTTTTACTTTAAAAAAGAAAAGTAAAAATGGTCGTTACGGGGAACAAAAAAAAGTGTCGTCATTAGAAATTGAGTTTCATGGTAGGAGGAGTCATTGGTCGCTATTGCCAAGATACGTGGCGTCGAGTAGTATTATTACGTTTAATACTTGTTACCCACTTTCAATACATATTATTTAAATTCTTTCCTCGTCATCTACGCAATTTATTTTCTCCACTACCTACACAAAGGTTTTCTTGGCGCGATCGCTCTTTAGCGATAAAACTTCCTATTATCAGATGGTACCACGATGGTCATTGTAAAACATTGTTGTTATTTCCGCGACAATCATACATTTAAATAAAACAAGTGCATTTAGCACATATTTTTTTTATAAGAAGCGACTCCGTGGATTTTCCTACAACGATACAACGATGCTACCAAAAGTCTTAAGCCTCTAATCTCCCTGAGGATAGCTTGTACAAATGTCGAATAGCAGTCCCGTGGATATTGCGTATAAGGGCTCAAGCATATTCAGGCATCATTTGGGGTTATGGCGTATAGGGTCGCGTTTGTTCTGCCTGTGGCGAGAGTGTACAGATGTTCAACTGTTTGTGGAATAAGGTACGCTTTTAGAAACAATTGCTGGTCCTAATTCCATATACTGGCTATTTGGAATAACAATGTAGGGACTTAGGAGAACAGTGGGCTATAAAAATAAGTTCAAATCCTATCACGTCTGTTGACATCTTTCAAAACTAAGTAACAAATATCTGCATATAACAAAGCTCGCATCTCATTATCAATCTACAAACTAGGTACGAGATTTTGAAGGGTAGTGACATAAATTCTAGGGAGTTTTGGTTGTCACCTGGCGATGTGATAGTTATTTTCACAATCCTCTAATGAAAAGATAAGCTGTACTAAGGAATAAATTTAACCTTTTTTGATATCTCACTATTCTGTCTCATTTGCTCTTAAGTAAGTAAGTAAGTAAACGCTTTATTGTACACAAAAACAGTTAAAAATACATCTATTACAATTAACATATAGGTACAAAGGCGAACTTATCCCTATAAGGGATCTCTTCCAGTTAACCTTTGAGCAATTGAGTGAGTACGAGAAGAAGATAGACAAACTAACACCTTGTACAAAAAGGTATTAAAAATAATAAGACTACTAATAATTACAATTATAGCTCACCGGATTAGCAAGTTGAAGTGGCAATGGGCAGGCCACATAGCACGCAGAGCAGATGGCCGATGGGGCCGAAAAGTGCTCGAGTGGAGACCTCGGACCAGCAAGCGCAGCGTAGGACGTCCGCCTACAAGATGGACAGATGACCTTATAAAGGTCGCCGGAAGGCGCTGGATGCAGGTCGCTTCCAACCGGTATATATGGAAGTCCAAAGGGGAGGCCTATGTTCAGCAGTGGACGTCCTATGGCTGAGATGATGACTAATAATTACACGTTTAAACTATTAATACATACATACATATATACATACATATATACATATATATAATGTAATATAAATATACACATAAATATAAATACATTGTAGATCCAATTCACAAGTCATTGGAAAGCCATAACTTCTTAAGATTCGTCTTGAGCGATGCTACAGATGGAGACTACCTAAGGGACAGTGGCAATTTTTTCATGGCTCTTTTATGAATTAACTCGTATATTAATTGGCCATGCATTTGTGCAATCCACTGGTGAGCGTATTTAAATCAATTTTTCTCTCAATCTGATGAATAGTCACTTCATCGCGGCTGCCGCAAAGACGCGATATGAACGCTTGAATAAATTCATAAGGCGAGCAGGTGTCGATAAGAGCTGGTCCCGTAAATCATGACTTTCATAGCACCTTAACTTTAGTGAGGTATTATGGTCTCGAGCTTCATTTTCAACCAAAAAGGTTCTACACAAAAACGGCACAAGCCAATACTAAAATTTCTTCTACGTTTCATCCCAAGTCAAGTAGCAAACGAGCTGCGGCCCTTATACAACCCTTATACTGCTAATTCAAGATGAATAAAGGTTGAATAAGCGTTTCTGCGGCTTTTTTTGCTACTTGGGATAGTCCTTGTCTTAGTTCCAATCTTGCCTTTACTTTTTACCACGCAGTGCGCCAAACACGGTTTCTTTGCTTATGAAAACTATGAGAAATATTCGGCTGTAGACGGTCTTTGTGGCTTTTGAAGATAAAATTTGCCGTCCACAGGCGTGGTCTCGTGAGGGTCTTAACTTACGTCTCTCGACGTACTGTACGTGAAGGCGTTAATTTATTGAATGAATCTTTTCTTTTGTTCCCGCGGATATACCACTATTTTCCTGCCGTAGAGAAAAAAGTATCCTATAACTACATGATACCTGGTTATTCGAATACTAAAATGGTTGAATCCTTGGAATAATTGTAATAAATAATTTAGCAGTGGGGCACCTTAGCTAAGCAGATAAACCTAGGATATATATAGATAAAATTTATGTAATTGGTTTGCATTCCCTAATCATGAGCCGTTATGCAGGATGTTAAATTACAATTTTTTTAGTGTTTTGTAAATTAAATGGTTGCAATGGTTACTTGCCATACAAAGATTGTTCATTGTACAATAATGAATTAGCGCCATGGCACGATACAAAGTTCGAATTTCTTTTACGTAGTCGCTAGAATGTATGGTTACTCGTACTATAAACTCATGGTAAGGGCACAGAAAAACACCCAATTCTCGCCGTCGCTCGAGATAACTCGACTGTGTTGCGCGTCTCTAGACTAACTTTATTAGTTTACAGGAAATAATTTACGAGTTGTATATAAAGGCTGATTAACGGCGGGATTAGCTCTGTAATTACACCGCTTGCTGCTTAATGGCTGTGGTCGCCACTAATGTGTTTCTGCATTATATATAAGCATGGACCAATGCAAGAAGACTGCCAATATTACTTATACAAAGTCGGATTCCACATACATAGTCCAGTTTTGTGAAGTGATCCCGCTATAATCAGTGTGTAGACTGATGTTGAATTTTATAAGATACTTATTAAGTGTCCGTGTAAATACAAAATTTTCAACTATTAATAGTACATTACTGCAGACGCCGGAAAAAGAGGGCTTGCCGGGTGAGTAGGTATAGACGACCGATCGGATAGTGATACGAAGCCGGCAAGCCCTTTTCACGGCTAAAACATGTATAGTGATTTTCTCAAACATATGCAATGAAATAAAAAATACACAACTCAAAAATATATGATTCAGCTGTTCAGCCTGTGCATGAACAGACGCCCCGTTTAAAAAATATTTACTGCCCGGCCTAGGCCTTCAATTTTGTATGAAATTCCTTTACAGGTCTGTCGAGTTGTTCCGCCCAACATGTGATACTTCGAAGCCTGTTATAACGCACGTTATGGCGACATTTCATAGGATGTTTAAGAAAAAACCCTACATTAAAAAATCAAGGAAATTAATCAGGAAGCTGACGGAGGCCTCCAACCGCAGAACATTTATCCATTTTTTAAGGCCGGCAATGCACTTGTGACTCCTCTGCCTCCGGTGTTGCAGGTGGCTATGGGCAACGCTAATCGCTTTCCATCAGGCGATCGTTTGCGTGTTTGCCCCATGCGAATAAAAAAATAAAAAAAACATCTGCAGCAGTGGTAAGTCCTTTGTATTTGTTTTTAGGTCAGTATAGCGATTCTTTTTTTCTGACTCCACCACAATTCATACATACAGTGCGCTAACGGCTTTTACGCCACATTTTCTTCACATACATAATCCATACTAATATTATAAATGCGAAAGTGTGTCTGTCTGTCTGTCTGTCTGTCTGTCTGTCTGTCTGTCTGTCTGTCTGTTACCTCTTCATGCTTAAACCGCTGAACCGATTTAGATGAAATTTGGTATATAGATAGTTTCAGTGCCGGGGAAGGACATTAGGATACTTTTCATCCCGAATAAATGTAGTGTTCCCGTGGGATGAGTGGGTAACACCGCGGGGCACAGCTAGTAATTAATAAAGCTCATATGTCTGGAAAACAACACTTTGGAATATGTACATAACATACTTCAAGGTAGTTACGCAAATTTTAGGATTCTTAAAAGTCTGAAGGCAAATTTTGTAATTATTATCAGAATCGTCATAATTCAACAAAACAATAATTTTACAACAACCATGTACTTTAACGCACTTTTCACGGTCAAAATGGCAATGTTGTTATTTTTCCATACAATTTATATGTATAGGTAACATATTATAAATTATATTGTATTTCAAATATTATCCATACAATTTTTTTTATGCTCAATATAAAATATAGCTGCTTAGCTGCACTCACCCTATTCCCCGTAGATTTTTAGCTCCGAATCTTCCGTTCAATAGGCCTAATGGTAAATCTACACAATTTGTACCGCCAAATCTCCGCTGAAATAAATCACAGAGACATTTTTGCCAACGTTAAGAAATTCTGTGTGAAGTTAAATACTTCCAAGGCTATTCGGGAAAGTACCTAATCCATTTATCCTCAGGCACAGTTAAAAAAAACTTTACCAGTTTATTGACTTAATTTTTGAACAGCAAAGTACGATGGATCATGTCAAACGACTGTGGTTTTAAGTCGTCTTAATTGGTAGGTAGGTTGCTAGTTTTAACTTCAAATATTTTATTTAGACCCGGTGAAACAAATATTCTTCAACAGAGAATAATCTCTAATAAGAGATGGCACATGTCAGCTTGAATTTGAAAATCCGGTAGATTGATTTAGCGGTCTCTTGGATCGCGTAGCACGAACCGCTTTGATTTTTAGTTAACCAGCCGCCGATTAATATGCGAGTATTATCTTATCACAACTGTGGGAATATCTCTACTGTGGCCTGGAAATATTCCCGTTAGTGGGTTCGTTTCTGTTTATAACAGATCTGTATCCCGCTGATAGCCAAGTCGACCTGATACAGTTCCAGTCGTGTATTAATAAAAAATAAACAGAGTGTTATCTTCATGAGTTGTATTTAAGTTGTAGTCTATGTATTTGACACTAAAAACTGATATTTAATGTTTTTTAACGAGCTGTCACGCCATAGTGTGAATTGTCTATTTGATAGTTAAAAGATGCCTACATAAGTACATGCACTAAGTGATACTGATTAGGCACTCGCTTTGATATTGTTAGGTTATGGAATTGCTTCATGAAATCCATTAAACTCGGCACGACACTACAATACACGATAAGAGGCTTATGAAATAACGTTAACGGTGCAACCTATAAGAGGCTTACGACTTTTATTAACGGGGTAACCATAAATCTAATTAACAGGGCCATCCTTAGCCATACGGACGCCGTCGGCGAATGTTTCATTGTG
Organism: Apotomis turbidana; assembly: GCA_905147355.2. Lineage (NCBI taxonomy): Eukaryota > Metazoa > Arthropoda > Insecta > Lepidoptera > Tortricidae > Apotomis > Apotomis turbidana. The sequence goes on from LR990301.1 coordinate 8,226,277, forward strand.
TATAGCCTCCTAGGCGCCCTCAATCCGCTTAAAGAGACGCGTTCCTAGCAGCCGCTAGTTAAAATACTGGCTATACTATCTGTTTTGTGTTTTGGCTTTCCACACTCGAAAGCGGATTAGAAGAGCAAGGAAAACAGGTTATAGTACGTTTAAATGTTTAAGCCGAGCGACGAGCAGGGTAATATGTGAGTGTATGGCGAAACTTGGACTAAGTATTTTCACCTTGAATGTTATACCTATCAACAGTGAAGTTTAGGGCTTATGAATGCCGCTATGTTACACGCTCCTCTTAAGGAAACACTACATTAGAATCCTATGTGTTAATCCAAGGTGTCAGTACCTCCATACCAAATTTTATCAAAATTAGTCCCGCCGTTTCAGCGTGAAGAAGTAACAAACACACTCGCAAACTTTCGCATTTCTAATAATTATATTAGTGTGATAAAACAACAGATCATAAAGGTAACATAATACTGTAAACAATGCAGTTCATTCCATCAACTAATTGTTCACTGAGCGAGCGAAGCGACCAAAAATTGTTACATTTGTCCGAATTTCGAATTGCAGTTCAGATGTCTCTCATCAGGTCACATTTCTCAAGCGGTTCTTGTAAAATTTTGATAGCAGGCTCGATAATTTTATATATGTTTTTTTAGGGTTCCGTAGTACCCAAAGGGTAAAAACGGGACCCTATTACTGAGACTTCACTGTCCGTCCGTCCGTCTGTCACCAGGCTGTATCTCAAGAACGGTGATAGCTAGACAATTGAAATTTTCACAGACGATGTATTTCTATTGCCGCTATAACAACAAATACTAAAAATAAAATTAAATAAATATATAAGGGGGCTCCCATACAACAAACTTGCAGATAATGGTACGGAACCCTTCGTGCGCGAGTCCCACTCGCACTTGGCCGATATTTTTATTTTAAATGGCGGAGATAATGGAAGTTGAGAACGTAAAAATTACACATTTCTGCCATTTCAAATAACTGTTCGAAAGTTTTTACAGAGCCATATAGTATAAGAAAACAAGATATGACACTCAGACTAGTGAGGCTTTCTACGACACTGATTAATTGCAGCTTTACGGTAACAAAATAATTCTAAGGAAAAATATATTTTCCGCCAGTCGTACATAAAAATGCATTTATGCATTACAGTTCTCATTTAAAACACTCACGATTCTACGAGATTAATTTCATACAGGTAACAAGGGAATCTGGGAGTATTTATGTTATGATAAACTACTGGCAACACAGAAGCGGATTGACGAACCAACCAACCAATCATAGCGTGATGACGTCATAAGTCCCCCTGTCATTCCGGAGAAGCATACTCCTTGATTTCTTATACAGTACTTTTATCTCACGAGCGCGGGTGAGCCATGTTTCTGTGAGTAATGTACATGCACATTGGCTTTGTGTGGGTGAACCGGCACTGAACGCTCCCGAGCTCACCCACACAGAGCCAATGTGCATGTACATCTACTCACACAAACATGGCTCACCCGCGCTCGTGAGATAAAAGTACTGTACCACGAGTAGGTAATTAGTTTACTTCTATCTTTTACTCGTAACGATTTACTAAAATTTGTTTAGCACGGTTTTAGCAAAATTGTTGTACGTCCTAGCAGGAGTCATAAACCCGATTTTACATTAAGTTACAAAGTATCTGTCGAAATGTTGGCTTTTACTGTCACCTTCAAATTACGCGGTTCAGACCTTATGTCGTTGGAGTAAGACCTAGTATACATTATGAGTGGTGGGGTTGTTTGGAGTCGAGTTTATTGCGAACTTATGTTACGGGAAATAGGTGGGATAAGCTTTAATGGCGCTTAACTTTTAAGATGAGATTGTATATGTAGGTTTATCTATACCCATATTGTTACATTGCTATGACTAGTTCAGATATTATACCTACACTAGAGACCCGTTGCGGCGTCAAACCGCCGCTAGAATATGGAAATTTCAATAGCGTAACATAAAAGAAACTACTTTATCGATAGGTTTTTTTTGGCAATAGAAGTCAATAAAAAAATTTAAGAAAATCACGTTAAAATGATAAACGATGAAGGCTAGAGCCAGGCCTGATAGCCAACTGTACCACGTGTTAACGTGTGTAACTTTCACGTAAAAACTACTGAATGGATTTTAATTAAACTTTACAATAGCTTATACATCAGAAAAACAAATAGGCTACAATTTATAAAGATATTGTGTGAATTGTTCAAAATATGACGATAAATGTTAAGTTATCCCTACTATCCCTACTAATACTCGTACTCTTATTACAAATGCGAAAGTGTGTAAGTATGGATGGATGTTTGTGACTCTTTCACGTTAAAATTTCCCCCGCCCTTTGGACACTACAGACTATATTTTAATGCTGACTGTACGAAGTATGACAAATACAGAAAATCGTCAGTCGCGAAATCAAAAATGTTCGACACTTTTGAAACTTAACACCGACCAACTTTTTCATTCCCGGGCCATTTACAAAGGTCCCTAAGGAACGTGAAATAAAATCTATCCAGTCTCTTGTCAACAAAAATGTATGTACAGAGCTTATCAGTTGAAGTCTGGCTAATGAATGTAGAACTAAACTTCATGAACTATCCATGAACACCAAAGGTCATCTACACTTTGACAAAAGTGTGGTAGCATAATTGACAATTATTTAGATCTATTCTCATAGTGTGCGTGGAGATTGAGTGAGCAGCCTTCAAAAATTAAATAAAATGTGCTGATCATTTAGTAAAAGTTCTATAACAATTGTAAAACCAATTGATGAATTTGTAAAATGATAAATAAAAATAATACATTCATTAACGTGTGCTCACTCAGTTCTCACAAACTACCAACGAAATCTGTGAATTTGTTTATTTAACATATAATATTCATATGCTTATTTTAATTAAAACCTATGCTTAAGGTAAGTAGTAGGTAATTTGTAGATCACCTGGTAACGTATTTAAAGTTTTACAAATAATTTCGTATGCTCACTCAATCCGCACACTTTCGAAAACCCGATTTCTGATGAAAAAACTGCACATTGAAACTTCTGTATATGTATATAGTTTAGTAAAACTCATATGGGAATTTGTAAAATACAAAACAAACCGCTAACGTGGCAGATTTTTGGATAATAAATATTTGTAAGTGCTCACTCAGTCCACACATTATTCGTAAGTAAAAAATGTAAATATCTAAGATTTGTAGTATCTAGGAAACTATAAAGTAGTTCAACTTTAAGTAAAAAAAAATACTAAATATCCACCATCTAAAATTTTATATTCGTTGTCTGCTTTTAAAGATATTCAAATCTAAAATTTTGATTCTTTTTACTAAAAGTTGCACTACTTTATAGTTTCCTAGATACTACAAATCTTAAGATATTTACATTTTTAACTTACGAATAATGTGTGGACCGAGTGAGTACTTACAAACATTTATTATCCAAAAATCTGCCACGTCGCGGTTTGTTTTGTATTTTACAAATTCCCATATGATTTTTACTAAACCATACACATATATAGAAGTTTCAATCTCCAGTTTTCTCATTAGACATCTTGTTTTCAAAAGTGTGCGGATTGAGTGAGCATACGAAATGATTTGTAAAACTTTAAATACGTTACCAGGTGATGTACAAAATGATTACTTACCTAGCATAGGTTTTACTAAAAAATAGTATATAAATAGTATATGTTAAATAAACACATTCACAGATTTCGTTGGTAGTTTGTGAAAACTGAGTGAGCACACGTTAATGAATTATTATTTTTATTTATCGTTTTACAAATTCATCAATTAGTTTTACAATTGTTTTAGAACTTTTACTAAATGATCAGCACATTTTTTCTCATTTTTGAAGGGTGCTCACTCAATCCACACGCACACATTCTCATAAGCGAGACTCTAGCAAACTTCACACAATAAATTGGCCGAACCGATTTTCGTGAACTAAGTATGTATGACCCATTAGTGTTCTTAAATAATAAGTGTATAATTCAAGAATTCTTGATGAAATTGCCTTTTAAACAAAAAATAACTAAATCTAAATCGGTTCATCCATTTAGGAGCGTCGATGCCACAAATACACAGATACAGTATACTTAACTTGTCACAATAGTCGCTTAACTTCAAAGTCTGATAAATCCACGTTAATTTGTAACGGAATCTGAATCTTATTCATGTTTGAAAAGTTCCGTTGCTAATTTACGTGGATTGATCCAAGTTTGATGTTAAGCGACTCATATAGATTTCGTTACTGTAACGTGGTATGGGGTGGGGTAAGTAAAACACATGATTAAATTAGAAAGGGCACAAAGATCTTTATTAAAAGTTATGACTTAGTCCGTATAAGCATCCGACAACACTGTTACCTATATAAAAAAAGTAAAGTACCTACTCACTGTAAGACAGTTGTATATACTACTTATAGTGTTAAGAGGCCTTATTCCTTTTAAAATTATTTTTTTTCATATTATGACAAATATATTGATAATTAAAGCAATGTACGGAACCCTCGGTGCGCGAGTCAGATTCGCAATTGGCCGGTTTTTTGCTACATTATTACTTAATGCATACAGCCATCAAAGGATTAGGAAGCTCAATTTTCTGTACTGTAAAATTTTGCAATTGTGACTTACCCAGTTCTCCCTTTCGCCCTTCACTTACTACGAACAGAACTTAATGTGTTTATAATTCGCAAACTACACATCGGAATGCAAATATTTTAACTGTATCTTGGAGTACAATTTTTGGTACATTTTTTAGAGTAATAACATTTCTCAATAATCAAGGGCTTCATGGTAAACTGCGATACACCCGCCATCCTGACAGTCAGAATGGCGGGTGTACCTAAACATAGTAATAACTTTTTGTACGGAGAGGTACAATTTTTTTTTAAAGTAGGTACAAAATAGTACATATTGAGTACATTTTATTGGTATAATTGTTTTACAAATCCGTGATGGTACACCCGCCATTCTGACTCTCACATTTTTTAATATTTTCCGATATACTAAATTCATTATAAATTATGTTTCATTCTATTATTAGCTCGGTGCAGATCGATTTAGCTTCGGATCTTAGACTATAACCTACTATTCTGGTAGCCGATCTGTTGGGTACCTATTGAGAATTTCATTGCGTCTATATGCTCATCAGAACAGTTATATTTAGTTAAAAAATAATATTTGTACTTGTAGATAACTACACGTATGAATGATGATTTATTAAACAAAGTATTTACCAATACTTAAATTATTTTGTTAATTGTCGTGAATAATATACGAATAATTTGTCAAATAATGTTTTGTGATACAAATGTTTTGTAAAAGTTGTTTAGCAAGTGATTGGATACACTTACGTCGTTTTTTAGGGTTCCGTACCCAAAGGGTAAAAACGGGACCCTATTACTGAGACTTCGCTGTCCGTCCGTCCGTCCGTCCGTCTGTCACCAGGCTGTATCTCAACAACGGTGATAGCTAGACAGTTGAAATTTTCACAGATGATGTATTTCTATTGCCGCTACACAGTCTTTTACAAACCCCGTTTTTGTCTCACGCCAATTTTTTTCAAAACATACATATGACACGATACATATTACCATTACGAACATCATACTAAAACTCCCACATCGATAGGTCCTGTAGTTTTTTTTTTAATAATCATCAAAGTAGCTCATATTTGGGTCATGAAATTTACATTTCATTTTATTGCTCAAGAAAAGGTCTACTTACAAAAAATTTGATTAAGCCACATGAACCTGCATATGATTCCCTACCATTTGCATTTTTTTCGTACTCGTACTGTGATCACTTTCGGAGATAATATTGTTTTTAGACTTTTCTGTTTTCATTTTTTTATTTCATATTTACCCCGTATTAGGCGGAGATATTTTAGTACACGATATCTCAAATGTTTCTTTATGAGCAGTATTAAAAACACGATCTAATTCCGTGGAAGTCAGAAGATATAAATTATAGAAGTTACATCCGGGTTTTTTGTAGCTAGGGCTGTCACTTCGGGCGAAAATATATCCGGTTCCCGATATTTAGTTTCGTTGCTATGTTTCGATGAAATGCTTCAAGTGATTAGTCCGTTTCACATTTTTAGTTACAGTTTGTGTGACTTTTGAGTGTATAATTTTGTAATAAAGTGTGTGCTTTAATTAGTGGATTAATTTGTGCGTTTTCTATCTATTACGAACCCTATGCTCGTAACATTATTATTACCTATATAATCCATTATCTTACATTTCAATTTTGATTATAAAAACCTCCCGGTTATTGAGAAACATAATTTCGTTGCTAATATACTTCTATTAAATGAAACATTTTATATCCCAAAAATTATTCATTTCCGGATTTCCCGGATATATAAAGTGGCAACCCTGACTATTTTTTTCAATCATTTCTATCTTCTGACTTCCACGGAATTAGATCGTGCTTTTAATACTGTTGATAAAGGTACATTTCAGCTATCGTGTACTAAAATATCTCCGCCTAATACGGGGTAAATATGGAATAAAAAAAAGAAAACAGAAAAGTCTTAAAACAATACTATCTCCGAAAGTAATTACAGTACGACTAAGAAAAAAAATGCAAACGGTAGGGAATCATACGAAGGTTTATGTGACTTAATCAAAAAATTTGTAAGTAGACCTGTTCTTAAGCAATAAAAGGAAATGTAAATTTCATGACACGGATATGAGCAAACTTAGATGATTAAACAAAATAAAACTACAGGACCTATCGATGTGGGAGTTTTAGTCTAATATTGGTAATGGTAATGTGTATCGTATTCTTAAAAAAAATCGGCGTGTGACAAAAACGGGGTTTGTAAAAGACTGTGCGCTATAACAACAAATACTAAAAATAAAATAAAATAAATATTTAAGGGGGGCTCCCATACACCAAACTTGTTATAGATTATATATATGTATATGTATAGGTACGGAACCCTTCATGCGCGAGTCGGGCTCGCACTTGCCCAATTTTTCAGTGGTTGTTTTGAGATATATGTTAACGTAATGACGATTTGCCGTAGTAAGTAAAAAAAATGAGGATTAAGTAAAGTACATCACAAAATAAGGACTAACAGACCAACCTGCATAACTTGACGATTTTATATTTCCGTCGATGTATAATTATTGTAATAAAAACAATTATTATTGGATTAAGTTTGGCGGCAACTCGAGTTTACTCAACAAATTTCATGATAGACTATATTGGAAGTAGTAAAACCTTGATGCTGTCCGATTATTCTTTGTTCTTTGCATTGTTCTATGAATATCTTTACACCTTCAAAAGCTTGTGCTCTACTCAGAGCCACATAAAGCTGACCATGAGAAAAAACTGGTTTTGGAAGATAAACAGCCACTTTTTTCAACGATTGACCCTGGCTTTTGTTTATAGTCATTGCAAATGCAAGAGTAACTGGAAACTGAAATCTTTGCATTTTGAATGGAAGGACAGTGTCTGAAGGACTAAGTTTAATTTTTGGGAGGAGAACTCTTTCGCCTGAACTTGCACCAGTTAAAACCTGGCAATCTAATGAATTGGTATATAGCCTGATCAACTGAAGTCGAGTGCCATTGATCAACCCTTTGGCAGTATTCAAATTTCTCATTAGCATGATAACAGCACCTTTTTTCAATTTAAGTTCGTGTCTCGGAAGTCCACTTACTTCAATACTGTTGAGGAATTCAGTCGGAAAGTTTATATTAGAATTAACATCATCTGAGATCACCGTATCTACGCTCTTATATGTCACTTCTTCATTACAGATGCGGTCAAGGACGTTCAAATTAATTTTTGAACAAATTTCGTTAGTAGGTGTGAGAATCGCTTTTTCATGTATATTTTCATAGTTGTCCAAGTCATTGTATATAAAGTCAATCGGTGAACCAGTGCCCAAAAGTCGCACATCTAATATTGACTGTCCATACTCATCCTTTGGTAATGTATCTTTTCCAACTTGAAGCAAGTAATTTGCAAATTCCTCTTGCCCTTGATTTACCCGCATATTTCTGTCTAGCTTTAGAAAAGTCATTAATCGCCACAAATTATGATTTTTAATACAGTTTTCAATGGTTACTGCTCGTCCAGCATGGGGTACTACCGGCAGTGTCTGTCTGAAATCACCAGAAAATAATACAACTTTTCCAGCAAATGGTTGTCGTCGTTTGTCTTCATTCATTGTGATATCCCGAAACATGCGATCCATTACTGTTAAGGCTGCTGCAGGTATCATGCTTGCTTCATCAATAATTATAAGATAGGCACTGTCAAGATATCTCCCGTGAGAAGAATCAGGTTTAACACCAGATACAGATGAATCAAGAACCGGTATCGGCAATTTGAATTGATTGTGAAGAGTTCGACCTCCTTTAACTAAGCTTGCTGCAATTCCGGTAAATGCAACAGGAACAGAAATGCGACCAACGCTAGCTACTTTTGCGAGCAGAGTTTTTTGCACAAATGTTTTGCCACAACCTGCGGGTGCATCAAGATAAAATAAGTTACTTTTATGTTCTGAACACTCAAGGGCTGTAATTATTTTATTTATTACATTTCGTTGTTCATCAGTTGCCATATTGTACATGGCCTCGAATTCTGCTAGAGAATTTTCATTGTTAACTATTGGAAGTTCTCGATACAAACTGTGCGTAGGTTCAGGCAGACCAAGTTCTTTGCAGTTCGTGTTATGCGTTATTAATATTTCTTCAATTTCCAAAAGCGCAGCATTTATAGCATCTTGCTCGCCAAGACCACTATATAAAAAGTCTTCAATCATATATCCTCTGAAGTTGTTCCAGACTTCGACGGATTCTGAAGGTACGTTAATACCTAGGAGTATTGCAAATAACTCTCTTATTTGATGTGCAGTAAAGCAATTTGCTGCTTCTTGAAGAGTTTCGTGGAAGTAAGCCGAGCTTGTTGTAACACCTAACGCAATGGCTGCTTCTTGAAACGTTGCGTATAAAATACTATTAATAGTACGTAATTCTTCAAAGCTTTTGGCACCTGTAATGTGAAGGAGAAGAAGACGAAGGTGATAAAGTTCAACATCCTTTGGTGATACAGCATTAAGCCTAGTTACAATTTTATCAGCGCCCCTTTTTCGTGGTTGCCATGATTTTGTTGATGCTTGCCAAATAAAGTAGTATGGTATGTCGATGTATCGATACTGTCTTGCAGTTTCATTAAGCTCATTTAACTTGAACCAAGCCATTAGTTTTGAATCGCGTTGATTTAAAGCTTGTTCTTCTTCTCCAAGTCGAAAAGTAACACGTTGTAAATTTTCTAAATGGCATTCTAATGTAATCACTGCATGTGACTGGAAATGCATTTCGTATTCAAATATACGCCATGTGGCTTCGGCCGAACCAATCCATCGAGCTGTAAGATACCCAGTAATTTCATCATAGTTAAGAATATCTCCATCTTTGAACACGATTGACGCTGAATCAAATCCTTTATAAATATATTTGTAAATATATTTAACGCTTTTAACGGTTGTACATACCTCAACATTTATATGTGCTTGATACTTACGAAGAAGATACGAATTATATGGTACAACAAATCTATTGTCAACGGTTACTCCGTTCTTTTCAACTGTATTATCAGTATCTCGTCTTTGATAAATGGGATATCCATTGACGTTGTCTCGAGTATGAGTGGTAAAATCTTTTGGAAACCCTTTTGTGCAAGATCCATCTTTCATACACACGCACTGTGGATTAATACTACCACAAGGACCATGAATCATGTGACGTGCCACTAAATCATGCAGTTGAGGATTTTCTTGAACTGATGGTATTTCAGCGCACACCACTTTATCAATAATGTCCGAGTCATAGAGCTTATCGACATTTTCAAGAGAGATAAGGATATGTGCATGTGGCAAACCTCTCTTTTGAAATTCAATTGTGTAAATAATAGCTGCAACGCTTCCAAAAATTTGTTTCTTACATATGTCATCCATCAAAGATTGCAGTTTGGAATGAAAAACCCGTGCAATTAAATCAGGTCGAAAATTAGGTTGTTGATTTTCGTGCAAGTTAGATTTAATTTCATCCCAATTCGGATTACACGTAAATGTAATAAATATATCTGGTTTACCAAATTGGCGAACTATTGCCATTGCATTCAAGTAATTGAAGTGTAAGTTTCGATAGCTACCTTGAAAACTTTTTGGAAGTATCACTTGTCTTCCCACGCGAAGACCAAGATTTTCAGCTCGATTATGGATAGCGTCATGTACATTGAGGTACTGCTCAGCTCGTAGAAGTTCTTGCTGAGAACGAACAAACGCTAATCGTTCGCCCTCAATTCGTGTGTACATATCCACTACCCAACTTAGAAAAAGCTTTTGTGAACTATGCAAAGTACTAAATTCATCACGAATTGCCAAACGGTATGAAGCATATTGAAGTTGGGTGAGTTTATTGCGTATGGCGGTAGCGTGACCTTCATCATGAGCCATATTTCGATGCCATCCTTCGTCTCCAAATGGAAAAAGAAGTGGGTATGCCATTGGATCTAGTGCTGAATTATAGCACCCAAGCATTTGAAGGCCACCTTCCATAGGATATATGATGAGATCTCTTTCGCCAACTGGACAGCCATCGTCTGCTCTAAAAACAGCAGCTACATCGCTTGCTGTAGGTAAATTAAATCTTCGCCTATCACAACATCTGTCCGTGTAAATTACCATTCTAATACTTTTACGTTGATCTAATGGAAGTTCATTCATTACAGTTTTGGCACTACGAAATGCTCGAGCGAATGGATTATGCTGTAGAAGGTGATCTGATATATTTTGCATAATTGATGGTAAACATTTCTGATTGTCTGTATGGTCTATCCTAATCTGAGTCGCTTCTTCGGTATCAAACAAATAAATCTGTGCATACGAAGGTGAAATTCCTGACGGAGGTTGTAGGGTCCCTATTCTGTGATATACTTGTCCATTAATTTTATAATAGTATGGACCTCCAGTAGAATTTTGCTCAATATTGGCACTGGAACTTACCATGGCAAAAGCTGCGTTATAACATCGAATGTTTGATCTAAAGTTTTTTGAATCTGCATCATTGCCTAATAATAATTGCTGAATAAGTGAAGACTGGGAATATGGTTGAAGAACGACTTTACCATTATGACAACACGAACGAATTTCACTTTTTCTTTTTAGTTCAAAATGAAGAGCTCTGCAGTAGTTACAACGCTGATTCAAGCTACCAAGACTGTGAATTACCGGTCGGGTATTACCGAGTGCAATTTTGAATTGAACTACTTGATTCCCTATTCTACTCGTAGCTATTCGTGACCGGGTATTAACACGGGTTGTTCTACCCGTTACATTAGATCTAAGCCGGGGTGGTGGCATTCTTATGTTAAAATTTGGTTCGGTTAATATTAACAATTAAGATTAAATGTAATATAATATTTAAGTCTAACATTTCGTATGCTGTGTTGAACTTTGTCAGAGTTAGCACTTAATAGAGAAATATACCAGATCATTTACGATCTAATTTTTCGCGTCCATCCTTTAATTAGAATGCAGTATATAAATCCACGTTCCAGCGTACGCAATATTAACTACTTACTACTTAATCAAACATCAACCTCCAAACTGTCTTCCACCACACTGTCGTCAGAATTTGTCGATTTACGAATAATTTCCGTAGGTATTTCTCTGTCATCCCGCGCCGAGTCTGAGTTTATTGTCTCGCTGGATATTAAATCGCTCAGGTCTTCTGACGATACCTACAAAGGATAATAAATAGGTTTAATTGCTGCGGTGGGTTACTTGACTTATACATTTAGATTTTTTTTTAACAAAAAAAGAACAGACTTCAATAAAACTATAAAGCCAAAAATAACCCCTTCAAAGAGTGTGTCAAATTTAATCTTTACTTGAACAGGTTATTTGTGGCTTTTTAGTTTTATTGAAGTCGGTTCTTTTTTTGTTAATTTTTTGGATGAAATAACGCTCAACGAATGCCGCGCGCGGCAAGCAATCAGCTTTTGACTTGCTGCTTCGTTCCTACAAAGAATTTTCCAAAAAAAGGAAATTCAATATTTTATTATGTTTATAACAAACAAATAGCACACAATGTCAAGTTACGGTTATTCCGTTTCGCGAAATACGTAAGTGTCGCACGCCATTTTGTTTTATGAGGCAAGACGTAAAAGTAATAATGATTTGTATATTAATACTATTAATACTATTATACTTTAACAAACCACAGGCGGTAATTCGTAAATAGAATTGAATAGAAGCCCCAGATTGCATATTTATGGCCCTCACATTCGGTGCGGGCCAATAACACGTGCGATCTGGAACATTTAGGAATTCTCCGTCCTATGTTCTATTACATGTTCTATTAAAACCCACCAGATCTGTGAGCAAGCGGAGTAATTAAAAAACCCTAAATGAAATATTAGCTACTTACGTTCCAGTCAGGAAAACCACTTTCATGTGTGTTGTTTACTTTGTCGCTAAGGCTAGCTGTTGTTGTCACCTGTCGAAGAAATCGTGCATTACGTTATTTATAAAGTTATATATATATATTTATATACTTAACGAACATATACCAAATTTTACTAAGCTCGTAAACACACTTACAGATAATTTCGATTTTTGGCTTAACTGCCTTGCTTTATTTATTCTTGCTCCCCTAGGAGTTTCACAGCCGCAAACTTCACAATAATTAAAAGTATCTGAAATAAAAATAAAACAAAAATGTATAGAAAAGCCAAAAACACATTATGAATATAAATGAAAAGTAAGTAACCATATACAATATTCACCTAAAATAAGTACGTCGCATTCAATGCAGCGGTCGCATTTATCGTAGCGTTTTCGCCGAAATATTTCATTTCCACAATCATTGCATTTTACTGAAAACATATAAAATTAAAAAAATACATTTTGAGCGATTCTCAAGAATACCAAGAAACTTATGCACCATTTACATGGAGCCAATACTTGAGACATTAGACATCACCATCATTCGCCACGCTAAGACAAAATTATTGTATATGTAGGTTGCTTAATTGCATCAACACGACTTTCCTTTACCCGAATACAACTGCATGTCGGAAAAGTGAATGCAATGATGATAATCATACCATTACAAAAAAATCATATTCTACAATCTTAGAAAACAAAATTACTTACATTCTTTGCGTAGAGCGCGCCGAGGCATCCATGGGTGAATTTCAACAAGCTCGAAATTTACCTAATTTTGGTGGCTTTTTTTATTTTTGAAGTTAGAGTCAAAATTATAGATCAATAATACGAATAAAGTCATAACCAATATTGTGTAGTAATGGCCCTTTGTTATACATAATAGTTTTAAAGATATTATGATTTTAGTAATTTGCCTGCCACCAAAATTGTACATATACACCAAAATTAGTTACTTGTGCTAAAAATTAATATTGGTCAATGAAATTGCATGCTGGAAATGAAAAGAAAGTATATGGTTAATTAATCATTTTAATTATACCAAAATATCTATTAAAATACAATCACTAACTCGTTTGTAACAACAGTATATTTTTTTCTTTTCGAGAACTTCTTCTTTTGATTGATTTTTCTTGCGATTAGCCATCGTAAAAACTACATACTTTAAGGGATTTCTTCCAATTAACCTTCGAGTAAATGAGTGTTAAACACAAGTTAATGGCAGGCAAACCAAGCAACATGTACAATACGATAACTTTACAAAAGTACAAATGAAAATGTAAAAACCAAATGAGAGAGAGATAGGCAAACAGTCAATGTAATACATATTACGTAATATCTATATAAATACATATAACATAAATATAATCATAATTATAACAAAAACAGTAACCTAATCAAATAATCATTCATTCGACAGCCACAATTTCTTGAACTTCCCCTTGAACGATGCTACGCACTACGTCTGCCTTAGGGCGGGAGACAATTTATTTCATAATTTCACGGCGCGCACAGCAAAAGATACATCGTAAACATGAGATCTATCCAGTGGGATAGATAGAGCCAGATTCGCACTTGACCGCAGGCGATGTCCACTACCATCCGCCATGTAAAAGAACTTCTCTGCAAGGTAAGGTCCTGAAGAAGGAATGAAAGGGACATTATACAAAAGACAAAGAACATGTAAGTCTCTGCGCTGACGGATCGGAAGCCATTTAAGTTGAGCGCGGTATTGAGACACGTGTTCAAACTTGCGGAGACCAAAGCAAAAGAGAGCGGACAAGCATGATCTTGAAGAGGAAGGAAATTCTGCAGACACCTCAATGAATGAAGGGACGCGAAAAGTTTCCTACTGATCTCAGAAATATGAGGTGCCCATGACAAAGATTGATCTATGGTAATGCCAAATTTTTTTACAGTAGAAGAGAAAAGTACAGGCGTACCATCAAAGAAAATAACTGGCTTAACTTGATCTGAAAGCTTGGAAATAAGGGGCTTCCAACGACAATAGCCTGCGACTTCTTGGCATTCTTCATCAAACCAAAGAATCAAGCCCAAGCACGGATTGATTCCAGGTCTAAATTGATTTGTGAAACAAAGGAGCCAAAATCATCAATGCTGGCTGCCGCATAAAACTGCAAATCGTCTGCATAGACATGGAACGAGGAGGAGAGGACAGTGAAGTTGGAGATATATTTAAAGTACTAAGTAAACTGAGAAGGATATCAAAATCAACAGTGTTAAAAACACGACTAAAATCTAGGAGCACCAATATAGTCACTTTTCTATATTATATATTAAGACGAATGTCGTCGGTGATCTTAACCAAAGCTGTGGTTGTGCTAAAGAATTGAACAAGTTAAATCTATTTAGTTGTGATGAGGGACGTGGATTTACAGAGGATTGAATGATTTTGGATAAGACGGGAAGAATGGACATAGGACGATACTGCGAAAAGTACGACGGTTTAGGGGTTTTAGGGAGAGGAATCACATGGGCGCATTTCCAAATTGTAGAAAACGTGCCAGAGGAAAAAAAATTGTAATAAAGGAAAGGATAGGAGCTTTAGAATCCGCCACCAGCAAAAGCATATCTAAGCTAAGATTACCCTCAGCGACAGCTTGTAATATTAGATGCATTGTGTTTATACTTGACTTCAAATAAATTCACCGAGTCAAAAGTGTTGGAAATGCGATTACAAATGTGTAATTATATACAGATTACAGAATTAACAATTTTGGTGACATCAAGCAATTTTGGTGACTTTGAAATTACCACCAAAACCACCAAAATTGATCCACCAAAATTAGAAAACGTGATTAAAAAAATATTTAAAAAATATCCGTATTATTTACTTCCAATTTAACTTTATATTTTAAAAGGAAACTTTTAACACGTCTTACACACAATTCACACACAATCAATTATTGCTAAGTCACTAGAAACATATACCACAAAAATTGTGTCAAAACGTATTTGTACCCCACCAAAATTAGAAACTTATGTGCTGAGTGGACAGATCCAGCAAGGTACGACATGTGTGTCATCGCTCCATGCCGGAGCGGAACTAAACGAACAGGTTAACACACGTTTGCTGGTCTTGTTGCGTTTCGTTCATCCATAAACACATTTTCAATATTTACCACCAAAATTGTCAATTTCACCCGGACAACTTTTAGTGCATAATTTTGAGTATCTATTTATGTGTTAATCTATATTTATTTATCCTTATAAGATACTTAAACTAATTAAGATTATAAATAAATGCAATTTTAGTTTAAAACATTGATGATATGGTTCTATCAAAGACATTTATGAGGAACAACGAATACTGGACGCTGAACCAAAATTATAATTTTACCGCAAAAAAAAATATTATTAAATATAAATGACTTTTACAACACATTGCGATTTGGCTTAAGATAATAATTAGTGTCTTCTTTTCAGAAAAAAATTAAAACTTTTAAAACAATTGTTTCACACTATAGTTATCAATTCCGCCGCAATTTTTTTTCGCTGAGATAATCACCCCCATATTTTACAGTGGTGGCAATGCCTCCCAAAATCCTGTTCACTTCTTATTTTTGGCATTTGATTTTTTTCTTTTCAAAACAGCATTAAACAACGTCTCCTTACAATTGACCACAGTTATGCAGAAAGCGACCAAAGCTCAGGACCAAAGATTATCTTTCTTAAAGCAAAAAGCGCTGACTTCAGTCACTTTGACAAAAAATCTACGATGGTCGCTTTCTGCACAACTATGGTCAATTGGAATACATTGGAATAGGTACATCAAATAAGTGAAGAACCGTAAAATGTTTGAAAAAAGAATAGAAGATTTATAATAAAAAAAAATGTGTCTTTCCTCATTTTAGGGTTCCTTACCTTAGTCGGTAAAAACGGAAGCCTTATAAGATCAATTTGTTTCGTTGGCAGAGATAGACAACAAAGCATTGCAGTGTTTTTTCTCAGGAACGTATTGACGGTTCAAGTTTAAGTTAAGGTATGCTAAATATTACTGCTAGTGCATTAAAAGTATTAAAATTCTATCGATTACAGTTGATCTTGAAATCCGACTTCAAATTGTTGTCAGGTCACGAAAAGGTCACACATTAAAAGTAAGTGCAATGGGCTTTTTAGAGGTTCCTATGTATGTATGTAAGCGTCTTTCCTGCCTCTTCACGTCAAAATGGCAAGACAGAATCCAAATATTTTTGGTACACGGGTAGTTGAGGCTCTAAAATACTTTTTACTCTACTACGTTGAAAAGTGTCATAACTATTTTGTTCTCTGCGAAAAAAGTTGAATCTTCTCGTATAACATAGAAAAAGAGTTCGATATTTGAATGACTTGCTCACTAACACCAACCAACTCGGTATTCAACGCCCTAGATACCAAGTAAAAACTTATTGTAAACGGGTAATAAGTCTGAAATCGTTTTTATTACATTCAGTCAATATGCATATTACGTTGTAGTGGCACGGAACCTTTCAAGCACGAGCCCAACTCACACTTGACCCGTTTTCTCTCCACATTTTCAATAGGTAAGTATGCCAAAAGTTTGCATATCAACATTTTAAATAGAAAAACAACCTGGCAATTTATAGTATATTGACATACCTAATAGCCCCCAATAAAAAGGTCATTAAAACTTGACAGAATATGGTTACTGTCATTCATTGTCAACAAACTGTAAAATTACTTTTGTATTTTCGTACATGTTGTAAGTGTTGCGGATATTATGTTGCCGACTCAAAAATAATATTTCATCATGCTGAACAACTTACTACAGGTTTGTGAGCAAATCATGCTTATTATTATTTGGTCATCTTATGTCAAAATAGGGATCACAGGTCACGTGGTCAATGTCACGTGGTTAGCGCACAGTAGTTTTTTCAAATCCATTTTTCAGTACTTTTTCAGGAAAAAATTAAAAATCCAAGAGTTTTATGCACCTCTCCAGCATGAGACGAATCTAACGACATATCATTTATCAAAATCGGACCATAACTGTAGATCTGATGGGATGTACAAAAATCGGCCTCGCGTAATATATATATAGATTACTATGCAGCGGCGACGGAGGCCAATCAGGGTTGTCTAATGTTTGTCAAAATTTAATCACACTAACATTATAAAGGCGAAAGTTTGTGAGTGTGTTTACGTGTTTGTTTGTTACTTCTTCACGCTGTACCAAATTTTATAAATTTTGTTACTTTTTATTACGAATAAATTTAGTGTTCCCGTGGGATGAGCGGATAACACCGCGGGCGCAGCTAGTTAAAAATAATTTCATTTGCCCGAATGTTTGCATAACAAACCGTTACCTTTTCCATAATAGTTATTTAATTAAAATATTGACTTATTCCCGAATTTTTACATGTCATATTGATGACTGGCGCATTTGGGACTAGATCGATTTGTGTGTGGTTGTCTGGTATTGTTTTTTTCTTTCTTTTCGCACCTCCAGATTTTAATAACACTCTAGGGGTCGGGCAGACAAGTACCATGTGGACTCCATCCATTCCAATTCGATTACAGCCAATTTTCTAAGTTCTAAATACTTGTGCATGTGCATATTCTTTGACCATTTATTTGTGGTGGAGACATAAATTTCACAATTAATTTTGTACGATTCGAGATCACGCTCACCGATACTCATATTGCCTTAAAGGGAAGCTTACACTAACGATTTCGGCGTTGCCTAATTACTACGCCATGCCCGTGTATCTTGTTAACCCAAAATTAGGCACCTGTCACAACGACCACGACTGAGAGTTGAGCGAATAATTTCACAATTCAATGGATTTGCTACCACCGGAGAAATATTATGATCCGCCACCCGAATCAAAGTTCGATCCGTAGATAATCTGTATTGAAATAATCTGGTAACCGTAACATAACGTTTTTTTTCGTGTTATTCTATGCAAACGGTGAAAAAAGGTAGTTTCAGTTAGCTCACAACAAAAAAAGGCCCTAATAAATAAAGGATTTAATAAAAAAACTAGAAAAGATCTTTATTTTCTCACTTAACTAGTTTATTCTACTCATCTAGTAGCTCCTTCATTTACTCGGTGTTACTTATTTCTGCCCTGTTTAGCATTTTCTTATTAGGCCGCACGTTGCACGACACCGATAAGTATTTTTAATCTTTTTTCAGCTTATATGAGTTATCCCTCGGCCGGGCAAGGGCTTTTTTTGTAGATTTCGACGCCTCCTGCTCAGATGTTTTTCCGGCCAGTTGTAGAGGATGATGTATAGAACCTCCCGCTATCTCCATCTAGGTCTTTAAACTGCGCTGCGGCCGTCTCAAAACTAAAATTATGCTTATTTAAGTGTTTTTTTTTTTGGATCTCGAATAGTATCTCCCGCCGCCAGGCGATGTAGTTGGTGTGTTAGTTGCTTATATAAACAAATAGTAAGCGGTCACGGCATTACCTCGGGGATAGCTTAAGATAGTTATGTTGCGCATTCCGTTACTGATGATTGCCTTCTCGTATCAAATGAGGGGTTAATGTTAATGAGGGTTTTTGAGTGCGTTATCAATTTGTGTTAAAAGGAAAAGTCTAATATAGTATGTAGTATCGGAACGCACCCCGAACTATCCAAATGTCACTTTTTGACGGGTCTCTTTCCTCGTACATACGAATCGGGAAATAACGAATCGCGTATGATTGTATTACCTTAAAACTAATAATAAACCTCGAAGATTGCAAGACTATATTATTTCAGGTTCCTCCAGAAAGCTTTTGCTCAAGGTGCTTGCTAGGTAATATTTTCTAGACGGAAAAGTTGCCAAATAGAAGAACGATAGGTTTATAGCCAAAGTTGTTCTTCTAGTAAGTAAGAAAATTGTGGTGTACATACCCACAAATTAAAAAAAAATGAGACATTACATGTTTAAAAAAAAAAAAAACCAGAGGTACCGGGTTCTATTCCCGGTCCCTTCCACCAGGTAGCTCCTTTTTCAATTTTTCTTTAAGCTTTGATCTTTGTATTCATGGTTTAAAATAAAAATTGTGGTGTACACCTACCCACAAATTAAAAAAAAAATTAGACATTACATGTTTCAAAAAAAAAAGCAGCGCCCTCTCTTGCTTGCTCGTTCACCGCTGTAAAGTGGTGCGGTAAGATGTGAATATTAACGTATTCACATAGAGGTCTCTAAGGTGTAAAAACCTTTCAAATAAACAATGCAAAGATCGATACACAAAGCATAAGGAAAAAAATCGTCAGGTCAGTGGAGCGAGGGTAGCGAAGTGGCTAACGCGCTGGACCGGTAATCCAGAGGTACCGGGTTCGATTCCCGGTCCCTTCCACCAGGTAGCTCCTTTTAAGCTTTGATCTTTGTATTCATGGTTTAGGTGTTGCCATAAATAAAAATGTTTAATTTATTATCAAAGTTACGATAAGCAGCGTAATGTTTTAACACGACGTTTTATGACAGACAAGAATTTTGTAATATCAGATTGTTTTATGCGCCATAACACTGAAGGGATAAGATCAAACATAAAATCCAAATTAACTGGAGAACTACTTTTTGATTAGATCTCAGGTGAACAATTTGGAATTTACGACTTTGCTTCAACTTATTTTGGGGTTCCTTTGTTGTTCATCGCACAAATAAGTCAATTAAATAATAATCTTTGATTCGTATCAAACTTTAAACAGATCATACCCATAATTTTAATACCAGTGGTACAGATAGAAATTCTGTACCGTTTGGGATGCTCAACAATTTTATGGATCAAAGCTATTTAAGTAGTACATCATACTTTACCTGGAAAACATGTGATGCTCAAACTGTTATGTGTGAAGTTTCGGTATATGCCATTTGGTAACATCGAAACTTTTCAGCTCAATTGCTTAAATTTTTGCCATAAAGTTTTAGCGCCGAGCATAGCAGAGTGGTATTTCGAATTATTACTTAAAACAATGTTTTGAGAGTTTTATCAACCGAACCAAATGAATATTTGTTTATTTTGTACCTACTTCGAAGAGAAAACGTACCTAAATGATTATTTGCATTTTTGGTATACAAGTATAAAATGGGAACACCCAAATACTCCGAAATATTTTATTCCGATTTTGCTTATTCCGATTTTCAAAACTCCGAATTTCATAATTCCTAGGAAATAAAATTCCGATTACTAAAAAACACGAAATTTATTTAACCGAATTTCAAAATTCCGATTGTATATTATTTCGATTTTTATAACTCCGAATAATGAAAAGCCCGAAGTGTCATTGGCCTGAAAAACAAAATTCCGATTATTAATTTTCCGAAACTTCATTACTTATTCGGAAATTTGATATTCGGCATAATGACATTCGTGTATTCAATAATCGGAAATTTCTTTCTTAGGAATTATGAAATTTGGAGTTTTAAAAATCGGAATTAGTAAATTAGGTACCCGGATTTGGACAAATATCGAATTGGCTGAACCCCGAAAACTGTAGGTTAGGTTAGGTTTGTATTGTGACCACGTATAGCGGAGCGAGCGAAGCGAGCGGAGCGTCAAAAGACTTGCTGAACCCCGAAAACTATAGGTTTGGTTATTAGCTGGACCCCGAAAACTGTAGGTTAGGTTAGGTTTGTATTGTGACCACGTATAGCGGAGCGAGCGAAGCGAGCGGAGCGGCAGACTTGCTGAACCCCGAAAACTATAGGTTAGGTTACGTTTGTATAACAACCAAAATAATAAAATTGACAAATTGTAAGTAAAATTGGCTTAGGTTAGGTACGACGGCGAGCGAAGCGAGGAGGAGTGTTAGGTTGAACTACGTTCCTAACGAGCGAGCGAAGCGAGCAAGCCGCGGAGATCTATATCGAGTGGTCGAAAAATCCTAACATTACCTATTTTAGCTTAAGGCAGGTCCGACTCAAATCGGCTTCACATAAGAATTAGCTTTGCAGGTTTATGTGAGTTTTAATTTCGGACTCTAATACATATTTATACTTATTATTAATATTAGAATTCCGTATTTTGATGTTTCGTATTAATATTGACTCGGACTTTTCATTTTTCGGTGTATTAAAATTCGGAATTTTGAAAATCGGTTTTTTAGCAATCGGAATTCGTACTTGTGATAAATCGGAATATTAATAGTTCGGACTTTTTACACTTCGGTGTACAAAGATTCGGAATCTTGAAATTCGTTATTATAACCATTAGGATTTTTGTAATTTCGGGAATGTAAAAATCGGATTTATGAAATATCGGAATAATCATATTCGGAATGTTGATCCATTCGGAAATGTAAAAATCGGTATTTTGAAATTCGTGATTATAAATATCGGAATTAAGTTTTTCGTATTTATGTAGTGTACCCGCATAAAATACATTTTATGCTTGCTGTTAGGTTCTTTATAATTTTCATATAGTAGTACTTTTTAATTTCTATATTGTATTTCACTTATAGTTCTTAGCCAAAGATATTAAATATAATACGTTAATAATATAAAAAAAAAACTTTATTGAACTAAAGGTTATGTGGAAACACCACAATTCTTTGGTTTTATTGAATCATTGAGACAAAGAAAACGGGACCAGGAATCGAGTCCGGTACCTCTAGATTATCGGCTTAACGTGTCAACCACTCCGCCACCCCAACATCAGGGGATCTCTCAAATGTTCCCTTATGCTTTGTAAGTTTTGTTTATTTGAAAGGCTTTACAGTTGATTTTTCATGCATTTTTTTTAGCAAAGGATATTTTTTACGACTGCGGTTATGAAAAATAAAAAAAGGATTAGGCTTTTTTTGCTCCGCTTAGAAAGGCTTCTAGTATTTAATATTTTCGACATACCTATTGTAATGGACCGTATATTAAGTGTTGTACTTTTATAGAATTCACCTGTAACTGATATACCCAAGAGCTCTTAGTTTCTTTGAGAGCACTCAAGAGCTATAAAGGGTTTTCATGATCCTTTATTATACTGAAACACTTAAAAAAAAGGTTTTTATGGTGCTTAGTTCTTTTGTAAAACAATAGTAGTATATATACCGTTTACATTTGTCTTTAGCACTCATTTACTCAAAGGTTAACTGGAAGAGATCCCTTAAAGGGATAAGTTCGCCTTTGTACATGTATTTCTTTTGTTTTAATGTATTTCTGTTTTTGTGTACAATAAAGTGTTTACATACATACATACATAACAAGTAAGTACTTATATGCGTAAGTATCCGTATATGTGACAGTGTTTACTCAAAGGTTGGTTTGCATGGAGACGAAATATGTTTGCATCTTTAAAACAATAGCTTTTACTATTCCAAAAATTATGAATCGTGTATAGTCTATCCCGAATTCTATGATTAAGTTATGTCAAACTGGCGGAAGTGAAAACCGTCCTTAAATTTACATGTATACGGTTGTTTGTACCTTGTGTCAAAGTGACTTCATTTAATCTTAGAGATTGGACAGAGTATAAGTGAATCGGCGTTAACTTAGATATCGTTACAGAAACTGGCCTACCACTTTTAGGCCTTAATTAATACTCGTGAAATAGAATCGCCGAAAAGACGATTTTTTTTCAACGTGAATAATGATAATGATTACAGATCAAATGATATTTTTTTTAAGAACAATGTTATACTAAAACTAGTTCCAGACTAAGCAATTCTTGCAATGTACTAAATTAAGTAACGATATACATAATAACCGATAGCAATAAAACTGCCTGTTGTTATTATGTTATAATGCGTCTCATTAAGTTTTAAAGATTAAAGATTATTTATTAAGCATAATACATGAATACACTGTAAACAATTTGTTCTTATAAGCAGCTGCATTAGTATAAACTGTGTCGCAGCTGTTTACGCCCACCTCGGGACATAGGAGACATTGTGTTCTACAGAGATAAGTACTACGTAGATGTACATCTAGAATTGAGTTAGTATATTAATTACTAATTATAACTATGTTAGCCTAGAAATTTCCTTATTTTTGTTTTTCCTTGATGTTCGAGGAGTGCAATAAAGAGTATTATTAGTATTGTATTGTATAATATATGCCTATGCATATATTATACAATACAATACTAATAATAAATGAAAAAAAATATCATATAATTATCTATATAACCCATAACCCTAGAAAATTATTTTTTTCATTTATTTACTACACAGAAAAAACAATACATTTAACAATAATGCAACGAGCAAAACCATACTATGACTAAGGTTTAACTGCCGTTGAATTCACTCACATCATAATAAGCAGGTATTAAATAGATAGGTATTACGATCGAATATACGATCGAATGTATATATTCGAGTCCATCACACAAATATTTGCCCTTGCTGGGATTCGAACCCAGGATCACCGCTTAGTTGGCAGCACTACCACTGTGCCAAACATGTCGTCAAATCGTAATCGCCAATTTATCGGAGGGATAGGGGAACCTTTAAAGTCGCAATATAAAAAAGAAACCCAGTTTCAAACCTCGGTGCCGTAAAAATAGTAAAATCACAGTAAAAAAAAAAGATGATATAAAAATATGTATATCTGGCTATATTATATGTATATTGAAATTAAGGAAAGCGGAATGTGTATTGTTCCGTAAATAACCCCTTTAAAAAGCAACTCGACAACATCGTATTGCCCTCATTACTCCATAACCCTGTTTCTCAGTTTCTCTTGCCGCGGGCGTCCTGTAAACTGTAACGGGGAGAAAAATTGTTCTTTTCAAACTAACGCATCAGCTGCTTCTGAACTTGGCAACACTGCTCTGTAAAGTTTTAAATGGATTTAAGAAACACCTCAGCACTTTAAGGGCAGCTTTATACTGAAAGCAAACTTAATATTACTTTCTGTGCCAGCTTAGATTTTGTTACCGGAAATTTATATCATATATCACTACGTAGTATAAAACAAAGTCGCTTCCTGTTATCTGTCTGTCCCTATGTAATGTATGCTTAGATCTTTAAAACTACGCAACGGATTTTGATGCGTTTTTTTTATAGATAGGGTGAGTCAAGAGGAAGGTTTACAAGTATAATAACATATGCATCATTTATCAGCATTGCACCCGTACAAAGCCGGGGCGAGTCGCTAGTCTATTAGAAAACTGTAAAAATTGACAAATATGTCCCCGCAAAATGTATCCTATGACCATCTTTGAATGTACAGCAATTCCTGTACTTACCAAAATAATAGTAGATTGTTTGACAAGGGGCTAAAGCAAGCCATTATATGACACGAGGTAATTATTTGGACGAGCGAACGAAGTGAGCGAGGCCAAATATATCTGAGTGTCATAATGGCTTGTAGCCCCGTGTTAAACACTCTGCTTTTCACTTCGACTGAAAAAAAAACGACTGAAATAATTTATTTTATTTTATCATTTAATATTCTTAGCCAAGATGAAATGTTTAAGATTAAATTTCTTTTCGTTGATTATTTATAAAACGTGCTTAAATAAAATTTCAGTTAATATTCCAGTACATTGTAAATAAAAACTTTTTAGTTTATTTTTTTAATTGGGTCGATCTGATCAGGTTGCAGGTTGATTTATTTTATTTGTAAATAGTATGTAGCTGGCCGGTAACAACATTTTTTCTTCAGTGTCATAGAAATTTGTATGGGATTATATGGTTTCCTTTTAAACCCTAGGGGCTAAATGTACTATTTTAGCCCCGCTTTGCGAACTTAAAACGACGTACTTTTTGAGCAGGAGAAGTGAAAAAAATATTTTTACTAATTGATGGCCCATACAAATCCTGCAGCGCGCTGTTATGAACTTTCCTGAAATAAATGACCCCTCTCCATAGAAAACTGATCTTCAATACAATTTAGAATTTTATAATAGTATATATACTATTAATGTTAAATTTCATAATAGTATCTATTACCTTTGACGAAGCGTTTGGCGCAGTTTGTAGACACCTGCCTACTGAGCCGGCGGTCCCGGGTTCGAATCCCGGCCAGGGCAATTATTTGTGTGATGAACTCGAATATTTGTGCTTGAGTCATGGATGTTATCTATATATGTATTTATATATTATGTATATCGTCGTCTAGTACCCATAGTACAAGCTTTGCTTAGTTTGGGACTAGGTCGATTTATGTATGATTGTCCCATAATATTTATTTATTTATTTATTTATTTATCGTCGTCTAGTGCCCATAACACAAACCTTCTTGAACTTAATTTAGGAATAGATCGGTTTGTCTGAGGTTTTCTGATATCTATACTATTATAAAATTCTATAGACTATGTAGTAAGCCTGTCTGGACCCTATATCACCCTATTAGTCAATTTCCTTTATGATTAGTTCTACAAACGCTACCTTGTTGATTAGTGTAACATGTAAGGTGTGTACATATCAAGACTATAAAGAGGCTTACTGCAGATTATCAATGGACGGTTACCGAGCTATTGTTAAGAGGGATTGACTTGGTTTGGAGAATAGGATGCCGTGGATTACACCATCTTGTATGGATTCAGATTATTGTTATATTCTGCTGGTAAATGTCAAGACTATTCTGCCTCGTAGCTTTTATTTATTTAACTTGATTGCACGAAATAAAAACTTATTGCAAAGCAGTATATGTGGGCGGTGCAACTAACTTGAAACTAATTTAGAAATATACTGTAAATATACATTCTTACCGGATGATGCGGTATTTTAAGTATTGGGGTGACATTATACTTTTACAAAAAAAAAATGTACTTTATGTTCCATAATTTTTACAGTTAGAAAGTTACAAATCTGGAGATACGTCTTGAGTGGCTTACGCTGGATCTTTTATTTCAAGAATAATGCTCATATCTAAAGCTCATATTAGTATGATATTACTCATCATTCCCTTGCCCTTATCCCAAATAATAATTGGGTCGGCTCATGCTTTTTTCTTTCATTCTTCCCTATCATTCGACATCTCGTCAATTAATTCCTTCTTCTCCATATCATCTCTCACACAATCCATCCATATTTTCTTTGGCCTTCTTCTTCTTATATTTCCCTTCACATTCATTTTCAACGTGTTTTATTAGTTTGACATTACTATTTTTTTTAAACATGACTTGAACTGTTTCAGGGCTGTTTATAGCCATCACTGTCGGACTTTGTGTGGGAATATAACCCGTTAATGGGATTATCTCCGCGCCACAGGAGTGGTATTTCTATCTGAGAGAAAGCGTTATTCATAGAAGTACAGAATCTCACCACATCTCACCAAACTTCCGTGTTAAGAAGTTACGTCTTATGCTAATAATCTCGTAATTAGTTAAAACAATTCTAAGGGAAGGCTCTTTAACGAATGTTCAGACTGAGCAAACACTTGGCGACTTGGGAACTTCTGCTGAGGTTGGTCAACAATTCACTAGAGGTGAGCTGGGTAGGAAATAAAGTTTCACGGGTTAGACTAGAATTAAAGTTTGATTGACATTCGTTTTGCTTTCTATGCCATTTGGCACGTGGATTACGTGCGGTGTAGCTTAGAAATACTTAGTTATTGGACCATAAAAATGCGCGTAACAGTGGTATCCTGATCGCATGCAAATTATATGAAACATGTAATACCAATTTTTTTTTGTAATGAGGGCACACACCACGATTTTTATATTAAACTCCGGTCGCTTCCACCAGGTTACGTATTCCAATTTTTCTTTGAGTTTTGATCTTTGTATCAATGGTTTACCCCTAACTTTGTTTTCTTAAAATAAAATGTTTGAAGGATCATAGTGCCGTTACAAAGATTTTTTTTACTGCAAACGCTCCGCAGGTTTCACAAGATGATGGAAGCCGAAAAAGAGCCCTAAGAGGATAAATCACTGCTGGGTCAATTTCAACAAGACGCATTTTTTGTATCATTTCGGTGTGATTCTTTATTTTTGATTATTTTTGAGTTTTTTTAATGTGAAGAGATACTTAAGGCTATACTATTAAACATATGTAAAAGGGACCCTGAAATCTGAAATAGTTTTCGAGATATTCGAGATCGAATATGAAACACACAACGGAATGATAAATGTACACCAGGATGATAAAATAAGTGCACCGCAATGAAATTTCATACACCGGAATGAAAGAAAAGTGACATATTATGAAAGCAATTTTATGTTTTATATTCGTAATATATATTATATTGCCATTACATAAAAAAATAAAAAAATATATATTATTTCAACAATATCTATGAAAAGTGAAGCTACTTTTGATGTCATTCCGGTGTTTTCCTCATTTTGGTGGGGTTTAAAGTCATTTTACTACACCTGAAACACCGGAATGAGAATGGTGGAATGAGAAACACGACATATTTTTTTTTTTTTTTAAAGTAAGCACTATATTCTAAAACTAATTCAACTCTTGAAATCACGAGTATACTTTACCTGATATATATAAATTCCAAACGACGCAGTTAAAAAATAAGGAAGCTATAACAAACTCCGGAATGAGATTTTTTTTGTCCCCGGTCCACCGCGATGAAATATTCACGTTTATACAAGCCAACGTATTGCCACTATACACAACCGGCCTCGTCGAGCGCCGCAGCTTGACTAATTCTTTGAAGTGTGTGGGGGATGGGGGGCGTACTTGATCAAATTTGGGAAATAAATCGGTTCGAAACATTGTCGGCGGTAATGAGAAGTTTTCTCGGGACAAACGTATATGCACTTATTCAAGGGTATACAAAGGAGATATAAAACGGGTATTGTGCTTTTTTCATTACCTATTTATATGGTTATGGTAATGGTAACAGATTTTCTTTGTCATGCATAGTATTTAACTTACCCGGCATTTTGCAAACAAAACTGGCTTGGGGACAACCCACCTTGATGAGAAATTCGGTCTAAATATATATTTTAAAATTATTATATATACCAATATTTTAATTTTAGCTGTTGCCCGAGGTAAACAATGGCGGGCTGTTTCCGAAAAAAAATTGTACTCTATTATTCAACCTTTCTGCACCTGCGTTTTCAGTCTTGCCATCAAAAAATACTGCTTGGGAAATTAACCCTGCTAATTTTTCCGTACAAATCGAGGTTTAGTTCTCGACTGTTTCCTCTTCTAAAATTTAACCAATCGTAACGAAATTTTGGCAATTGAATGGGAAGGAAATGTTCCGTGTCGAACCGTTTCGACTTCTGCGCTTATTATTATACAGTTTGAGTATTAGGTGTCTGGCTTTAGCTAAAATTTCGCTCCAAACAGACGCCAAGTACACACATTCTATAAATATAAGCGCAAAAACCGAAACGGTCCAACACAGAAATTGTCATATACAAATACAAATACTCTTTATTGCACACCTCAAACATCAAGGAATATACAACAAAACATGAGATACATTGAAAACAGGCAGAGGTAAACAACAGGCGGTCTTATCGCTAAATAGCGATCTCTTCCAGACAACCTTTAGGTAGCGGAGTAGTTGAAAATTAATGTTTGAGATTAAGTGGTGGTGCAGAATAATAAATTGTCATATTCATTCAGCTTCCAAAATTTTGTTACGATTGGTTAAGATCTGGGAGAGGAAACATTCAAGAACGAAACCTCGACTTCTTCAACCCGGTTACGTAAAGTTTGAATCTCATTTGTATGCCACAGATACCAGGTGCAAATGTTAACGTAAACTGACGGTAAGGAGAGGATGGACAGCGGTATTTCCTATTAAAGGACGTGTTTGCGTGATATTTCCGTCGTTGCAACGTTCATAGGCTGCAGAAACTATTTATTATTAGGCAAGCACCGTGATATAAAAAATACTTGAAACCGCTTTCAGTCGACGAAGAGCTACGCCTCTAGAGGCGTAGGTACTAGTACCTACGTACTTAATGATAATTATTTAAAAAGTTCCCTCTCAGGGGGCTCGTCTGCCAACTTAAATTGAGGCATTATGCTCAAAGCCGGCCCTACGTTGGCTCTCGGGATTAGACGCAACTTTCCTGATGTACTTTTTATATGAACAACGTGACTTCTTTCCAGATGCCTTTGTCCAATGAAGAAAATGTATTTTTATCGGCGAGTGCACAAAGGTTTGGGTCACTCAACGGTAATTTGTATTCAGGGGTCGGTGTGGTACCACAGTAGCCACAATCTAGCTACAATGTCTTTTGTCAATTTATTGTGGACCTTGGCTAAGTTGACATAAGCTTTTTGTTGAAGAAAATGTTTAGTTTCTTTTAGATTTCATTCGTCTTTAAGATTGTGACAAGGCATTTAGATTACAAGAAGTTTTGTGTATGGTATGACCTCGCTCGTACTCTGTCCGTACATGAATTTATATTAAAAATGTCAACAATTGTATATTTACGTGTGCTTACAACAATTGAGCAAGCGAGGTAGAGTAAGGCCAAGACGAAATTCCTTTGATCATATAAAAAAAAAGGTTAAAGTCATGGTTTTACCAACAAGTGAAGGAGAAAGCCCAAGAAAGAAACGGCTGGCGATTGCTTCACTGACAAGAGCGCAGCTCTTAAATTGAAGAAGGCAACAATTGAGATTTTTGTAAAGTTTTTACGGATCCCTTTTATCATATCTTTATAAATTCAGAAACAATTTCTGGGAAAACGGTTCTCAGACCGCAATAAATTATTATCTAATTGACATTCTCTCTCTTTTTTTCCTATCTATTATCCCCGATGGTGGTCTTGATCTTTCGTTATCTTGCTTCTCCACTTCGCTTTGTCCTTGACTCGCGCACCGAGGGTTCCGTACAAACACTTATCACATCTCAACTGGCCGGATTTAGTTAAGTTTACACCTGGTATGTAAAGCGCCCGATACAAATGATGTACAAAGTTAACGCAACCAATTACGTTTGTTGTATGGGAGCCCCTTGAAATATTAAATATAAACGGCAACAAAAATACATCATCTGTGAAAATTTCAACTGTCTAATTATCACGGTTCATGAGATACAGCCTGGTGACAGACGGACAGACAGACAGACAGACGGACGGACAGCGGAACCTTAGTAATAGGGTCCCGTTCTTTCCCTTTGGGTACAGAACCCTAAAAACTGCTTATCTATGCTCATATAGAGCAATCGCATGTTAGAAAATAACAATTTAAAATTACCTAAATACTTAGACATGTTTTCACAGGATTTGTGGAAGAACTAAACATTAGTAGAAACGAAATGTTTCAGTGAGCTGGAACTAGTTTTGATCATTAATCTTTCCGCATATGAATGTTAACTGTTTGATTGATGAACCCTTTTGTTAGATGCATGAAGAATAGAAGATATTTTGTCATATTTCAACTTCGCATGACGTCAAACGTACGTAAAAAAACATTGGGTGATCTAGTGGCTTGGTCTACCCCAGATTATAAAGTAAATATCACAAATCACAAATGTGGTATTACCACATAAAAAATAAGAATCGATAAAAAAGATTCTATACAAATATTTAGAACAGCGCCATCTCTCTCGCAGTCTTCGCACTTGCTGTAAAGCAATGGGGATTGGGGATTGTGTGTGTAAAACGCACATCCTAGGGTATGGCTAATGCGCATAAGCATTTCAAAAACATATATGACGCAGAGGGCGCTCCAGTGGAGTAAAGAATTAAGGGATGAAAGATTTGGTGTGATTGGCGTAGCGGTCGGATAGCTCAGTTGGGAGAGCAATGCGCCGGAAACGCAGAGGTCGCGGGTTCAAACCCCGCTTCGATTGTAGTAGATCGCATTCAATTTTTCTTTCTTAATTTACCTTTGTGTCATTATTTATAAATATCACACCTAACCGGAATTTGCATGCTGGTACCGGGGTCCTTTTTCAGAATTGTGATATTTGTTAGACGATAACGACAATTTGATGAGATCGTCTAGTTCCGTCCGGTTTTGGGATTTTAGATAGAAAACTCCGGTGAGTCTCATACATTATTATAATCCATATGAAACGGGTTTACTCACGTCGTATAAGTCTCTAAGATTCTGGCCTCCGTTGGTGACACTAAGCGCGCGGACAGAGTTCGATTGGCCGCCGCCGATCTGATCGGAGCTCTTGATGAATCGCGAACAGATTCGAAACATGTTGAGCAATATTCGACTTAAATGGCGTGAGTAAATCCGTTTCAAATATACTTTAATATTTTCGGGATTTATATCGACTGATATTCGTCATGATCGTCAAAAAGGAGCCTAGTAAAAAAATAGCAATTTTTTAGAAATTTTCGTGATTGAAGCCACGGGCTCATATTAGTGAGAAATAATCTTGAAACTTCTCAGTCTTAAACTAAGACGTGATCAGAAATTGTTCCAAACTTAATTAGTTTAATTATTCATGCAATCGCTAGCACCTCGTAAATCTAATCCCCAGATTCTGAATAAGAAAACCAGAACACGTAGAAGTTGTGCATGAGAGATTATGTCGGAAGCGCGGAAACTACCTACAGTGTACTGTCGCAGAAAACAGTATGAACTTAGTACGTCAGGTGATATTTATTGAGTCATTCCTCTACATAGATAAGAATGCCATCTAGCACAACTATGGTTCGCGACATTGCATCATCCGTCACTCATTCACAGTACTGTACAGAAAGAAACAGGTAGTATATCTCGCGCGAGAAAGAGTCGCGTGTCACAGTTGTGCTGAAGGTGCTGGTTCACAAAAATTTGCTGAACGAAGACATTCGCAAACGCACGCAAGTTACCGACAATGGCAAAAAAGTTGCGCAATTGAAGTGGCAATGGGCTGCTCATATGTTCGCAGAGACGTGACAGATGGAGACAGCGAGCGCTGCACTGGAGACCGCGAACGGGTGGCAGAAGCGTTGGGAGACTGCAAGTTAGATGATCGGATGACATTAAAAATACGGCAGGGCCGACCTGTAGGATTGCCACATCAAGATTAGTTTGGAAATATATGCAAGAGACACAATGTCCAGTGGACGAATATACGCTGAGAAGAAGAAGACAAATATTTTAAGTAGCACAGCGAGCCATGGGGCTACATTTGACGTAGCTTATTACATCTGTCCGAAAGTTTAGCGTTGTGCTTTGTTGGTGTTTTTAATCACAACTTGCACTCACTGCAGCTCGATTATCATAAATCTACACACATGGATGTGTGCGATTAATTGTTCTGTGAGATTATGAATGAACGGCCTTCTTCGGTGTATTTCTAATTGTTATAATGTTTTTTATGTGTAGTGTTTGTTTCACGACGCTTTGGATTTACTGTTGTTATCACATCATAACAGTAAATCCAAATGACCTAGACACATTTCAAGATTGGTCTGTTGCTGCCTTGAACAGAGACGAACCTTGACTATAATAAATTAAAAATATAATAATAAACTTATAATTAAGCAGAAACGTCAGCATTACTGCATATAACACTGTACTATGCGGTAGGTAACAAAACTTCCTAGAGCGAATATTGTTTCGCGATGTATTTCCGCGAATTTAGCGGTAGGTGCTTCTTTTGAGCCGCAGAGGGAACTCATACAATATTATCGAGACAAGAAGCGTTTTAGAATAGGGGTGTAGACTGATGTTGAATTATACAACATACTGTGGTTGTATGAATAAAATAAAATTAACTTAATTATGTATTCTGTTTTTTTTTATCCAAATGAAATTTTAAAATTGTCTTCAAAATCCTCATAATTTAAGACAACAACAATTGAATGAAAACCATGAACTTAAACGCACTTTTTAATGGTGAAAATGGAAAATTACTTATTGTCTCCATACAAAAATATGGGTACCCAACCCACAAATTACGTCACACGTAGGTGGCCATTTGCATGGAGCGTTTTTAGCGCTCCATAGGAATGTTGAGCTTTGCCGGTCATATCTGACTTTTAGAGCAGCCTAAATGTAGTTGGTCCATATAGATAATTGATCCCCATAATAATTAAAATCGATTGACTACCTATAAAAAAACTTCAACTGTCAACTTGTATTAGCCGTTACAGCAAGGCAAGCTATCGAAAAAACCGGCCAAGTGCGAGTCGGACTCGAGGGTTCCGTACAAACACTTTCCATCCCTAAGTGGTTAAGTTAAGTTTGCACCTGGTATGTATAACGCCCCATATAAATTAGGTGCAAAGTTAGGTATTAAAAAAAAACTACTTACCTACTAGATCTCGTTCAAAACAATTTTCGTTGGTAGTTTTTATAGTAATGTACATCATATGTTTTTTTTTGATTTTTCATTTTCTTACTTTAGAAGTTAGAGGGGGGGGGGGGGGGGGCAACTTTTTTCCACTTTGGAAGCGTCTGTCACGCAAACTATTCGGTTTAGAAAAAATATATTTTAGAAACCTCGATATCATTTTTGAAGACCTATCCTAGATACCCCACACGTATGGGTTTGATGAAAAAAAAAAATTGAGTTTCAGTTCTAAGTATGGGGAGTCCCCAATGTTTATTATTATTTTATTATTTTTGCATCAAAATCTTAATGCGGTTCACAGAATACAACTACTTACCAAGTTTCAACAGTATAGCTCTTATAGTTTCGGAAAAAAATGGCTGTGACATACGGACGGACAGACAGACGGACAGACAGACATGACGAATCTATAAGGGTTCCGTTTTTTGCCATTTGGCTACGGAACCCTAAAAATGAAATGTCCTCAAAAGCTTTTACTACCATTCTTTTTTTTTCGTGGGTAGGGGTAATAATCCTTATTGCATGTTTATTGTGAGATTGCTACTTGACATGAGTGGTGGAAAGTGAGTGTAGAGGGATTAAGAGTCCGCAGCAAGCTCGATTCTTCATACAAACGTAGTTACGTCCTTATTTTAATATAACATGTCACATTATCATGAAATTCTCTAAATATAATGAGATAAGATATATCTAGGGCTAAAACTAGTTTATGACTCTTGAAATGTTAATAGAAAGAAAATAGAGCGAGTACAAGTTTTGCATTTTTAGACCCCAGAAAGTTGTTCAGTTTGGCGGCATACTACGACCAAAATATAGTTTAGATTGAAGTCAAAACCTATTTCCGGTGTCGATTAAACTATGCAGTTTGATAAGAAAAAAGATTTATCAAAATTGATCTCGTAGTTTTAAAATGAGAGCGTAACTACGAAAACCTTAAAATAAATTACAAAAAATTGTTGCGAAACTGCAGCGAATTACTCTAGCGCGGGGAACGGTCCGGGGGGGCGGCGGTAAGCACCGCCCGCCGCTAGCGCGCTCTCGCTTTACTGCTAGCGCCCTGTCTTCCTCTAGGTGAAACAACAACATTTTAAAGCGTAAGTGCGCGATCTCAACGCGGAGTTGAGCGGACCTTGCTGCGGACTCTTAAGTCGATTTGCGAGGGCGAAAACCAAGAATGCGTGGGAACACTGGAAATAAAAGACGCAAAAGTAGTATTTCATTAGAGAAAATATGGCGCTTACGTCGTTCTGTATTAACAGCAGCACTAATAGCTTCATAGAAGTACTTATTTGCATAAACAAAACGCTACTAAACGTTCGTTGTCCATTTAGATTGGGAAACAAAACGGACTTTATCGAATGTAGGCAAAGTATAAAATTGTATAAATAAGAGATATAAATACAGCGTTTTTTCGTAAATTATGAAAAGGGAATCTCTATTGTAAGGCTCACAATAGCCCGTGACCTTGACTATCTACATTTAGTTGTAGTTTGAGTGCCCCATTCAAAAGCCAGCTAATTATTAAGTATATAAATATGGATTTTTATTTGAGTAAAGCTCGACATATTGTTCCAAGAAACCAACTTTTTTTTGGTCAAATGTAGCATTTTTTTCATTTTAAATATTTTTTCTATACAAATCACAGCGATCCGTTGCTACGTCGTTGTTTAATGAAGGCATTAAAATTCAAGATCTCATTTAAGTCATTTTTGCGTTCATAATATGTGGCATGGCGCTACTCCTTCAAACAAGATACTTTTTTTTAGAAAATAGTTTTTTTATGCTTATCTTACTCATTGATACATGGAAAGAAGTGTGCCAAAATCTTGTATGAAAACATATTTTCCTAGTTATTGTATGAATGTTTTGTAATTTCTGTGAAAGTGAACTAGAAAAATACTTTCTCAGACAACATTTTGGGACACCTCTTTTTGTATGAGATGTGCCCTTGTACTTACGGAATAATACCTATTCATTATTTAATTTTTTTTATAACAAATTTTCTGAAAATACTTTCACGTTAAAAAACCTTGGGCGTTTTCCAAAAACGTACACTTTTTTGGAAAACGCCCATTTAGTCATTATTTCATTATAATTTTTTTTTATTACAAATTTGCTGCAAAAATGAGCCCGTATACTTCTTTTGAAAAACGCCAATTTAGGGCGCACAAAATACTAGACCTGAAACTACACCGCGGCCTGAAAAGTTTGGGAATCTCTAAGCGAGTTATTCAAATAGCAACAATATGCACGAAAACCCGCTCGTCATGCTATACCTCGGTTCTGTGAAAAGTCCGGGGAGCTATTCTATTCTATTCCTTGTCTAACGATTCGGTGATATGCAAAATTGTCTTTGTTTCAGTATAGAAGTTGGGTAAAGTAATTTCACAATGAAATAAGTTATAACGTTCTGAAATAACTCTTGCAATTACTTGTACCACAGTTTTGATCATATTTCTGGGTGCTATACTGTACTCTATACTATCATAAAAATTTAGGTTTGTATTGAAAGTCAGTTTTCTATGGATTCATGATTTCAGGAAGAAGCGCGATGCAGGATCGCCTTTTCTTCTGTATGGGTGCGCGGCGCCATGCCAGTCTGGCGCCATCTGTTGATCATAATTTTTTACTCCTGCTATCACGCCGAAATGGCTGGACAAATTTTAACCAATTTTCAAAGATGGACCCGTCTACGGTAATGAAAAAAAAAAATACGCGGACGAATTTGCGGGCACCTCATAGTATTTATCACTAATAAATATGAAATGACAGCTTCGCATTACGTTATTTCAAATGACTTTGTTTTACTTTTTCTGTCCATCCATTGTTTAGATTTAAGTTTGTATATGGTTTTTTAGATTAAATTATGTTTGAGCTGTATGATGTATCTATAGTCATTATTCTTATGATTTATGGTTTTGGTGCTGTTTAGTTTGTCTCATTTTTTTTTCTTTCCTTCTAAATACGTGAGAAAAGTGGGTTTTTACTTTGTTCTCGGCATTTTTTCAATTTTTTCTTCGATCTTCTAGGCACATTCCACGACAGAAATAAGTCTTATGAGTTCACTCGTTCTCTAGTTTTGCACTTAGAAACACATTTAGCGATTTATTTTTATTTATACGTAGGTAGAGATATGCAGGAGAGGGAAATTGTTAGGTCATATTCTATGACAAGCATAGGCAATGTAATGGATTACAACCGTAGCAATAAAATATATGTAAAAATAACACATTATCGAAGGTTTTAGAATAGCCGCTTAGGCTACAATTTATCATTGATGTTTTCATACTGCTTCCGTTTCAACTCTGAATTGCGCCGAGCGTAAACCAAAACGTTGTAATGTTGTACTATTACCGTTGCGCTTAGATCCTTATGGAATGAGAGTGTATAGACAGGCTGGGCCAAGGGTCTGACACGCTTTGATAGATAAAGATAGCCTTATTGCGATTCCTAAAAGAAGAAATAGAAAAGAGTGCCATGTTTTGTCTTTATCAGCGACCGAGCATTTTTTCATGGTCGGGTTATTGGCACACTTCAAATTCGAAGCAAAACAATCAGGCAGTATCAAAAGCGGTATAGAAATAGAAGATTTTGTGTATTAAATAATTGTTATTACCAGATAATTGACATATTAACGGATGTGGAGTGTTTGTGTGTAGCCTCAAAAATGGTGGGGTGATCAGTGTTTGGTTAGAAAAGCAACAGTTAACGAAAATAAGCGGATTTTACATTTCATGCGTAAGTACAAGTTTCTTTGTGTTTTGATCACCTATTTCTTTCTCAAATCTCACAAGAATCAAGTTACAAAGTTAAATCATTAGTTATATCATGAAAACACTTGATAAAATAGGAATTATCTGTAAATTATTTTCAAAATAACTCGGAGCATTTTGACAACTCAATATTGCAAATCGGTCAAATTGCGTAGCATAAATCTACGATATAGAAGCCAGCTAACATAGACGTCTAAATAAATCAGTCGGTTTATAATCCAATTTGGGGATGCCTAGATATAAAATAAAAATTACCCCCATATTTGGGGAATCTATAGCAAATTGATATTTTCAGGTCTCCGATTCCGACAGAGAAAGAACCGTGTAAAAAATGAATAGCTAGCCTGAGAAAAATTCGATTTTTTAGCTAATAGTATTGGTTATATCCTATCTACTTATGTCGTTTACAATTTTACTATTTAATTTTGCTTTGTTACAGAATGTCCCAATAAGGCGGAATGAATAAGTCCATGAACGTGGACTGTCACGATGGATTAAAAGTATCCTGAGTAGAATAGAAGAAAAAGAAGAAAGAAGAAGTTTCATCCTATTTTTTTAGTACTGGCCAGAATTTTTTTACAGTATTCAAGAGCAAATCAAAAATTTTGTTTACAAACAATTGTTGTTAATACTTATTAATTAAAATTTAAACTAATTTCATTATTTTTATTATCAGAGAACCCAAGTATATTATTTTTATTTGATTATACGGACTAGTTTTGAAAATACTAAATATAAAGGTGACAGCAGCGTCGTCTAAGACTGAAATCAATCAGCACTCAAAATGACGACACCTTGTGGATAATTGACAGTCGTAGCCTATAAAAGAACAGCGCTACAATTTTTATACTAAATCCGCCTTAGTAATAGTCCGACTTATGATTTACTGGGCTGTGACCAATTACCTTTCGCCTACGGTCTTTTAAAATGAGGAACAAATAGATTTTTAATCGTTAATTGGAATATTTTCAAAAATATAAAAAGGGAATATACATATTTTTTTTATCTTTTATTTGATGTTATTGGAAAATGAGTAAAAAAAAATGTGAATTCGAGTACTTGGAACGTTTCTCTCTAACCACTTTTTGTGGGGTTTTTTTTTACGACCATGGCAACCCGACATTTTGACGTCATTATATGTCTTTCTCTTACGCCTGGTCGCTCTGTGGCAAATCTATAACTACTATACTATATCTATGGGCTGGGCGGATCATAGGATATTGTCAATATTCTGCCAAATGTTATTCATGAAAGTTGAATGACCGGTAAATCGTGGGGTATGAGGTGAACATATTTTTGCAATTTTATCATAAGTTGATTTCGTGGTTGTATAATACGAATTATCATAATAAGTTATTTATAACCTATTTATACTTGAACTTACATAATAGTTTCATAAAATATAAGGTTAAATGCGCATTTTAACACGCTTGTCTGAGCAATGTCTGTCATGAGCTATTAACGTTTGCGTAAGAAAATACGTAAGTAATACCCGTTACCATGAGTTTACAGTGACCGTACTCGCTAGCGACAGCGTAAACGATTTGTATGGAGAATAGTACCGCGCCCCTAGCGGTTAGTTTATAGAACTACAATTTTTCATACAAATCGTTTACGCAGTCGCTGGCGAGTACGGTCACTGTAAACTCATGGTAAGGGTTACTGTTGGCAATAAAGGCGTGTCTCACAAAAGAAACTTGAAAAAATATTCTATAACTATAACGAATTGACAACCTACATGGCTTGTTTGCAGATATTTCAGTTCAGTAATGAGAAAAATGTACACTTTTCTTTTAAACCTTGTTGACACTTTTTACTAACAATAACAAGATATGGACTTAGTCTGAAATAAAATATTTGTTTGATTGTTTGAAACAAGTATAAAATTTGGAATATTTTCCCCTTATTATGTGTTTACCCTGAACAGTATCAACAGCTGTTGTCTGGCAAAGCAAATGCAGGCATTTCCGGAGAGTGAACTCGCATCATACACGCTCGTAAGTTGCAAGTTACAATCTTAGCTCGGACTAATCATGGTAAAACAAAATTAAAATGATGTTTATGGAAATATTCAAAAACTTTTATAACTAAGAATATTGTACATAATACGGCTGTATTTACATCCCTTTCCATTTGTGGGTTCAATTTTTATGCGATGATTATTTTGATGACTCGTATGATTATGGGCACGCACGAACGAACAAAAACAGGGTGAACTCGAACATCGAAAATGGAATACTAGTTTACGAGTACCTAGCGTTTTGTGTTCGTTAGTGGTACGCACGTGCGAACTAAGTGTACGATATTCGTGTTTACCGTGCCTATATCCGTTCGTGCGTACGCGGCTATAGCAAGAAGGATTGCTCTAACTCTAAACAAATACGAGTAAAAATATTCACAGTTTTCATAAAATAAATATAATAAAGTGTGGTAGTAGTTTAATTTTAGGAGAAGATAATAAAGAATTAAGAAACCACAACAGAACAACATTTCAAAATAATTTCCAGAGATCCTTAACCTTATTTGAAACATCCGCAAGATCTTAATCAAAACCTTAACCGTCGGTTAAAGAGGGTTAAACCGACTGTCAAAACAAAACAACTGAAATGCTAATACCTCCA
Organism: Apotomis turbidana; assembly: GCA_905147355.2. Lineage (NCBI taxonomy): Eukaryota > Metazoa > Arthropoda > Insecta > Lepidoptera > Tortricidae > Apotomis > Apotomis turbidana. Next base: position 8,266,239 of record LR990301.1, read on the forward strand.
CTTTGCCCACCCAATAATGCCTATTTCTGGAGAATAATGACGTAAGTCGTCTTGAATCGTTTAGGTTTATCTACGTTGTGTTATCGAGGCCGATGTTGAAGCTTGGCTTAGATCTGATCGGAGTGCGCCGAGCCGATAACGATGTCATGTGAAGCTTAACGAATCTGCGTTGATTAATTGCTCTAACTGCCGCTTAAGGGAAGCTTAAGGAAGTGACACCGGCCCAATTGTGGACAAAGAATGCGAAGGATACATTTATGTTGAAATAAACGTTTAACTTATTAATACTTCTGGGGGTGGAGAGTTGTATGGGATTGTATGGTGGACACTAAAGGCACAAATAAATAACGCGACAGACCCGTTAATTAGTGTTAATTATACGCACAAATCGCGAGACTATAAAGTGTTATATTGTACGGAAGTTGTTCATTCTTATAAGTAGTTGGAGTTGGAATGGTGAAAAATAGTGTAGCTTCAGAAAAACTGTCATACTTACAGATATAGAAGGATCTAACAATTCCGACACTAAAGGGATAAAATAGGGGATAAAAGTGAGCACATTGAATTCTACACGTTCTAGTATAAAATATTACCAATAAGTAGAGCTACCGAAGTATTTAGGTCAACGAGCGTGGCACCCTCTCTTCCTGAAGTTGTTGGTGCTTCAGTATTAAATTTAAACCGGTAACTACCTGATAGCAAAGTTAAGGTTCCAATGAGATGATGTATAAAATATACTAAAAACTACTTTGGCATGGATAGACGTTATGATTGCGGATAAAATCTTAAGAAGATGCGCATTTTCTTTTCTTTTATAATGGCATTGTCATCAGTCGCGTGTCAGGTGTTAGCGCGACTCACGACACGTTAGAGAGTCTTGTCTGTATGTAGGTTCGCCCACATATGGAATACTGTTCTCATCTGTGGGCTGGGGCGTCTACCGTCCAAGTACCAGCTTTTCTTCCTCTAGATCGCATTCAACGGAGAGCCATTCGTATCGTCAGCTGCCAGCTAATTTCAGATTGGCTTGACTCCTTGGCGCTGCATCTTTTATCGCGTGTAGGTATAACGTGGCGTGTTCCGAGGAATTGTTCGGATTGATTCCTGCCGCATCTTTCCGCCATCGTTCTGCGCGACAATTCTTTCATCCTCACCACTAGTTGGCAGTCCACGACTGTGCGTTTTAATAGAAATTTCCTGCCTCACACGACTGCATTGATGAATTGTCGCTTGCGGTATTTCCGGACCGATACGACCTTCAAACCCTCAAGAGAAGTGCGTACCGCCACCTGAAAGGCTGGCAATGCACTTGTGACTGCTCTTGTGTTGCAGGTATCTATGGGGAAGGTAATCGTTTTCTATCAGGCGGTTTGTTTGCTCGGTTGCCCCCTATGACAAAAAAAAAGAAAAAAAAGTGAGAAATATTTACAATAGGTATTCGTAAGTAGGTCAGCGAGTGCGGCTGCGCCCTTCATTTCCCGAAGGTGTCGGGGCCTGGTTCGAGTGTTCACACCGCAGCAGGTTCCGATAAAATGGATGATGCATAAAATATACGCGTTTGGTGTTACAGGGAAGGGTTATAAATAATAATACACACCTTTAACCATTGATACATAGAGCAAAGCTCAAAGAAAAATTGAAATGCGTTACCTGGTGGAAAGCGCCGGGAATCGAACCCGGCATTGCTCTGGATTAATCGGCTTTTGTGATTTGTGGTGTATTCGCTACGGTATGTCTTTTACTGTACTGCCGTCATAACGAAAAAGGGTAAATCTAATAATTTTTTTTGTGAAAATTAAAAAAATATACAGACAGATGCGCCTTTTTTTCCTCTTTCCGAATATGTATATAACTCAATTTACAAAAAATGTTAGATGTGCTCTTTTTCGTTATGACGGCAGTGTAGTACAAGCCATAAAGCGGGTTTGTTTGTATCTCATTAAATTATGCATGGATACAATTAAACCTTGTGCTTGAATGTTTTAGTCACCATAGTAATTTGAAATGGTAGTCATTAAATCAGAAATAGCCATTTGTCGGACGATAATGGGCAAAGTCCGTACCCATGACGTCATCGTGACTTCAGAACTATATAATTGAACGAGCGAGTGAATCGAACCCGGCATGTTCGGATGTCCAGTTTTAAGTATTTTCGATATTTTTCGCCCTACCTCTACACTATTCGTGAAGTTGACCGAAGTTGACCGAAATATGGGTTTCCGAAGTGCCCCTCCACATTATCATATTTGCCCAACCTCGGCCAACTTCGCGGGCAGTATGGAGCCGCAATCAAAGTTAAAGGGAGGATGCAAAAGGTAAAAAAAAAACATATTTAAGCCATTCCGAAACAGACTTGTCAGGTCTTACAGCTCACAGCCACTAGTTATTATTAGTTGGTTGGGTAAAGTGGGACGCAATTGGTCGTGTGGCTCGGCGACGCATCCAATAGACGCCTGCGGACCGCTATGAGTGGCTACAAACATGCATTGATTTTGTCCAAGTGTTCGAACAAATGAAGGTAAGAAAATAACACTGGTGTGCGATGGTGCGTAAGTTATTAGCGCGACGAGCAACTCGCAGTGAACAAGTCCTGCACGTCTAGCACAACCATGCGACATAGCGCTACCCGGCACACTCTCACACTACTGCATAGAAAAAGACGGGCAATTATCTCGCGCGAGAAATAGTCGCGAATGACAGCTATGCTAGAGGTTCTGCTGTCTTGACGCACATTGAGCGATTATTTACTTTTAGAGCGCCGTAATAGTTGCGTAAAATCACTCATCTTGCTCTCACTCACACCACGCTCTTGCTCGCAAACTTGCGTGTAACTATTGTATTAAGCGGCTTACACTCACATAAAACTGTCAGGATCGGTCCGACATGTTTTTCGTATGGAGCTCATTTAAATAAAACAAAGTTGCGGAAACCGAAGAAAATATTTCATATGGAGCTCTTCATCAGTCCTTGATGATGATAAAATATGTCTCACGAAAGCTTTTATATGATTATTGCGTGGTACTACTTTATACCTTTAAACCTTTACCGGTGTAAGTTTGTCTATCTTCTTCTCGGACTCACGCAATTGCTCAAAGGTTAACTGGAAGAGATCTTTTATAGGGATAAGTTCGCTTTTATTTATTTATTTATTTAATCTTTATTGCACAAAAGAAAACTTATCGTACAAAAGGCGGACTTAATGCCATGAGGCATTCTCTACCAGTCAACCTTCGGGCAAAGCAGATAAATTGTGGGCGGTGCAACTAACTTAAACAAGTTTTAATAAATAATATTTAGATAAATACATATATTCATATAATATATACACATATAAATAAATACAGATGAAACATACTAATCTGATAACCTAAGAATTCACAACTCTGCTAGCGTAGAGGTCACGCCAACATTTTTTGAAAGCGCATTTGTTCGGAGCTTGTTTGATCTTGAGGGGAAGGCGGTTCCAGAGGCGGGAAACTTGGACCTTTTGTACTTATGTAATTCTGTAATTGATGTATTTTTAACTGTTTCTGTACAATAAAGTGTATACCTACTTACTCACTTTCTTACTATTGTCTGTTCTGTGGTTCTACGGCTAATCTTATCTTCCCTCTTTATTTTCATTCAAGAGTGACAACCCTGTTATATTCAGAGCATGTCCAAGTAAATATCGTCACCTGTAATATGAATTAATGTAACCGCCAAAATGACGAAATTGAGTTAAGTATACAGTTCGTCTGTAAATTTGACGATCTATCCATTGCTGTTATTAAAATTACGATATCTTGAAAAAAATGTTGGTTACATTAAACAAAAATTGACCGTTTTTTTTAGTTTTCTGTATTTATTTTGGTGTATGGCACATTTTTGTAAATTACTTAATATCAGATTAACGTAACCACAAGTATTGGCCAAATTTTAACAAAAGTCATTAATGTAAGACTCATCGGTAAATAAATGACTCTTACATTACTCAATTTATAGCATTTTATTACCGATTGACTGTTACGTTAGCTTCAAAGCTAGATAAAAAATATAAAATGGTTCTTACATTAAATGGGTTATACTTTTAGTTTTTGAATCAAATCATGTAAATAATAAGGTACATAAATGATTTATATGCTCAGATTAGATAGGTAAAAAAAAATTAAACGAGATTATAAAGACAGCAACCATTTAAAGTCAATTATAGTCTAATCTTGTCACAAATTGTGCTTACTGCAAGCTGGGTGAATATATAATTTAGTCAGTAACATTAAAGTTTTCGTAGTTTTTAAAGCAATTATTGCCTCTTACATTATTATTTGTCTTCCCAAGGCTCGAGTGATGACGGTTACATTAAAATTATGTACTTAATTTAGACGGACCTGGTGCTTACGTTATTTTGGTTACCAGGAACTTTGCGACCATCTCTTTCCTTTGCAGTGTTAATGAGTAGATACCGGTGAGACGACCATACATTTGCCTGTAGGAAGCAATTACAAACTACCGCGTGCGTCTGTTTACGATTTGGTGTTGTGATGGATATGATAGCTACTTATGTTTGTACCGACCAGCGATCGGATGCCGGTTTTCGACTCCATACAAATACTGGTATTAAATTTCGGTATTTCGCTTATTATTACACATTTCTTTATTTTACTGAGCTAATTTCAAAGTTCTATACCAATACTTTAATTATATGTTATGGCATTTCAAATAAAATTTGTAATATTTTTTTTGTAATTTTTATGAATACCGGTAACGGTTGGTTCCAACAATTCGTGATAAGGACAGTATTGTGCGATTGCGTTGTTATATATCAATAAGTACAGTTAAAAATTACGAGTTAAGTACATTCATCGCTTACTTATTCTTGAATTAGGGACTTTTAATTGAAACAATCTAGCTTAATGCATTTCGTTTTTAGGGAATCTCTTAAATGTCTGGTTAAACGGACTGTGAAAACTTTTTCTGTGAAAATCAGTCACTGCCACTACCATGTAGCAACATGTAGGCATAATAAAATGTATATACTTGTGTATTGTTTTTAGAAAACAAGAGACAGGAATGAATGATGGTAGTAATAGTGATATGGTGGAGGTTAGTGACATTGAGATACTCCCAATCATTTTTTTCAGTAGCCTACGTATCCAACGTAATGTCATTGTATTGATGCGATGATTCAATAAAATACGTTAACTATTTGCTTGCCCCTTGACTATTATTTTTTTCAGCCAGAGAAAGGCGTTGAGTTGGGCCATACTTTCTACTAATAACGGGACATCAATGATGCTTCAAATAAGTAGTTCGCGAGAAAACAACAGCTTACAAGATATAAGAAAATCTCTAAATCCGTTTCAGCTCTATAAGAAAGATGTCGAAGCCCAATAGCGAAGGTATTCGAAGCATTTCAGTCGTAAATTTACCCCTTGACGTTCAAGTCCATAATAGTGATGTGAGAGTGAGTTACTAATTATGTGACGAAACATTTAGTCACCAGTTTGCCAGGAAATGGTCAAATTACTAATGAAGAATCAAATAAAGATCATTCGGCTAGTTTCAGACAGGGACAAGCCTTACACTGAAAATAGGACTAGGGGTTTGTAAAAACAAAATTGATTATTTAAACGAAATTATACAACGTTAAGCTGAAGTTTAAACTTAAGTCACTAAAATCAAAAGGAGGGAGTTGATGAATGGAACAGAAAGAAGGTAATCAATACGAAGAAAACTATATAGAAAGAAATAAAAAAGAAAGAGAAAAAGGGAAAGCAGAATGTGCAGTAAAAGTCGTAGGTAAAAAAAGTACATAAATATTGAAGGAAAGGGAGAAAAAAAAGCAAAGTGAGGAACAACAGTAAGGAAAAGTATGAGATTGGAAAGAAAATGAAGTGTTTTTTTAATACTCTTTAAATCTAAAGGTGCCTTTACCAATTTTGGTTCATATAAACAAAAAAGAAACTGTTTCCCGCTTATAAACCGGTTTTAATCACGACTTACTATCCTGCAACTAATTAACTGAAAAACTTAATTAACTCTATGTTAAACCTTATTACAATTGGATAAGTTTAAAAATTACTTAGCTGAATTCCGCTAATGTAAGTCCACGTTTTGAAAATGTGTGTCCCTTACGTTAGATTTTTTTACGTTTTTGTGACTTACTTTAAATTAGGGCAAATTTTTTGAAATCAATGTTGTGTTGTGTTAACGTAACTCCTCATTTTTGGAAAAAAAATAACGTAAGCGCCACGCTATTTTCTAAAATATAATAGCAGCCTTTTTGAGACCATTATCAACTGAAAGACCTTACAAAATTAATCTATAACTACTTTACATCATTTTAATCGGATTAGGAAATAAAATGTTACTGCACTTTTTTTAATTTGCAATTTCGTTTTTGGCCTCTCCTGAAAAATCGTCATTTGGCGGTTACCTTAATTCATATTACAAGTGACGATATATTCAACTATTTATCCATTTAGTATTCTTGCCATTCAGACAACTATAAAGGCAACGACCTCCCAATGCAAGCGAAAAATCCCTAGAAAAATGTCGACAATTTTACCTTAGAATATAAAAACAAATAATTAAAAACCTTGTGAAAAGCTTTAAAATTCCTAGGATATTTTTGACCGCAAGGAATTCCTTTGTGCTTCTTTGTGACGTTTAATTAAAGGGTCAACGGCACGAGGTAGCAGATATATTTATTATGAAAGGATAGCTAGAGGGTTTAATAAGATGACTTAATGAATTCTCTTCTTTAAGTATCATGAAATATTACGTTACCTAATTATACTTTAAACGGCTGTTCAGTTTAACATTATGAGATATAAGGTTATACCTAAGAGTGACTCTTATAAGAATGTGTGTGGTGTTGGAAAAAATATCGATAGCCGGCGTTATCGTTGGTCACTCATCATTCACCGATTGTTTTTTTTAGGCAACAAACAGTCACAAAACAAATCATATTACGGTTAACACTAGTATGCTAAAATACCTGGAGTACCATAACTTAAGGTTAAACAATACAAAATTATTAAGAATTAAAAAAGTAATAATTCTTATTCATAATCGGTCTTGTTAACACAGAACGCCGTGGGAGGCGCGGGTTTAAATCCCGCTCGAAACATAAAATTTTCCAAATTTGCTTGACTATAAACGTTTGGTTTACGCTAGCAGATGTTAAAAAAAATAGTTAGTTCGTATTACCTAGTTAATTTTTAAATTGAGATGACGGTGCCAATCATAAAATCAGAATCTTTACGGCAGATGGCGCTACGATGCCACTCTGAGGCATATAAGAATTTAAGCAAATGGTTGAAAATCTCAGTGGCTTTGGTTTAGGATTTGGATCATTAAATTTTTCGCTTCAATTTGAACATTTTATTAAAAAGTATTCGCGCCACATAAAGTTACATCTGTTTCAACGTAATATATGTATACAAAGTAACCTATAAATTTAAACGCTTGAAGCCCAATAAAGTGACAAAGACAGTGTATTTTTACTGCCACCGAGTGTATTGGTACTCGAAATAAAAGATAGTGAACCTATTGAATGCCAAGCGGTAAAGCTATTCACCGTTCACCTGACGCCATAGCAAAAAAAAAATGCTCCAAAATCAACAGGCATTAAAAATTCTTACAGCGGTTTGAATTACGAAGTTTTTGAGCGTCGTAATTTAGAAGTCATTTGACGTCGTTGGAGTCGGGGGCACAGTTTTCCGACAACGTGATAGGTCATGAGTTGTCATTTTTGGCCGGGGTTTGAGAGCACGACGCAAGCAGTACAGGACATTACTGCAAACGCCGGGAAAGAAGGGCTTGCCGGGAGGGTAGGTATGGCTCAGTTTCATTGGTCGATAACTCGGTCGATATACGGTATGCGGGAACTACCCGCAGACGGTATAACGACCAGTGAAACTCATAATGGCATGTGTTATGGAAAGCTACCGCACCCCGCATGCGAGCCCTATTGACCAATGAAACTGAGCCAAAGAATAGTGATACAAATTACAAAGCTGGCAAGCCCTTTTCACGGCTAAATAAAAAACTACACCATTAAATTGTGTAGCCTGTTCATGAACACAGACGCCATGTTTTTAAAAAAGAACTTCCCTGCCGAGGCCTTAAATGTTGTATGAAATTCCTTTACAGTTAGGTCTCTCGAGTTGTTCCGCCTGAAACGTGATACTTCAAAGCCTGTTATAACGCTCGTTATGACGACATTTCATTGCGTGTTTGAGAAAAGAATTTTATTTCAAGCTGAAATTGAGACGCCTCGCTCGCTCGGTCAACAAATACTTATAGTGTAGCATGATCGATCAGATGGTGGAGTGACTGCACATGAATATGTAACTAATGCATCAGAACAGCTCTCGGAACCGAAATACGCCGGCAGTGATCGAGCGCTCGACGTTCAGTTAAGATAAGCTGAGGATTACATTTATCAGTAGAAGGTGCCTGCAGCTGCTTCGCCGTGAAGAATTATAAAAGTCCTCCTTGACGTATCCGTCAATGGTGAACCTGGCTCCATGACCGTCGTCATGTGCCCGAATGTGGCTTGGAAGACCAAATTTGGTTTTAAAGGTTCTGTTGCAAGGCGCACAATGCAAGTCACCCTTGTTATTGTATGTATAAGTGACGACGCGGTTGGCGCAGTGGTTAAGCAATTGCCTACTGAGCCGACGGTCCCGGGTTCGAATATTTGTGCCTGGGTCATGGATTTTAAATGTATTTAAGTATTTATTTATCAATATAAGTATGTATATCGTCGCCTAGTACCCATAACACAAGCCTTCTTGAGCTTAATTTGGGACTAGGTTGATTTGTGTGAGGTTGTCTGATATTAATAAAAAAAAAAAGTATTGGGTCTCTCTGTTTATGCGTTTTGCGTCGAGGTCTTACAAGCGACGCTCCTTAAAAATCACCGCCTTACCGCCTTATAAACAGAGCTGTGGCATACCTCTCTCTGTTGTGCAAGGTCTTCCCAACTATCGCATGGGATGTTGCATGCAGTAAAATGGCATTTGATGACGACCTTGTATCGCAGGAGCTGACCTCCTGACTTGTGCTTACCTTCCTTTGAACCGTGAAGAAGTAACAAACATTCAAACTATTTCAAACGCACTCACAAACTTTCGCCGTTATAATATAGTAGTTACAGTACATTATTGTGCTAACTCAGCTGAAAATTGACTTTTATTCAACCATTCAAGACTAGGCATTAGATTGATTATACAATAAACCAATTTTTCAGTTTTTTTTTGTGAAATTTACGGGAATATTTTTGTTTAAACCCAAAGCCTGAATAACTCAGTAGACGCGGGAAGTGAACATTGTTTAGATGTGAGCTAAAAGCCCGTCAATGTCGACGGAGTATTCTGGAAGTCTGCAGCACCTATATTTTGTTTTATTTAACCACCAATAAATAATAAATATTAAATAAATAAATATTAAGGGACAATCATACACAAATCGACATAGTCCCAAACTAAGCAAAGCTTGTACTATGGGTACTAGACGACGATATACATAATATATAAATACATATATAGATAACATCCATGACCCAAGAACAAATATTTTGCACAAATATTTGCCCCGGCCGGGATTCGAACCCGGGACCGCCGACTCAGTAGGCAGGTGTCTACCAACCGAGCCAAACGCGTCGTCAAAATTACTTAAAGCAAGCAACACAGGTACAACGGCGACCTTATCCTATAAAAGGTCTCGTCCAGTTAACCGCTGAGCAATGGGGAAGGGATAGTTGGGGAGTACGGGAAATTGTGTTTATAGGTAGGAATAGGCCCTTTTATTCCCTCAATAAAGTTACTGATTTTTCTGAAGACTGGCGATGTCTATAGGGAATGTGTACCAACTATAGGTGGCATCACTGTAAATGTTAATGTGTAGTGTAGGATTCCGATTTGCGACACCAGTTTGCAGCACCTTTGTTGTGCAACAGAACGTGCTGGAACTATAAGATAAGCTCTATTAACGGCAATGTTGAGGTAAATCATGATATAGGAGAACATCGTTTTTCATGGCTATGCAAGCCAATAAAGAACGGCCCACACGTCCCAGGGTTGGCAGATGTAAGAATGACACCGTGCAGGCGTGCACACACGGTGAGGTGTAGCCAGCAGGTTAATTACATCTATGGGGTTAATTGAACATCATCATCATAAATTCAAGAGTCAAACTCTTGTCGGTGTAGCTGATGTACTCGTATGTAGCTGTCTCCATCTATCTCTATCCATAGCCAACTCCTTGATTTCCCTATACGACATAATATTGTTTACCTTCTCTTTTATTTGTTTTATGTAGCTTACTCTTGGTCTTTCCCTGCCTCGCATTGCTCAAATTTGTCCTTCGATGATGTTGCTTATAAAAGCGTCATAGGTGACCAAACATCTTCCCCCTCCTCTTCGCTATGGTGTTCAACAAATTCCTTTTTTCTGTCACTCTTTTAAGTACCTTTTAAGTAATTTTCTCCATCCTACGCCAACACCACATTTCGTCGGCTTCTAGTACCTCTCTTTTCGTTTGCGTCCCGATCCATGTCTCACACCCATATAAAGACATGCTCCAAATAAGAGTTTTAATGAGTTTCTTTTTGTTTTAATTATTGGATATATAAAATAATATAGCTAAGATTTGGAGAAATTATTGTTTCGCCATCTTCAACATGTCAATAGCACACAGTTTTGTATAGGCATTGGCGGTCTTCTTTGATTATTCATCATTTATCGAGGGTTAAAAATTAATTCCATTCAGAATCCGGCGTTGCTACCTTTCAGAATAAGCTCCATCCGGCGCATATCACAACGAGTCAGCGTTTTCATAACCTTTACTCAGTCTTTATGCGCGGAATAACAAAAATATCTCTTTTCACCGCTTTAAAACACGCCGTGCATGAAAGCGATACGTATTCAACGTTAAAGAAGCTATTTAGCAATCTAACACGTGAATTTAAGTCACAATATTGGAGAACAGAAAATGAGAAACATATTTTAGTGTGCAGGGAACGGAAGCAGTCTAACGAACATTTTTTCAGAGTCGTTAGGTGAGGTCAGTTAGGCGGAAAAACGGGGGCAAATGAAGATTTATGGATGTGCAGTTTATTGCGAGAATGTTTGTGTATTTGTGTTGGCAGTGAAAACTCACAGTCACCTAACTTTATGCTTTCATTCAGTGTTTTTGACAAGAACGTGACGTGCAAGAAAAATTACTGGCTGATATTTTGCTCTGTAAAAACCGACCGTGACCGCATTCGATGCGTTTGAGATGGTGGGCTGGAGGAAGATGTTGCAAATTCCCTGAGTGACGTTCCGTAACTACAGCTCTATTCTCCGTGAGCTGTAAGTACATAAAGAACCGACTTTCCACGATTTACCTTCGTAGAATTTTAGAGACTTTTGGTTATATTACGAGAAAAAAACAGGTACAATCTTGAGCAGTTATTGGTCACCGGCAAGATTGAAGTATATTAAATTACTATGGAATTGATTGGGTATTTACCCGGATAGATTGAGTATTTCTATACTGCACAGATTCCAAGAGGGACAAACTACATAAGTTTATACTATCTTGTTCCATCTCTTTGACGCCTTTTTAGCAGGTTTTTTTTTAAATACCATTTTCACAATTAATTAATTTTAGTTCCCCGTGGCCATAAAAAGCATCGTATATCCGACCACACACAGCGTTCCACTAATTTCAATTTATTGATTGTTAGTGTAAAATTCGACGCAATCCGTCGTAAGGCGTCCAACGAGAGCGTTACGGTTTGCTACGAATGCGTGCTGATTTAGCCCAAACATAAGTGGAAGGCGGAGCGGTGCAAACACGTCTTGTAGTAATTAATTTACGCTACTATTTGAACGCTCACCAAAATGGCTTTTATACCCTAAAACTAAATTCCAAGTAAAATGAATTACCTCCATATAAATTAAACCCACTCTATACAGAGCTCCCTAAACTAAATCATTTTGTATGCCAAAATCAATATACATACACCAGAATAATTTTACGTTGATTCCGTATATCTTTTTGCTTCCCAAAATGGATTTTTTGCTCACCAAATATTGTTTTCATAAAACATCAAAATTAATACAAAAACTGCAGTCCAATTTTCTTTAGTGTAATCAAATTATCTGACCTTTAGTAAAAATATATTATTGTCAATCTAAAATTACAATAGCTTCCCTTTATTTCTTTACCCGCAACCCGCCCCCCGCCCCCAAGCGACGCACAGGCCGGCAGGCCTGCGGCCAGGTGAGCCGCGCAGGTCCGACTTGGCTTAAGTTAGGTACGACGACGAGCGAAGCGAGGAGGAGTGTTGAACTGCGACCCTAACGAGCGAGCAAAGCGAGCGAGCCGCGCAGGTCCGACTTTGCTTACGATTACTAACATTATCTATTTCACCTTAAGGCAGGTCCGACTTGGCTTAGGTCAGGTACGACGACGGCAGGCTGACTTTAATTTTTTATTTACGGCACTCAAGGACAGTGTCTCTGCAATACACAATTTATTATTAATATTTATTAGTTTTAGGATAGAAAAGCCATTTTGGTGAGCATTTAAATAGTAGCGAATATTTATTTAAGTACTATATCATATATTAATTGAATTCGTAAAGCGATAAACAAGTTACTTGTGTTTGGGGTGAGTAGTAAAATGTTTGGTATAACAAAAAATTTCACGGTCAACAGTTAGTTTTTTGCCTCAGCAAAACTGACTAAAATGGAAGTAATAATATAAAATATTGGTGACATCCATTTAACAATAATATAGATTATTTGGTTTGAAATTAACTTTAACGGTGTTCACATATTTTTATAGCATGTAAGAAAAAGAAATATTAGCTTTATTTATACAATAGTTTGTGATACACTATTTGGTGAGCATTCACCCGTTTTAAATTATTAAGAATTTATTGGAAGTAATTTATCAACATATTTGGTAGGCGTTTAAACACAAGCCATTAATTTATTTGAACTGGTTGAAGCGTTCCTATTTTTTCATATTTTTGTATAGTTTCTGTAGTCTTCTATTTATTTATTTGAACACAAAAAGCGTTGTTATAACACACTAACAGCACCCACTAATTAGCAGACCGCGTTTACTGCGCAAGTTTATTGCATCCCCGTTAAGATTTACATCCTTTTGTTTGATGCCTGTTTTTATAGCGCGCGTATTTCCAGGGGCCAATAGTCAGCCATTGTTTGGTTGCTTGGTTTTGAGGTTAATTCTCGTTCATAATTGATTACTTTGCACAAGTGCTACAAAAGTGGAATAAATAGGTTTTTTTAGAGAGTCCATAACATCTCGCATACAAAAACAACGCATATGTTTTGAGCACACAATTCCAAAAAAAAAAACTAGTCATCAAAATGTCTATGAAAGCATTAAATTTGCTACTGGAATTGGGTATGCCAAATTGCGTACTAAATTTTTTAGCTACTTTTGTTGCTGATTACGTGATAAAATTTTGTACACAAGACATCATCCGATAATCTGTGTAGTCCAACAACTGGGACTTTAATAAAAGAAATCTTTATGAAAAAACTTTCTCGGCCGGTCTCATCCTAAGCCGATTTTAATTGACTTTCAACGAATTGTAAAATTTTATTAAACCAATGAAATCTTCCTTTGTAACTTTGTTGCAGATTACGAAGTCTTGGTATATATGGATATATAATATCGGGAAAAATAAGGAATCAGTAACGGCGTTTACGTAAAATTTCTTTACAAAACCCACTTTCAGTTACGTTCGTAATTTATAGCCTAACAAGACAGTGTCTGCTCAGGGATAGTGGCACTTTTATGTGGCAATAATGTGCGTCATAATATACTTGTATTATAAAAGTTAGTAGCAATTTGTCATCAAACAAATTCATAACATTGTTTACCGGAATGATGCTCAATCCTTCGTTCTTCTTTCTTCTGAAATAAATACTGATTCCTATTATTGAAAAAAAAAACTTGACTTCATCACTGTCAATAGTTTTGCATTTATTATACGAAATTACTGGAAACATGCGGGTAATGAGTCCTGATTCCTCTGTTTACATCAGTGACATTTACTGACTTTCACCTCTTGTCTGCTTTAGCGATGTGCTCTATTTAGCTTTCAATGACAACTTATCAGTATCACGTAAATGGAGCTAGTCAAAACCAATATAGGTACCTATATCAATCAGAACACAACAATATGTTGGTGATCTGGTCAATACAGCACTTAAGTCAATGGAATTCAGTCCGAAATTGAATTCATTAGTGACAGTAGTTGACAGATACTTTGGCCTGTAGAAAACTTTTTATGACGAATTAATTGCCTAACTTGAAAGAATAGGAACATTGAGTTAGCTAAAGTAATAATCTGAACTAGAGCGTATGGGACGGATCATTAAAACAACTGAAGACCAAAACAGAAAAAAACGATATGTCTAAATATTTTTCCATTCGATTCCATACCTAGTAGTATTGTATAAAAGTTACTTTTAATTTTCATTTGAACTGACTTAAAAGTCTTTTTGTTACTTATCTGCCGTTAAAATGACGGGAACTGTTCCACAGTCTTTTCGCAAGTTCCTCAAAGTCCGAGGCAAATCTTCCATTCAAAAGTTTTCACAGACCGTTTTAGTTTTAATATTTTATTTTGTCGGAGTCTGCTTAAACTTTCTGCGTCTGACTTGGAAATTGTGAGTTTTTAACTTTATTGAATTGAATTTTATTTTAGATTTATGAAATTTCAATGCGGTGTAACAAATCGGTTGAATTATACATTCTCGACGCTTTCCTCAATATGTGACTAATGTAAACCATTGATACAAAGATCAAAGCTTAAAGAAAAATAGAAAAATGAGTTACCTGGTGGAAGAGACCGAGAATCGAACCCGGTACCTCTGCCACTCATTTTTCAATTTCGTTTTTATAATATACTAGCTGCGCCCCGTGGTCTTGCGCGCTTGGGATCGGCAAGTTTCTCTATCTTTCATCTTTTACTTCTATGTATATTCCTCCATACCCAGATTCATCCTCAACGCCTTCCTCAACATGTGGCGATCTTACGCATCACAATGGTTTGTGTTTTTATAAATAGGTATATTATTAACTCGTGTCAAACGGTCTCTGTGATGGCAAACACTCTCATAGGTAGAAGCTCCCACGAAGCTCCTATTTACGTTATTTCAAAGAACACTGGAAAATATCGCCCAATTCCCCGTTGTGTTGCGACACCTAAAACATCGTGTGAGGAAGGTGCCAACTTATAATTTTCTACAGTTTAAAAGTGAAATTAAATTACATATGAAAGGGGAAAACAAAGCATCTTTATCTTCAACATACATTTTCGCAGCGAACAGCTGCATTACACCCATACATCTACTTACATTACAGTACCTACGTGAGATCTTAGAACATTCGGGTTCGGGTGAAAACTGAGAGGTGCATATCTGGATCGCGTATGAGCGAGCGAGACAGGTATAAAACCCGAACGTTCTTCTAAGATCTCACTTACTGTTACACCGTGTCAAACATCCGTAAACACCACTTCAGACAAAGAGGTCTAAAAGACGTAACCGGATCGTTTTACATGAGGGCCGAGATAAGGGCGCGCAAACACATTCGCTTTGTCCGTAACTTTACACTGTTTGAAGACGGACTTTTACTGCTGAATTACCATGCAAAGATATGACGGTAAAATTGTGTGAAATTTTATATGAAAAGATAAGAATGACTGAAGTAACTTTTTTCTTCGGTTTCCGCGACTGTCACAAATTTAAATAAAGTAATTTAAACGTGAATAAAAGCGATGTAATCCGTTTAAATAGCGCGTGAGCAAGACATGTGAGGCTAAGTCGCGCGACAAACGAAGTCGCGGCAAGATATTATGCTAGCCCAGCAGGTTGGGCGTTCAAAATGGCAAATTTTCAAGCGTTGCTACGTGTTCCTTTAGTACTAATGTCTCGTATTCATTCGTGAAACGCATACAAACTCACTGCAAATGGCGTTGTAATGAACTATTTAATAATCTATTATCACAGTCTAGAATAATAGAAAGTATCTTGACTGGCACCTCGTGCTCGTGCGACTATCAAAATAACGTATCTAAAACGATCTCAATGAGAATCAAGATACCTATATTGATTTAAACTTACGCGATTTTCACGCGTTATTATAACAAAACATTTTGTTATGTGGATGTGAGAAAGAATAATGGTTAGGTACTTCGAGAACAAATAAATCGCATACTAGTAGAAGTCTACTAGTAGAATTTTACAGAAGTAATGAGATCTTTGATAAATGTTAATAAATAGTTATAAATAAATATTGACCTATTTGACGTTACATTAAATAAATTATGTATTTTAATATTATTATATAAAACATCTAGTCGGGCTAGCATATGTTGACGCGACTTCGTTTGTCGCGCGACTCAGCATCACCCGTCTTGCTCGCACGGAATTGAAAGGAAAGTGACAAAGGTAGGTAGGTAAGTCGCACGTCAAAGAGTCTCGCGTCACAGTTGTGCTAGACGTGCAGGACACAGGCACAAATATTCAAGTTATCACAAAAATATTTGTTACCAAAAGAAAGTTAATATACTGTATAGTTATGTTACATCTGTGCTCCGGCTCATTATACCTGAAGCGTTCTGCTGATGCAGTCGGCTAAGCTCGGCAACTTAATTAACGCGTTAAATAATTAGTTTGCTTAGTCGACGATGAACCGCGTTTAACTGAGCCATTATTGTTGAAAAGGTGGAGGTAAATAGAAAACTTTATTTCGTGCCGACATCACAATATAGTGAACGATTTGCAGAACGTCTTTACGTTGTGCAAATCGTTCACGATATTTTCAGACATTTTGCGTCTGAACAGTCAGCTAGTAGTATAATAGTAGTGTATCAATCATTTATCGATACATGCTGCTGCTTACAATACAAGTAATCTTTATTGCACACCTCATAAAACATACAGGAGAAATACAACGCAAGAAATTATAATTAGAGGTAAACAACAGGCGGTCTTAAGTAAAGCTAACTTTGTATTTGTATTTATCGCAGCTTACGTACTATTTTTATTTTATTTTCTTTTCTTTACTGAAAAGGACATTTATTTTATTTCCATCTTACATAGACAAAACGGTTACACAATAGCAGGAAAGGAAATCTTCTTCCAAATAGGTATATAGCCTATAATAATTTCCACAGTAAATATATTTCTTTTTATTTTATTTCATCTATTTTAAAACATAGATATCTGCAGATTTTTATTAGTACGTACATTACATAGCTAAGGCGGTGAATTCGGGAATGTCACAGATCGCAGGTCTTTGTATATGAGATTTGGGGCTTTACCAATTATCGCCCGTGGTTTGTCTAAAGTTTTACGTCTCGGCCAGGAATTGAGATTTTCTCCCCAGAAAATCCCACTTATGGCCTAGGATGACGTACAATTTTTACGCCACCCATTTTATTAGCAATAAGCAAATACGGGGTTATGGCTTGTAACTCCTTGGGTGACCAAATTACACCTTCCCGTTATATGGACAGACAGGGGATAGGTTGGAATCCCCTACATTTTCCCTTATCTGATTGTCTGCGCACAAAAAGGCTTGCGATACTTTATGAGTACCTACATCAATCCCTTACGTGCAATGGTTCACAAAGCCGCATGCTGGAAAGGCCAGATAATGCCGCGAGAGTCACAAGGGTACTATTATTGGACGAAAGGAACCCTAATACAAACCAATAAGTGAAATAGGCTTTGGAAAATTTATGAAACATAATGTAATGTCTCATTATTTTTACTGTGGATAAACAACACAATTTTTATATTAAACCATTGATACAAAGATCAAAGTACAAAAAAAATTGAAATGCGTAACCTAGCGGAAGAGACCGGGAATCGAACCTGGTACCTCTGGATTACCGGTTTATAGCGTGTTAACTTCTCCACCACCCTAACGCCAGATAACCTTTGGACTTGGGCTTTGCACCTTTCAAATAAACAATACAAAGCAGAAAGAAAAAAACGAAAGGTTAAACGCAGTCAAATGTATGAATAATGACTTAAAAGTCAATTATTTCTCATTCACTGCTTATTACCGTCAGCGTACTTTGAGCAGCGAGCGGTGTCGATAGCTTGCGTTTAAATCGTTATGCTAACGACACGTCACTGAGTAAACGCACCGACAGCGTATTTTGAGCGACGGTTTTGTCGCTCCCTAACTGCACGAGTTTTTCGATTACCAACTCTAAGTAGGATTAAACAAAAACCCCAGACTCTGTCATTAACGCAGTCCACGCAAGATTGCTGTGCGTTAAATCCGTGTACAGTCATGCCTAAAAATGTGATCAGAATATCGAACCTTAAATATCCTTCGGAAGCAATATAAGTATCCTAATTGAAGAAAAAAACACAAATCCTATTATCACATTAATTATATTCTTTATTTTACCATAATTATAATATGTACTATCAGCCAAAAGCTCGGTCGACCACCTTAAAGACGTATTTTGCTTGCAGCGGCTCACATCTTGGCAATGACAATAGTTGAAGTCAAACTGTTAAAGTGGTCGATTGTGGCTTTTGCTTTATCACAATGTATATTACTTATATCTCATACATTATAGTATATATACACGACCATCACAATATGGAATATCCACCATTACATCTCAAATCTGTAAAGAATTATAATCATCACTTTTTACCAAAAAAGAAACCGTTTCAACGAAAAAAAAAATAGATCTTCATGAGTAGATAACTGAACAAGTTATTGTAAAAAAAAACACCTAAATCGCCATAGATTTATTTTTAATATTTGAGGACTTCCTTAGATTCCTCATGAATTTCGTTTCGTTAAATCAGATCTCAGATCTTTCTCCAAAATTCGTTTTTAAATGACGTTATAATTACGGACCTATATGGAAAAGAAAATCATTTGCGGCGACTTGAAAACCTGTTCCTTTCCGCTTGCTATCTCTTTTTGAAGGCGGATGAAAATGTAAGCATACCTTTGGACGTGACTGTACTGTGTGGCTTAAGTAGTTCCCTGTTCCCCAGATAGCGCAGTCTATGCAACTTATCGGAACCGATGAACTTTTTCAACGCAAAAATATGAAAGCCGACAATACCCACATTGCACATTGAACCTCTGTACGCAACAAGCTGCAAAATATCCCTGCACGCTATAGGTACCTATCAAATAAAATCTCTCTTTTTTGGCTCTCTGTAGTTGAGTAAAACGTATCCTATAGCCATTTGCCGAACTACCGGTGTACCAAAAATAGTTGGAATCTATCGTGCAGCTTAAAGGCGTGATGATGATGAACGCAGAAAGACACATACCTACACAATACAAATATACAAAAAAATCCAAAAAAGTACTGTTCGATTCAGTTTTCGCTAAATAGCTCATTTCATTTCAATGTGTACCTGAATACATTTTTATTTTCAATTTTGTAACAGTACTTGTATATTATCTTTTAGTTTGAGTTTGCAAGTGAGTGCTGGATTGCAGCAACTTTAAGACACGCCTATTATACAAAGCGAAATCCGATCACAAATATTGTCAGTTTTATTTTTCAATAGGTTTGGTTTAGGATCTCAAAATGAGAACTTTTTTTAAAATCTTCGTATTTTCAGACTTCAGACTAATTTTTTTTTTACTGTGTCTATCTTTCTGTTTGTAATTTAAAAAGTTTTAGTTTGACCGATCTAAGTTGGCCACCTGAATACACGCGCGTTTGTTTCAACTGTGGACAGTGTATATCTGGGCGCACTACTCCGAAGTTCTGCCTCGAGCCTCGAGTCCTGTCGAGTTGTTGCGATAACTAAGTGGCAGCAGTTCATTCGGGCATCTGCGTTCGCTTTGTAAACCTTACTTTGACTTGAGCTAAGAATCTGCCAAGTTACATTAATAGCGAGCTGGCGTTAAGCATATTGTTTGCTAATTAGAAATGATTATGAAAAACTTATATGAACTTGAAGTTTGCCTTTTGATAAAAAAAAAGTAAAGGAAATTTTCACTGTGCTCATAGATATAGCCCCACAGGGTGTTTTTTAACCCAAGCCATATTGCGGATTTTAAGTGGTAAGTACTCATTTATTTTACTGGTAACTACAAATTTTTGGTAACTGGCGTTAAAAATCCGGTGAATGTTACAGATGTAAACAAAGAGGAAACAGGACTAAATATTCCGCAAATTTCAAGTATTTTTGAATAACAAATCCAAAACTATCCACAATGATGAAAGTCAAGTTTTTTTTAGATAGGATTCAGTATTTATTTCGCAAGAAGAACGATGGATTGTGCAGTATTCCGGTAAGCAATTAATGTTTTGAATTTCGTTAATGACAAATCCTTGACAAATTGCTAATGATAACGATGTTTAATAATGCAAATATATATGACGTATGCTCATTATTGCCATAAATAAGCTGTTTTTAGCGCCACTGTCCCACTGTCACCAACTTTAAAATTCAAAAATATAATATGTTTCCATACTCCAGCGCCAGCATATCTTGCCGCGACTTCCCTTGTCGCGCGACTCAGCGTCACCTGCCTTGCTCGCACGGTATTGAAAGGAAAGTAACAGGTAGTATAAGTCGTTGACAGAGAGTCACATATCACAGTTATACTAGACGTGCTGTATATACGAAAGAGAATATTCCAAGAAAATTGCTCATACGACTCCTGCGAGCACAAAGGACTCTCAATCCATTACTATTTACTGCACACAGCAAATGCATTTAAAAGTAGCGTCTATTTAGTACGTAATAACTGTAGAAAGTAACTGAGAAACTCGCTTGCTTGCAATTGTCGAGTACTAAAACTGTTGTCTTGCTTACTTGAGATAATATTACGAAATCCTCTTGAAAACGTTGGCTGAATCGGAAGAAAGCTTTGTTAGAATGAATTAAAACTAGAAGGTGGCAAAATATGACCCTCTTTTCAGTAGTCGGTTAAAAAGCAAGTAAACACTTTATTGTACACAAAAACAGTTACAAATACATTAGTTACAAGTTACATAGGTACAAAGGTGAGCTTATCCTAAGGGAATCTCTTCCAGATAAGAGAAAAGAAGAAGATAGACAAATTATAAAACACCGTGTAAGGTGTTAAAATAATAAAACTATAAGTATGTACGTGATACACATGTAAACTATTAATATATACATACGTAAACATAATACATATTGTTCCTTGGTGGGATGGATGGTTGATGATTGAAAGATCTGACTCCAAATTAAAACTATAATAACGTTTCTACAAAATTTGACCGCGGCCGAGTATATAGGTTGATGTCAAAAATGAACGCGCGCGCTCTCGCTGGCGGTTCTGATGGTAAGTGGCCGGGTAGGTCCTCCCCGTCCCGCGCGTCCCTTCCTCAGGCGCTAGTGATGCGCCGGAACATCCTCCGGGGCCTTGGAAGATGCTGCTTCCAAAGTGGGAACTGCTGCTGGCTCCAGCAATGGGCACAGGTACTTAATCCCTCGTCGATACGTGCCAGTCATAGTTTTCACCTCTGCCACGCGTGCTACTCCATCCTTGCCTGGGAAGAGACAAACTATTCGCCCCAACTTCCATTGCATAGGTGGAGCATTTTCCTCTTTTAACAGGACCAGATCTCCGGGCTGTATAGGAAGGCTGGGTACACGCCATTTGTGTCTCTGCTGTAAATCAGTCACATACTCCAGCTGCCAACGTTTCCAAAAATGCTGACGGAATGACTCCAACCGCCGAAATCTGTCTGTTTTATTAAAGCCGGTCTGCTTCAAATCTTGTGAAGGTAATGATGTTAATGGTCTTCCTATTAGAAAGTGCCCAGGAGTTAAAGGATGTAGGTCATCAGGACTAGACGATAAGGGACAAATAGGACGGCTATTAAGGATGGCCTCGATTTGACTGAATAGAGTTGCCAACTCTTCAAACGTTAGATGCGTTTGTCCTAAAATGCGTCTTAAGTGATGCTTTGCTGACCGTACGCAGGCCTCAACTAGACCTCCAAAGTGTGGGGAATACGCTGGCTGGAAGTTAAACTTAATGCCTTTCTCAGAAGAAAACTCCCTCACGTCATCAGCATTAGAGATTAAGAAGTCTCCAATTTCCTTCGCGCTTGCAACAAAATTACGTCCATTATCACAGAAGAATTCTACAGGTTTTCCTCTGCGAGAGATAAAACGACGCAAAGCTAAGATGAAGGCATCTTTTGAGAGCTCACTGACAGCCTCAAGATGCACACACTTGTACTTAAGGCACACGAATATACAAAGATAACATTTCGTTATTTTACATCCCCTTCCCTTACGGTCGGTTATTAAAAATGGTCCGGCAAAATCGACAGCTGCACTTATAAAGGGATAACCGGGATTTACACGTTGTTCAGGTAACGAACCCATAAGAGGGCTTGGTGTCTTACCGCTAACCCTTCTACACCTAACGCACTGCCTCGCTGTGGTGCGAGCCAAGTCTCTGCCAGCAATAGGCCAAACGGACTCTCTAATGGTATAAAGCAATAGCTGTGGGCCAGCATGGAGAAGACGCAGATGTTCTTGTTGAAATAACAATTTAGTGAGCCGATGTTTGGCATGAAGCAACATTTGGTGGCGTGTGTCAAAGGGATAGCAGGATAATGTCAAACGTCCACCGACTCTTAATATGTTTTCATCATCTAAAAATGGATTCAATGAAATCAAATGACTTTTGGAGTTCAGAACTCCTTTAGAACGAAGAACTTTGATATCTTTTTCAAAACTATCAGCTTGAGACAAATATACAAGTTTCCGAAATGAAAGAGAGAGTTCATCAGGCTGTAGAGCACCCACCTTTTTATCGTTAACATTTCTGCAATTGTAAATAAATCGAAGCAAATAACTGAATACACGCTGAATAAATTTTAATTTTGAATATCGATTGAAGTCGAGTAATGATTGTTTACTCATTTCAGTTTCATGTATAGTGTTAATATGGATTTTAACTTCAGGCAGTTCAGGAATATTATTAATTTTATTTGAATCAAATGACGGCCACAGAGACTCATGTTGAATTAAAAAATTGGGACCATTCCACCACATATCTAAATTGTTATTTTTAATTACATCTACACCCCTAGAAGCTAGGTCAGATGGGTTAAGGTGAGTAGGAACATGACGCCATTGTGAATCCTTTGTTAGCTCTAAAATCATTGCAACCCTGTTAGCTACAAAGGTTTTCAATTTATCGTACCTCGTACCGAGCCAAGCTAACGCAATAGATGAGTCACTCCAGTATATTTTGCGAACTATCACACAACGCAGGGCGCGTTCTACGGCGTCTGCAAGCTGCGCGCCCAACAGACATGCACACAACTCCAGACGTGGAATAGTTGTCGGCTTAACTGTGGCTACCCTGGCCTTTGCGCATAGTAGTCTTACCGTGATGACGCCTTGTTTATTAGTAGATTTTAAATAAACACACGATGCATATGCTGTCTGTGAGGCGTCACAAAAGCAATGTAGTTCTATATGGGTGGGTTCTTTACACAAAACGTGCCTTGGAATACGTAATTCATGAAGATGCTTCATGTTGTTGACGAATAAAAGCCATGACTGGCTGATTTCACGTGGCACGGGTTCATCCCAGTCAATTTTTTCAATCCATAATTTTTGGATCAATATTTTAGGCTTAATTGTAAAAATGCTTAAGATTCCAAGCGGATCAAAAAGTTTACAAGATTCCGATAATATTGAACGCTTGGTAATTTTAGATTTATTCTCATAATTTGTAGGAAAATGTATGAAGTCTGACGTTGGATTCCAGCCGACGCCTAATGTGTGTGACGATGAGCTAATGATAAGATTTTTTTGTGCATTTTCCTGATCAATCAATATTGATGGCAAATTGGAGCGATACTTTCGTAAGTTAAAACACCCAGCAGCGAGTGCATTTTCTACAGATTTTTTTATATACACTAAATCGTCTTTATCGTCACTTCCGGTTAGTAAGTCATCGACTACGAAGTCGTTTTGAATTATTTGTTTTATTTTATTATCTCTACACTCCTCGCCAAGCTGCCACAGACAACGAGTACTTAAGAAACTAGAACTAGTCAAACCATACGTAACAGTGTTGAGTCTGAATGACTTTATAGGTTCTGTATTATTATCTCGCCACAATATCATTTGCAGGTCCCGATCACTGTCTTGAACTTGCACCATCCTATACATTTTTTCGACATCACCTGATAACACAAAGGAATACTGACGAAATCTAAGCAATATATTGAATAATGAATCTTGAATATGTGGACCTGCACTTTGTAAATCATTTAATGAGTAGCCAGAAGTCGTTTTAGCACTTCCATTGAAAACAACGCGTAATTTTGTCGATTCGCTTGAAAGACGTAAGACAGCGTGATGAGGAATGAAATAAGACTGCTCAGGAATCAATTTATTGGACTTGGATAAATGACCTAACTCTGCATACTCTTGTATAAATTGTGAATACATATTTTTAAGGTTTGAATCTCGTGCAAACCTTTTTTCAAGTGACAAAAATTGTCGTTTTGCTAAGTTAAAGGAATTCCCTAAGCAATCCGGCTCTGTCACGAGAGGCAACCTAACGTGAAAACGACCATCGTTATCGCGGTAAGTGTGCTTTATGAAATGGTTTTCACACTCAATTTCTTCGGCAGTTAACTGATTATTTTTTTGGGGGATTTGCTCTAGTGCCCAAAATTTTGTTAACTCATTATTTAACGATTCATTTGAGATGATGTCCTGATTTGAATTGAAAACAAGATGATGACATTGTACAGTGTTGACTAAGCAGTTGTTGTTCGATATGAACGAACCAGCTAAAATCCAACCGAGCTTGGAATTAAG
The DNA here is from genome assembly GCA_905147355.2 of Apotomis turbidana. Classification (NCBI taxonomy): domain Eukaryota; kingdom Metazoa; phylum Arthropoda; class Insecta; order Lepidoptera; family Tortricidae; genus Apotomis; species Apotomis turbidana. The sequence continues at coordinate 8,291,099 of LR990301.1, forward strand.
AACAGTTAATTGGTTTGTATCAAGTACTAATCTGTCGGATTCAATCAGAGTCCAAAACAAGTCGGCACCTATGAGCATATCTACAGGCGCACTCTGATTGAATGTAGGATCGGCTAATTTAATGTTGCTAGGCAAGTTAATTAATGATGCATCAAAGGTTTTGTTAGGCAAATTACTTGTGATATGAGGTAGTACAAGGCATGAAATATTTGTTTCAAACTCGTTCTGCCTTGACTTTAACTTTAAACCACAACGTTGCAAGGAGTTAGAAAGAGTTTGATTTCCTACGCCCACAATGTCGACCCGGGTTGGCTGAGGAGTCAAATTAAGTGCATTTTTAACCTTGTTTGTTATTAGAGAAGTTTGACTCCCGCTGTCTAGCAGAGCTCGAATCGTTAGGCACTGGTTTGTGGTAGGATTACACACGTCTACTAAAGCAGTTTGAAGTAATACATTATTATTAGATGTGATTGACATACTTATTACATTGTCACAGTCCTCCTCAACCTCACCCTCTGTTGTAGCTATGATTGCGTGTGATTTGGAGGTGCTTACAGCCTGAGAATGCTCTTTATGCAACAAAGAGTTATGTCGCCCTTTACAAGAAGAACAAGGACCCAACCTGCATTGACGAGACGAGTGACCTTTGCGCAGACAATTGAGGCATAACTTCAACCGCAACACTTCGGCGATCCGCTCGTCAACGGGCATGCCCAGGAAAGAAGCGCAGTCGTACAGGCGATGGCTGCCGTTGCACAGGACACACGACACAGAAGTGGATGCAGTCGAGGCTGAAACTGCGAATGATTTTATGTGTGACTTTTCAGATTTATGAAAAGATGACGATGAGTGTGCTTCGTTCTTATAATTGCTGTGGCGTTCGGGCTTATTTATATGTATGGATTCTAGAACATCCGAACGACCTTTCAAGAATTGGAAGAAATCATTTAAAGATGGACTTTTACTGAACTTATTTTTATGTTCCTCCCATTTAACACTAGTGAGATTGTCTAGCTTTGCCGCAACCAAATAAATAACCAACGAATCCCATGATTCTGTTTTTTCACCAAGCGTATTTAATGCGCGTAAGTTTTTCGAAACGTGATCAATGATGAATCGTAAACCTTTAGCGGAATCGCGATGTACTGGCTGAATATTAAACAAAGAATGCAAATGGTTGCTTATCAGTTGCTTCTCATTATTATATCTCTCACAGAGGAGACCCCAAGCTTCCTTATAGTTAGCCGAACTAACCTCCAAATTACTGATGACACGAGACGCTTCTCCCTCAAGATAAGAGTTTAAATAATAGAATTTATGAATTGGTTCAATTCTGTCATTTTTGTGGATAAGCGAAGAGAAAGTATCCCGAAATTCGAGCCATTTGTAATAAGTTCCGTCAAAGTTCGCAATTTTAATAGTTGGCAATTTAAACCCCATAGAATTATTATTTTGATTGCATGAATTACGACAGGTTGAATTAGAATCGCCGTTTTCAGATTTATTTGATTTAAATTCATTTTCATGTTTCTCGAGAAAACATTGTGTTTTTGCAATAAGTAATGAAAAGTCGTGCTCAATTTCTTCCCTTATGTCTAGTTCATCTTCCAAATAATCTTGGTTTAACGATTCTATCTCAGACTGCAATTCATCAAATTGCGCAAGCATTTCACGAAATCGCTCTAATCTCTGACTAATCATATAGTAATCGCTTCGTACAATAGATTCAGACTCAAGGAATGTATTTAAAAAGTTCCTATACTTCGTAATGCGACCCTTGACAGAGCTTCGTTTGGCATTCAAATCCTTTAAATCGTATTTAACATTTGTTTTTGGAATATTTAACTTTAATAAACCTTCTAAAGGAGATTTAGGGGCTTGTTCACCACTTTCAGACATATTGATTACGAGTATTCCACAACACAATCACTGAACCACAAAACAAAACGAAATAATTACAAAACAATAAGAATGATACGTAACTTTAAGCCTGTTTGCGTCCCAACACAAGTAGGTACTCGCTCGGCCACCGCCGGCGCAGATAAGAACGGCTCGAGAACAAAAGCGCATCAGCTGAGGCCGCGCGACTTAGCAACTGGAATGCATTAGTATTTAATATAACAAATGCACTTTACGATTATAATTTATAAAACGATTGGGCCGTTGTTTGTATGCAAAACAAAACGGTGAAATGTGTATTGATGCTTAATTATTTATATTTCAATAGAAGAATAGTTTAAATTACTTGCACTTGCATAGAAAGCTAAGCGGTAAATAATTGTTTTACGTTTGAAACACTTACTTAATTACTTTTGTTTAGCTTAGTAAATATAGTAATAACCGTTTATTGGTATCAATAGCGTATGTATAGCATAACAATAGGCTGCGCGGCTAAGCATGAATAGTTGCAATAAACAAAGAAAGAAGAAGTGGCAATGCTATTCAGGCAAATAAGACGAGAAAAGATCACTGTAGGATGATTTTAAAGGATATAATAATTAGGTGAATGACTGGGCACTTTCCTGGCTAAGCTGTAGCTGCGGCGCGTATGTCGACTGACCGGCTGGCTTCAAGCTGGATAAATAGATGTTTGTTTTAAATATTCACTGCCTTATTATATTCCAACGTTCTGCGACGTAATAGGGCATCCGAAACGGCGATTGACCACAATGCGAACTAGTTCCAACGATGCAGTTGCAGTAAGTAAGGTCCAATGGTCGGCGCTCTGGAATGATCTTCCTATTGTTCTTCCTTCCAGTGTATTCTCGTTATTGTAGTATCACGTCGGGGTCACCAATGTTCCTTGGTGGGATGGATGGTTGATGATTGAAAGATCTGACTCCAAATTAAAACTATAATAACGTTTCTACAAAATTTGACCGCGGCCGAGTATATAGGTTGATGTCAAAAATGAACGCGCGCGCTCTCGCTGGCGGTTCTGATGGTAAGTGGCCGGGTAGGTCCTCCCCGTCCCGCGCGTCCCTTCCTCAGGCGCTAGTGATGCGCCGGAACACATATAAAAATTAAATATTAATATAAGTAAATAATTAACAATTATACAAAAATACTGATTAATTTTTTTTATCTAAATTAAATATTATTCTCTTCGGTTTCCGCAAATTGTTCGTAAATTGTTTTATTTAAATATTATTCGTTCATTCATACAAATAAATACAAGTCATTGGAAAGTCATAACTTCTTAAATTCATCTTGACCGATGCAACAGACGGAGACATCCTAAGGGACAGCGGCAATTCATTCCACAACTAAAAAAATTATAACCTTAGGTATCTTGCCTGTATAAAATATCCTACTACGGCTGCCTCAGTCGGCCAATTCAGAAGCAGAACAAAGGAACAATGGCGGGAAATCGTATCCCAAATGTATCTCCACTTTTATTTTTCCTATTGTTCAGACATAGACCAATAATTAAAAAAGAACGCTAATTCCTAAGCAAAGTCATGTCCGTCGACCTTTTAGTGGGACACTAGCACCATTGTATTTAGCTACATTTAAAAAATAAAAAGTCTAATCTAATGTCTCAAAAATAATAACTTGGCAGCTAAATTAATAAGAAGGCATCTATCCCCTGGGCATCGATGCCAAGTTATTATTTTAGCTGCCAAGTTAATTATTTTAGATGCTAAGTTATTATTTTAGCTGCCCGGAAAATAAAGAACTGTCGTTTTTTGAGCAGCGGTATGGTCGAATATTCAATAGGTTAATAAAGATGTCGTGACTAGAGAACACACTATGGCACCATCGCGTTGGAACACAACTTTATATAGGCATTGACTGTCTATTTGAATTGTTTGTCCATAGTTGAGTTCCAAAAGTTTTCGAGGTATTCGGCCAACTTTGTGCGCAAATGGGAATCGGAATTGCGTTCAACTGTCGTTTCGAAGTTTCAACAACTTGTTGCAGCAGAAACTCGGAATAAAACATTACCGAAAGTACTTTCTTTTGATATTCGCGAAAGCTGTCCGAGAACTACCCTGGGGTTTTTGGTTCAGGAATAATTTGAGCCTATTGTCGAACTGAATAAATAAATAAATATAAATAAATAAATATCGGACAACCTCACACAAATCAATCTAGTCCCAGAGTAAGCTCTAGTAGGCTTGTGTTATGGACCCTAGATGACGATAAGCATACTTATGTAAATAAATACATACTTAAGTACAAATAACATCCATGACCTAGGCACAAATTTTCGAGTTCATCACACAAATATTTACCCTTGCCGGGATTCGAACCCAGGACCGTCGGCTCAGTAGGCAGTTGCTTAACCACTGCGCCAACCGCGTCTTCAGAATAAAATTGTAACGCGCGCCGCATTTCCCGAATAAAGACAGAAGATGGAATCGCTGATGCACGCTGATGCGCAGGCTATTTAGCGTAGGGATTTTGCTCGTGGTGGTGGTGTTGTGGTGGTGGCGGTGATGATAATTGTTGATGATGGCGCTCCACACCGCTGCTCAAAAACGGCGCAGCAATCTGCAATGGTAAACGCAATCAAATGTATGAAAACACAAAAGACGCGTGACGTTCGCTTTACGTCTTTTTCATACATTTGACTTGCGTCAGAGTCTTGCGGTAACGGTACGGATACGACATGTCACTGCTTAAAAGCAGCGGCCTAACATACTTTAAATATAATTCAGTGGATGCTTGTCGACAGACAAAACACGAAATAACCATTCTGAAGCGAGTAATATTACGCAAATACAGCTGTGTTTTATTATTCCCCAGGTTAAGTTACTAAGCTAAGCTTATTTAAAAGAAATAAACTCGAGATAAAATTCAGATCTCCAATTTCTTTATTTCCACCGTTCTCCGAAGCGAGGCTCATTATTCCCATCCCATTCATTTCAAATCTCTTTGAGATTAACAAACCGTATTGCTATCGACTTTTGTCGAGGAACATGCATGTGAACAAGGCCCCTACTACTCGTATACGTTTTTAAATCGGGAACTATAAAAACTTAATGAATTTCAAATGACCCAGTGAGCACAACATCTCAGTTTCAGCTTGGGCAAAATGCTTTCGTATGTCCGGATTTCCAGATGTCCCGATGTCGTTTGAGAAATGCGACTTCTACAGGAGTCTCTCCTTGTGTCGTGTTCCTCATTGGTAAGGGTCGTGACTTCCACGAATTATTTTGTGGACTGTCGCTTTCGACTTGTTGCGGTCTTCGGCGCTGTGCAATGCCTCGTTTTAAGAGTTATCGCGGATCTGGTCTGTCTAGCAGGGCCGCATAGGGCTTCTTCCTCATGGTCGCCTTCCCCGTACTTTCCCAGTCACCAGGAGCACTTCCAGGGTGTCGTTTTTCTTCATAGCTAGGTGACCGAATACTTAATTCCAAGATCTTGCGGAGACAGATTGTCGAAAGCTTAACGGTGACTCCTACTTCTTGAAAAATTTACACATTTGTGCGGTGGGCTGTCCAAGGACCTGGCAACATTCGCCTCCAGCACCACATCTCAAATGCGAGATCTGTTTGCCTTTTTGAGGGTCCAAGTTTCCGCAACGTAGGTGAAAATTTAGAACACCAGAGTCCTCACCATGGTTTTTGGTGAGATTGATCTATCTGCCCAGATCCTATTTAGTCGGGTCATCGCGCTCTTTGCCATGCCAATCTGCCTTTGTATGTCTGGTTCGCATGAGCCATCGTTACAAATGGTAGAGCCCAGGCATACAAAGCTGTCCACATATTGGAGATCTACAGGACACGTCGCATTTATCAACCGATTCTCGGAATTATCTGGGCAGGTTGGATAATTATATACAGAATATTTTTGTAGATAAACGTTTTCAAAAGTTGCATTCTTTGTGATATATATGTATGTAGATCACGGGAAAACAATAAATAATAACGCAACACGTCCGTACGTATTTGAAGTGTATTCGAAGAGAAAAACAACTACCACCAAAAGTATAAAGTATTAAATGTAGGTCTACCCACAAGTTCAGTAACCTGCCGATCAGCTGCGCATCTACCTATATATACGTATAGGTAGGCACATATATTACACCCTACCACTTAACAAAGACTACATCCGTCGACTCCGTTCGCTGAATGTGTGGGGTACCTATTTATGCTAGTTAAGAATAAATATTAACAACAAAGTATACCTATACAAACAGAATGCAGTTGTACAAGGCTGTTTAGGTAAATCAATGCAATATTCACACTAGCCCCGTGATACATCAATAATGTTAAAACATAACAATAAGTATACCGAAAAGAACTAACCCTTTGAAACATTGAATGTTTATTAACGACAGATAATTTGAAAACATAAGTGGGTTAAGGTCAGACATTTCTTTTTACAAATTAATTCGCAAGTAATTCTAACCTTACTAAGTACTTAGGTGTACTATATCTTTACGTATTTATCTACCACAAATATTTACATTACTTATAACTTAATATAGTATCGGGTTACCATATCTCTCTACGGGTACAGGAACACGTTTACGGATCGAATCGGGCGCTACAGGGGACGGGTTCTCGCTATTCCCGATCGTAGCTGGGAACGCGGCTATGGTCAAACGTGATTTTTCGCGCAACTGATCAATATGTCTTTTGATAATTTGGCCGTCTTCCCTTTGTACTAAATAATTACGTGAGCCTAACCGTTCAGTGACCGTACCACTAACCCATTTCTCCCCTTTGCTAAAATTCCTAGCCCAAACCTGATCGCCTACTTGACAAGCTCGGCTAACGCCCCCGGCGTAGTTCTGTTGTCGGCGCTGAGCTCCGACGGCGCAGTTCTGCGCCGTGGTGCCCGCATCGGCTCGCAGTAGGTCCAGCCGCGAGCGCAGGCCTCTTCTCTGCAGTAATCTCGCTGGAGACTCGCCCGTGCTACTGTGGATGGCATTTCTATATACCAACAAATAGGCCTGCAGTGCGGCGTCTATGTCTTGTTTTTCACGCAGTGCTTTCACAATAGATTTTTTTACGAGTTTTACGGCACACTCTGCGGCTCCGTTAGATGCTGGGTGATAGACAGGGGAAAATGTGTGTACTATACCGTTATATTGCATAAAATGCGCTAGTTCGTGGCTAGAAAACGGTGGTCCATTATCCGATACCACGGTTTTGGGCAAGCCAAAACGTGCAAACATTTTCCTTAAGACTCTTATCACATCTTCAGCTGTGGTCCTCGTCATCTGTTCCACCTCTAGCCATTTGGATGATGCATCGATTACTACAAGGAAAGTCATACCGTTCAGAGGCCCAAGAAAATCCATGTGCAACCTACTCCAAACTTCACCGGGATATTGCCACGGTTGCGGCTTAGACCTAGCAGGGGCTGGTGCTTCTAACGAGCACGCAATGCATTCACGACACGTCAGCTCTATTTCCGCATCAATGCCAGGCCACCACACGTAACTTCTGGCTAAACCCTTCATTTTAACCACTCCTAAATGACCCATATGTAATTCTCGTAAAACCTGACCTTTCAAAGCTGTAGGTATTACCATTCTGTACCCCCACATTACACATCCTGCTTCTAGATATAGTTCATGCCGCCTAACCCAATATGGTTGGAGCTCTGGGCTATCACATTTCGAGGGCCATCCAGACTGTAGGTATATGACAATCTTTCTGAGTATGTCATCAGTTTTCAAACATTCCTTAATCTGGTCACTGGTAACGGGTAAAAAATCATGTACAAACTGTACATATGTCGTCTCCAATTTTTCGCTAGCTTGCCTTCCCACAGGAAACCGGGACAATGCATCTGCTCCGTTCTTGTCTGTAGGTACATACTCGATGTCATATTGATAACCTGACAAAATGACGGCCCACCTTTGTAGCCGACTTGCTGCCATAGAGGGAATCCCTCCCTTTTCACCAAATATCGTCACCAGTGGTTTGTGGTCTGTTCTCAGCAAAAACCTTCGACCGTACAGGTACTGATGGAATTTCTTTACCCCAAAAACTATAGCTAACGCTTCTCTCTGTATTTGGGAATAATTTGCCTCAGCTGTATTTAGTACTCGTGACGCGTATGATATGGGTCTCTCGGTACCATCTGGCATTTGGTGGGCGATCACGGCCCCGACGCCGCTGGCACTTGCATCTGTCGTTAAGCACAAAGGCAATTCCGGGTCGTAATGCGCTAGCACCGAACTGGAAACCAACAACTGTTTTACTGCGTTAAAGGAATTTGAACATTCCTTGGTCCAAATAAAGTTGACGCCTTTTCTTAATAACGTATACAATGGCGCTTGTTCCAGACCGATTATGTCTGAACTGCTATTGCTGGATACTCAAATATGGTTATCTAAGTTGTACTAAAGAACAGGTCTATTATAATGAAAAACGGTTCACTATTAACGGAACACTATATTTAAAACACACTAATACACTATAACAATTAATATTTACTATAAAACACTATCAATAATTAATACTTACAAACACTATTAAAACACTGTCACTATGAGCACGTACTGAATTTACACTGTTTACTGTTATACTATGTCGCACTGTTTACTATTTCGCACTGTTCACTAAACTGTTTACTGTTCCACTTTTCTTCCCGATGTTGATTGGAGCACTGTTAGAATAAAACTGATTGTCCAATCGCCGACCCCGACGGTATTTATACTGTTTTCGCCATTACGGGAATTTGCCAGAAAGGTCGGGATTGGTTGCGTAATTCTGCGAATTATAGTTTCAAAACAAATGGGCCGCCATGCGATAAGCAACTGTATTCCGTATAAAATACGGTCTAAAGCCAATTACTTCATTGTATCCGTGCGTAGGCGGAGCCTGTTTGTGATTGGAAGGATCGGGAACAATCGCCATCGCTATTGTTTGCGCCGGCGCCGCCGCTTCAAGAGAGTTCTAGAAAGAGGGAGGACATGCGCGAATTATTTCGGCGCGCGCGGCGGCCATGCGAAGATACGCCATTTTGAAGGCAGGATCGAGTACGCGCGCCAATTTTAAACTTGACCGCTGGCTGTGTGAGTGTGTCTATTAGAAAATACTGTTTGATTTTTGATGCTTGCCTCACACATTTACGAATGAACTATTAAATGGTGGTCTCACGCAGGTTTTCTATTGGTCGTCTCGTACATTCTCCCGCCGCGCAACTATTTATTGTTGCGTAAATGTAGGTACTGTGAGAGACGACTGTGTTTGGAGGCTTAAGATTGAATATTTGACTGATGGCTTCCTGACCTCCACGATGCAGACGATGTTTGTCAGGCCGGGATGTATCTGTGGTGCTACCCGGCAGACCCTGACGTTTCACCTCCGGTGGTCGTCTACCATAAGTTCGACAACCTTTTCTCCTTCTAAGAGTTCTAAGGTACCGCAGCCTGTTTTGCGGGATTTTCTCCCGCCGGTTTCGCTGTCTATTTGAAAAGAAAAGCCTGCTTCTATATCTATCCCAATTTCTTCTGGGATGCATCTGTTTTCCACTTTCAGCTGACGCCGAAGTTCTGTACTTGTTACGCTGATTGCGCACTGGTAGCAAAAGTGCATTTCTATTTGCACTCTGTTTTTTATGAAGTCTCCGCTGATGCTTTAAGGCTCCCGCCGATGTTGAAGTTTTATCAGTTTTCGTCACACATTTTACAGCAGTAGGTGCTGAAGCCCGTTGAACTATTGCCAAGTGCATAATTGTGGACGGCGGCTGTCCACTGTGTTGATATTTGTCTTCATTTTCATGAGACTGTTGCGGCATACACGATGACTCTTCATAGCGGTGCAGCGGCGATTTGTAGCGCTCTTGATGCAAAGGAGGTAGTAACGACGACGGTTGTGGTCGCTCGACTGACATATTTACATTAGCCTCACTTTCAAAACTATCTGTAACCTGCGGTTCAGTGTGCACAACTTCATGTTGAAGAAGCACCTCTTTCTGTTTATCTGTTTTTTCAGCTGTTTGATGCACTATCGAATCTATATCACCCGCTTCAAACGGGTGGTAGCTATTTGTTGCTTCCTGTTTGTGCCGTATTGGGAGCCACTCTACCGGCAACTGCGGATTTTTTAATACGGAAATGTTCGTTATTGCAGGGGATTCCCTTTCTGTGTCTGTATCTGAATCCGAATCGTCGATTGCTTCGATTGCTGCAATTATTAAATTCCGTAATACCTTCCTCTTGTACGCTCTGATTTTCTTAGAATTTGTTAATCTATCAGACGGTGCTGTGCATTTTTCTCGCAATGGAATTCGAAGGCTTTCATCTATAAGTGATTCTTTTGTTTGATATGACGTCGATTCTGGCGAATAACTGTAGTTGTGGCGAGGATTCGGCGTAACTATATTTGCGGTTGCCTGATCCGTTGCAACCATGTTCAAGGGTTTCGGCGCTTGAACATGCGGACCACCGTGTCCATTAACCGCGGTGTCCAATCTATTTCTGCTGGCAACGAAGTCGTCTGGCTGCATGTTATACGGTGTGCTTGTGGAAGTGTGCGATGGACTATAGCCACCGGCGATAAATGCAGCACTATGTGGAACTTGGATGCTGCTCACGGTGACAGTTTGTGCTATTAGTGGAGTATTAGTCACCGTAGACGGTGCGGAGTAACCACCTTGCTGTATTCTAGAGGTTACACCTTTCTCGTATGGGGCGCCGGCACTCCTGTTAGCGCCACCGTCTATATTGTACCTGGCACGTGCCTCAGGCAAGTTGCTGGTCGACACGCCGGACTCCAGGTAATCCCCATGACGAGCTCTGTATGAGGCTTCAACTGTAAAGGGCCTCGTAGACTTTACGTGCTGTGCTATATAAGTCGGGGTGCCGGTGCTCAACTTGCGTTGGTAAGCGCCGGCTTCGGTTGTGGTGACCGGATTCACACGGTGGTCATACGTCCTCTTGTGCGACGGCGCGATCACGTCCCCGGCGATGTGCTGTGCTGCATAAGCCGGGGTGCCAGTGCTCAACTTGTGTTGGTAAGCGCCGGCATCTATATAAGCCGAAGGCTTAACTGCCTCGGCTGTGGTGACCGGATTCACACGTAGGTACATCCTATCATGCGACGGCGCGATCACGTCCCCGACGACGTGCTGTGTTGTATATGTCGGGGCGCCGGTGCTCAACATATTATGTTGGTTAGCGCCGGCGTCTATATTCACCAAAGTGTTGACGGCCTTGGCTGTAGTGACCGGATTCGCACGCAGGTGACACATCCTCTCGTGCGACGGCTCGATCACGTCCCCGACGTTCGGAAGTTCCGTTTCCAGGTTAGAACCCGGACGATCTGTCCTCAACATACTCCTCGTAATAACCATCTGTACTTCTGTAGACTATAAATCCGGCTCGAAGGACCAATGTTCCAGACCGATTATGTCTGAACTGCTATTGCTGGATACTCAAATATGGTTATCTAAGTTGTACTAAAGAACAGGACTATTATAATGAAAAACAGTTCACTATTAACGGAACACTATATTTACAGCACACTAATACACTATTACAAGTAATATTCACTATAAAGACTATCAATAATTAATACTTACAAACACTATTAAAACACTGTCACTATGAGCACGTACTGAATTTACACTGTTTACTGTTATACTATGTCGCACTGTTTACTATTTCGCACTGTTCACTAAACTGTTTACTGTTCCACTTTTATTCCCGATGTTGATTGGAGCACTGTTAGAATAAAACTGATTGTCCAATCGCCGACCCCGACGGTATTTATACTGTTTTCGCCATTACGGGAATTTGCCAGAAAGGTCGGGATTGGTTGCGTAATTCTGCGAATTATAGTTTCAAAACAAATGGGCCGCCATGCGATAAGCAACTGTATTCCGTATAAAATACGGTCTAAAGCCAATTACTTCATTGTATCCGTGCGTAGGCGGAGCCTGTTTGTGATTGGAAGGATCGGGAACAATCGCCATCGCTATTGTTTGCGCCGGCGCCGCCGCTTCAAGAGAGTTCTAGAAAGAGGGAGGACATGCGCGAATTATTTCGGCGCGCGCGGCGGCCATGCGAAGATACGCCATTTTGAAGGCAGGATCGAGTACGCGCGCCAATTTTAAACTTGACCGCTGGCTGTGTGAGTGTGTCTATTAGAAAATACTGTTTGATTTTTGATGCTTGCCTCACACATTTACGAATGAACTATTAAATGGTGGTCTCACGCAGGTTTTCTATTGGTCGTCTCGTACAGCGCTAATGTCATGCTTATATTTTTCACAAACTTGCCATAGTACATAATCATACCCAAAAAAGAGCGCAACTCTGTTACATTTCTCGGTATAGCCATATCCTTTATCACTTTAATCTTTTCAGGACACGTGTGAACCCCATGTTTACTAATTATGAAGCCTAAGTACGTCACCGACTCTGCAAAGAAAGAACATTTTTCTTTTTTTACTTTCAGACCAAATTTCTTAAGGCGCTCTAACACCTGATACAGAGTACGCCAATGTTCTTCTTTGTCTGTTCCAGTCAAAATGACATCGTCCAGAAATACCCCCACTCGAGGCAAATCTGCAAAAAGTTGCTCTAACTTTCTCTGAAAGATCCCAGGACGAGAAGAAAGCCCGTAAATTAGTCTATTGTATTTATACAACCCCCTATGCGTGTTGATAACCGTGTATTGTTTTGATCCTTCATCTAGCTCAAATTGAGCGTAGGCCTGAGACAGATCAATTTTTGAAAACGTTTCCCCCCCATGCAACTTAACCAGCAAGTCATCTACCCTAGGCAAGGGAAAAGGGTCAACTTCAAGACATCTATTAAGCGTTAATTTATAATCACCACAAATGCGAATACCTCCATCACGCTTGACCACCGGTACTATCGGTGTGGCCCAGTCAGAGGTCTCGACCGGCGTGATGACGCCGTCACTCTCTAACTGGTCCAGCGCGCGCTCCACCGGCGCACGCATCGCGTATGCCAGCGGCCGCGCCCGCATGAACACCGGCGCCGCGCCCTCGCGTATGCGCAACGAGACGGTGCCGCCCGTGTACCGCCCGAGCCCGTCCTCGAAAACTTCCTTAAACCTGGAAACCAAGGCATTCATATTACACTCCAATGTCGTATCAATTTTATTACAATGCCAATCTTCGAAACCTATTCCCAATTCGTGCAACCATTGTCTTCCTAACAACGGATTTCTGCCTTTATCGATAATAAACAAATCTAAATTAATTTCTCTATCTTTGTAATTCACTAAAGGTGTAACTTTACCGACGGGTCGCACAGTTTCACCAGTGTAATAATTTAAAAGCAAATTCGATTTCATCATAGGCACGTTTTTAAACATTTTTTTATAACAATCAAGACTAATGCATGTTATTGCACTGCCCGTATCAATTTCCATTCGTAAACCTTGGCCGTTGATGTTTATGTTAACCGTTAACGGTTTATAGTCTTTTAAATTGCCTACATGCAGTACATTGAACGGTACCTCGTTTAAAACCTCCTCCTCGTCCTCCTCATCCGCGTCCAAAGCGTACATCCCTGCACCACCAAACAGTCGTGGACACGTCCTTTTTAAATGCCCTTGTTGCATGCATATGCGACACGAATACATGCGGAACTTGCACGTCCTCGCATCATGATTACCGCCGCACGCGCCGCATTGGCCGGCCTGGCGAGCGCGCGGCGGCGCCGCCGCAGCCCCTGCTGCCGATGCCGGACGGGCCGGGCCGCGCCCGCCGAACATCTGCGCCTGCGCCCTGCTCCGCCGATCCGAACTTCCGTGCCCTGCCGCCTGACCGGGACTGCCCGGGCCGGTCCTCCAGGTACCCGAGGTGCCCCGTCCACCCTGTGTCTTAGCCCCGCTGGTCGACGAGTACATCACCTCCGTGACCGCTTTGTCGGCACCGCGTGATCTGCCGTCCACTACCGCGGCATTCTTCTCGGCCGCTTCCATTGCTACCGCCAGCTTCCACGCTCTGGCGAACGTCAATCCGTCCTCCACGAACAACCGCTGCCGGATAGTGTCATCCGCGATCCCACATACAAATTGATCTCTCAGATTAGTCTCCAGTTCTGTTTTAAAATCGCAATCTTTTGTCATCTTTTTCAAATCCGCTACGTAAATAGCTAACGATTCGCCGCTTCTTTGAACCCGCTGACGAAATTTATAACGTTCCGCCATTACACTACGTTTAGGTTGCAAGTGATTAGTCATCAACTCCACCAGCACATTAAATTTCTTTGTTGCCGGTTTATCCGGCGTACACAATGTCACTAGTAACTCGTAACTTTCACTCCCCATAACTGTAATTAACGTAGGGACTTTTAAATCCTCCGTCACTTTGTTCACGATAAAGTACTGTTCTAACCTATCGGCGTACAACGCCCAATCATCGGCACTTGGATTAAACGGTTGCAATTTACCAATCGACATTTTAGCACAAATAATACCACTGCCGCACGCTTAAAGTCCGAATTCGTCGCCAAATGATATATATGTATGTAGATCACGGGAAAACAATAAATAATAACGCAACACGTCCGTACGTATTTGAAGTGTATTCGAAGAGAAAAACAACTACCACCAAAAGTATAAAGTATTAAATGTAGGTCTACCCACAAGTTCAGTAACCTACCGATCAGCTGCGCATCTACCTATATATACGTATAGGTAGGCACATATATTACACTTTGGAAAGCCTATGTCCAACACTGGACATTTTTAATGTTGATATTTTTTTAAATAATTAAAAGTGTACAAAAATATACTTATTTCGATTAGAAACAATATAATTTTATTGGCTTTATTTTTGGCCTAATGTGCACAAACAATTAGTTGACGTAGCAACATCACTGTTATTCCTTTAACCACACCACAATATCTATCCTAAGATTAATTGATTAAATAGCACAATGTTCACAGAACAGACGCGACCAACAGACATAGCTTTTAGCATGATTGTCTTTCTCGAAATTCGATTCTTCTAGATGACAGCCGGTTGGCGGCTTGTATCAAATTCAGTCAATGACTTTCGGTCTGCTGAATATTAATAGTATGATTTATTATACTGAATAGTATGATTTATTTATTCGGTTGATATTTATAACGATCCCAAAAAGTTTACAGTTTCTATGAAAAATTTAGTTATGTAAAACTTCATAACAATTAGGTATATTTAATCAATAAAATAAGGGTGATCCACTTATTCCTAGTAAAACCAATACAGGCTCTATACAAACCGTAAAGCACTCTAAATAGCCTACGAACTGGTGCCCGGACCCGCCTTTTGCCTTAATTTGGGCAAACTGAAATGCTGCGAGAAATTGGGATATGCCAATTTTTTACAACCTATGTAAATAGCGGAATAAAGAATTAGATTGTGTCAGTATGACACCCGTGAAAAGTTATTTACGAGTATATAGAATGTTTCGACTTTCATAGTATAGTTGCCGGCAAACTTTTAGAACAAAAATGGCGGATCTGCGCATGTACATTTGTACGTAAATCGGCTACTGCGCAGTCAAGGTTATGCTCTAAACGTTTGCCGGCAGCTGTACAAGTCGTATCAAATTAGTGACGTCACCGAGAAATACTTGGGAGTAAACAATAAGAGCATCTAATCAAGAAACGGATGACATTAGGCTCATATTTTGAGGACGGCCTCAGGCATCATTTGCGAAGATCAAAGTTTTCTATTCTGTGGTAAAACTGTCTATAAATAGGCAGTTATTAGGCTTCGTAACAAATTAAACGGACTCTCAAGGCCGTCCGTTGAAAATTAATACCCGGCCAGCAATTGCCTACTTCCCTCGCTTCGACAATAATGTACAATAAAAGCCTTTACTTAAATAAACTATTTAGGGTTCCGTACCTCAAAAGGAAAAAACGGAACCCTTATAGGATCACTTCGTTGTCCGTCTGTCTCTGTCTGTCAAGACCCTTTTTCACAGGAACCCGTGATGGTATCAACCTGAAATTTATATCAAATACTGAGGTCTACTGTGCCTTGGAGCTGTGACTAAATCAAACTTCTAAGCCAACGCAATCAAAAGATATAGCCGTTTATGCTGCAAATTTTCGACACGCAAAAGAATCAAAACCTACAGGGTACTTACGTGAACTCAGAATCTTGAAATTTGGTACGAAGCACCGTCTTAGCACAGATAAAGGAATAATTGCGAAAACCTTAAATCTTCACTTTTATTTATAATACCTACCGGTTTGTACGGAACCCTAGGTGCGCGAGTCCGACTCGCACTTGGCCGGTTTTTTATATATTAATTTATTATTATAGTTCAGGGTATAAAAACTCGTAGATACTTTAATAAAATTACGTTTGCACGAGGCAGGTAGTACTTGAATGACACTTAATGCGTGTTACATACACTTGAGTGACATTATGCTCACATAAAATTAACGTTAAACGTTACTTATGAAAAAAAACAAAAAAAAAAAAACTTTTACTATTAGTAGTGAAACAGTGGTTATAGTGCCATCGTTATCTAGCGCATTTAGGCCCTCGACTCGAGATTCAGCCACCGTGTATTGTCTCTCAGAATAAACTAGGCTAATTCCTCTCGTGTTCAACAACCAACTATTCGAAAACGCACATTTCCAACAAATATTCACTTCGAAATCAGACTCGAGCAACTTGAAAATAAGGTAGTGTTTAAAACCAAAGAAATGAGAATAAGACATTTCGAAAAAGGAATGAGCTTCGCTTGGTGTTTACAGTATATAGTAGGAGGTTTTTACAGTATGAAGAGGTATTTTTACACCGAAATGATGAAGTGAAATAGGTACACTTTTGAATGCTCAACTCGTTTACTAGGTAATTGTTTTTCATTATTCAATCTCGACATGTAATTTAATAAAAGTATTTATATTTCTCAATACTTGGATAATTTAGCGATCAAATGTGTTTGGCATTATTATTCTAAAACGCTGACATGTAATGTTTTTTAAAATTATTGATAAAAGAGTATGAATATCAGCCGAAAGACGTCTGCTTTTGGACAAACTTTGGATTTTCCACGGTGTCCAATCGTGCACAATCGTCATCAAACCGCTTCTGATCCTATTTTTTTATTATTATTATTATTGTTGTTTATTAATTAAAGTACACAACTTAAATATATACAGTTCCCTGCAAAACTGTTTGTACAGTTTGTCTGCAGGTGTGAGTCTCTATATAATAATTTCAACAAAGTTTACTTATTGCTAAACACTTCAGTGACACTTTGAATACACAACTTTATCACTCAAGTGTCTGTAACAGATGCTTTTTTAAGCATTTTTTAAATTTGGACTTATTTGGCTCATGTCGGATATTCTCGGGCAAACTATTGAGTATGTAGGGAATTCTTTTGCTCAATGTTCTATCGCCATAGTAGTTCCTTATCCGTACCAGATCTTCGGTCTAACTTGTTGGAGAACATCCCATTATGCGTCTTCGCATACATTAGAGGTCGCTAGGGTGTAAAGCCTTTCAAATAAACAATGCAAATATCGACATACAAAGCATAAGGAAAAATTCGAAAGGTTGGCGTTAGGTTGGTGGAAAGGTTACGTTCGTTTACGTTGGATTGGTATCCAGATTCCAGAGGTACCGGGTTCGATCACAAAGGAGCACAAAAACAATTGAAAATGCGTAACCTGGCGGAAGACACCGGTGCACCGCGGTGGTGTACCCACATTAAAAATAATGAGACATTACATGTTTATTTTTATAATAAGTAGACATTTGATTAATGCATAAAAGGTAATTGGTATAACGTACGTAACTACAAAATAATGTAGCAAGGATGACTAATTAGATGTCACTAAAACCCGTTGGCCTAGTACTAGTTAGTACTCGATCGTTTTGGCCTACCTCAATCTAAGGTAAGGTAAGGCCCTTTTTATGTAGGTATTTAGAAGGTTTACAGAACCCTTCAACGAAATCCGCATTACTAAAACCGGATTACCGTACCTGTTTACACGACACGTATATAGATGCGATTACAGCGCTTTAAAGGCTCCTTTAAATCTAAAGGCTGTGTAAGGGATTTAAACACATACGCTTCTTTTTAGGTGTATGCTGTGGAAATAATGGTTGGAATTTTCTAAGGAATTTTAGAGGATTTGTTGTAAATATTTAAAGAAAGCACTAGACGAAATCTAAAGAGAGTTTCAGATAGCACATCTTCGAGGCTACAGCGCAGTTGGCAAAAATTTTAGTAGTTAGTATGTAGGTATTTAGAAGGTTTACAGAACCCTTCAACGAAATCCGCATTACTAAAACCGGATTACCGTACCTGTTTACACGACACGTATATAGATGCGATTACAGCGCTTTAAAGGCTCCTTTAAATCTAAAGGCTGTGTAAGGGATTTAAACACATACGCTTCTTTTTAGGTGTATGCTGGGGAAATAATGGTTGGAATTTTCTAAGGAATTTTAGAGGATTTGTTGTAAATATTTAAAGAAAACACTAGACGAAATCTAAATAGAGTTTCAGATAGCACAGAGAGTCTATCTTCGAGGCTACAGCGCAGTTGGCAAAAATTTTAGTAGTTAGTTTATAAGTTAGTTTTTTAATATTTTTTATTATTATGATTTTTTTTATAAATAATGTGTTTATAGGTACTTTTCTACCTACTTAAGTAGTTACAGCCCGTGAAGCTCTTAGATTGGTATTCGGTTTTGGGAGAATTTTACCTTACGGTACTTTATGTTTTAATTATGATTTACGAAAAAAAAATGGTTGCTGTTGAGTTTCGTTCGGCTTTCTTTCCAACAGCTGTCTGCTCCTGGGAAATGCCGGTAGATTCACTGAGTAAAAGATAAAAAATTATATGTATTTTACACTATGTTTATTCATATTGCCTGGATTACAAATAAACTAGAAGGTAGATCGATCGATCGAGGTAGGTAGATCTTTGTTCGTGTAATACTTTATTTCTTAACCCAAGTCGGGTAAAAGTATCCCTTCAGGGTATGCTATAAGCATCTTTGGATGTCCACCTATAATTGGCTAAAATCCGTCCAGCGTCAGTGTTTCGACGTGATAAATGGACTTTTTTTGGCGCAAACATCAACAAATGGCGCTGTACCAAAAACACGCTGTACCCAAACAAATTGCATCGCGCTGTCAAGACTTTTTCCTAATGACCACTCTCCATAGAAAACTAATAGTCGGTACAAATTTATAATTTTATAATAGTAGTATACAGATGGTATCCTATCTCAACTTTGAAACTGTAACGTTTCGCCAACTTTTCATTTGTCCGAAAGTATTTTTTTCCTGAAACCCGCAATATTTTCAGGATTTTATGAACATAGTTTTAAAGAACCCATTAGGTTAGGTTAACTTTGTTTTATAATTATTCTGTTATGGTAAAAAATGGTTTTCAGACAAATGAAGATTTTTTTGATGGGAAACAATAATAACAAAAATTAGTGTTTCAAATAGGTAAATAAATAGCAATATAGATGAGTGAAAAACGTCAAAACATCGTTATGGAAATAATAAATAAATAAACACACCGAACCACGAAAGAGTTCTCACAGTATCATGGCGTATTGGATTTATTGCTAAAAACCGGCACGGTTTGAAATTTCAAAGCTCGACCGGCGGGGTGCCACTTGAAAATCCTGGGAATAAAAAAACGGCCAAGTGCGAGTCGGAGTAGAGCTTGGAGGGATTTATACTTTACGATGCCGGCAGATAGTGGACAGACGGGTATTGATTGCAATTAGGGTTTGGGTGAAAACTGAGAGGTTCTTATCAGGATCGAGTAAGAGCGAGCGAGACAGGTATAAAAAGTGAATCGCATTCTGTCAGCTCATCACGCATTGTACAATGCCTATAAGAAAAGAAGCAACCATGTAGTTGAAAAAATCGATGCCAGTATGGCGGTTTCTATATATTTAGATTGGGAGATCGGTGATTAGTTCAGAGAGTCGAGGGGACGGGGGCTTGAGTCTTGCTCAAAAATAATATATAAAATGTTCATCAAAGTATCATAAAAAATAGTATTTAGAAAGTGGTTTAAGAAATTATGACACATTGGAATAATTATGTTTTCGGCTAATCAGCTTCGGAGTAATTTGTACTGTACCCCTTACATACATGTGACAGACAGAAAAACAGAAAAAAAACCGAGAAAATATGATGTCTGGACTCACAGTAGGATTCCTTTGGCATCCTTTGGGTACGGAACCATAAAAAGTGTCAACCATGTTCAGAAGAAAAATGAACTTTATAGTGAGTTCAAAAAACTCACCATAAAACTGTTAAAGGATGCGAAATGCCAAATGGAACCCTTTCATGATTCAGAATAGAAATTTCAACAAAGAGAGCCTGTCGTTCCCCCAAAAATGTGTTTGCCAGTTGCTGCACCTAAAAGAAACATTTTTTCCGAAGCTAGCTTTGTTCGCAGTGATACTGGGCTAAATTCGTAGATACATGTTTACGAGATTTCACTACAATTTAATATTCACTTTGATGTTCTTGCTATTCTTTATTTGAATTATTCGTTAGGTATGGGTATACTGGGTACCTATGCCAATTATGTAACTGTATTTTGATAAGCGTAAAATTCTAGATGACAAGGTTACATCGCTTAATAATATCCTTAATAATATTATCCTTTTAAATGTGAACTTGTGAATATCAAAAACGTAACGTGAATTAAAAAAAACTGTATACATATATCCATCATGCTCAGGTAGCAAACAGGCTGTATATAAGTGCATATGCATTGTAACTCTAATTTAAGCTGTATATCTAAGTGCATATATACCTACATCCTGTGCGCTTGGTGTACATATATATCCCGATACATTCCCGAATTAGGACCCACTATTCCATATTTAAAAATCGAACAGAATGTTCGATGGAAAGCTTCGTTAGTTTTGGGATCGAACGATGCTTAGAGTTCCTTAGGTATTTTGAATATCAAAGACTAAAAGCTTTGGCCTATCCCTGTATTTTTAGGGTTCGTTACCTCAAAAGGTACAACGGTACATTTATAGAATAACTTCATGGTCCGTCTGACAAGACCTTTTATTCTCAAGAACGCGGGAAGAAATATTACTCTGAAATCAAATACTAGTAGGCTTCGACAGTACATTGGGCATTTTAAATAAATCGTTTTAAAATCTTTGAGACACCATTATCCAGCATGAGTTATAAGGGTGTTTTTTTTTTTTTAATTTATTTATCTCATGCAATGCTTACATTTGGTACATTTATTTTACCTTCGCCAAACATACGTTTATTGGCGAATGCTGCGCTCACTTTTATAACTAAGTTTGTCTACAAATGTACCTAACTATTTATATAATAATTCTAGTGTTCTCTCTCATGTATAGTTTGACCTTAGTAATATTACAAAGGTCAAACTATATACAGATTTTAAAATAACTATATAGTTATGGGGTATTTATTATCAACTGATCCAGTAGAAACTTCTTTAACTTAACTTTAAAAACATTTTGACTGCTACATTCATTCTCTAGAATAATCTTATTAAATATTCGAGGTACCAAATAACTGCGTGTCCGCCGTCCGTAGTAGTTATTGGCTTCGGGCTCCACATACTGCCGTCGCGTCGAGGCCCTCAGCTCACGGCTGTATGTTCTGGGAGTTTTAAATTCAGGATTTTTAAATTGTTCAGTTGCTACTAGATACTTAACTTTTTCATGCACTGGTAGAATATTCAGGATTTTAAACAGGACCATGTAGTCGCCGTTACAAGTTTCTTTTGTTTAACTGTCTACAACATTTTTTAATATTCTAATTTGAAGTTCTAATATCTTATCTAAGTATGTTTTAAAAGTGCGCCCGTACGCTACCATTCCATACCCAATCACGGCTTCTGCCTGTGCATGATACACCATACACAGTATTCTATTGTTAACGATATGTCTTAAACTTATAACTTTATAAAGTATCGATCTTAATTTATTACACAGTGAGAGTTTGATCGCGAGCTGAGCCTGCTTAATCATAAGACAGTTCCTAATCATAAGACAGACTTTAGGGCACTCCTGCGCCGCGCATGCCGCCTGTAACTATGATGTAAGTAATGTAAAATAAAGTTATATGAAAATTTAATTTGTATTTCGTTACAGTACAGGAATGCACGCGGTGAAAACGCACCCTTAATGCTACTGTTGGATAATGATCTCCCAAGGACCTTAATCCATTTATTTTTATGATTACCATTGGTATCGGAAGACTTGCGAGGGAATTAACAAAAAGTTATAATTAGTCTTCCGTAGCAGTTGCTTATTCTAACCAATCAAAAATAATTTAGTTTTAGCGACCATTATATGTAACATGAAAACAGCATTTTCAAACTCCGTTATTATTATTAACACTTGGAGGACAGTAGGCGTGAAATCATTTGTGCACCAAATACCCCGGGGTTTGGACTTATTTACCTTATTCTGACTCTTATATCGCCAACCTAAATATAATACTCTCATAATGGCACCTACGTCATTTATAGTAGCATTTGTATAAAGCAATATTAATAAAAGCATAAGAACCTTTAGTATTAAAGGGCACTTGGGTTGTCGCCTTTATTTTATTCGCGGTGACACGACTTAATTGCCCGACCAGTGATCTAAAACCTTATTCGACCGTTGGCTTGGCGATCGTTGGCGACAGAATTTGGCTGCAGAATTTTTACACGCCTTTTTAGCGAAACTTCAATGTTCTTAATTTTTCAAACTACGGCAACTTCTTGTTGGGCTTATTTGACTGGTTGGTGGCATTTGGCATTATGTTCGCTATTTGTACGTACGCGTACCTATTAACTTTGTTTTGTTGCAATACTTGCAATGCAAGCGCGATTCGAACCCACGGCACTTTTCTTGAAAACCATCATCATCAAAGAACAGACAACACATAGCATTTCAAACAAATAGTGTATTGTGTAAACAGTAGGGCTGTTTAGTGTATAGTGTTAGCTGAATTTATATGTTTAACATTACGATGCATTTGCTCTACCTCAGTTTGGAGAGCAGTACTCCGGAAAAGTAGAGTCATGGTTTCAAGTCACATAATGCATCAAAATAAATCGCACATAAATATTGGCATCAATTAACTTCGTATTGTTATACTTTTAAATACCTCCTCTTTCACAACCGTCGAATATTGCAAAGCTAATCTAGAACGAGGCTTCAATTGACTTCGTATCAGTATTGAAATAAAACTATGGTATTTTCATAAAATACAGAATCAACATATGATTCTGTGAAAACGTTTAAATGCTCATTCATAACCGTCGAAATATTGCAAAGCTAATCTTGAATAAGGCTCCCATGATCAGTATTTACGGCGCGCGATCAAATATTTGAGGGGAGTATTAAATTCACGCGGTGACAATTCGCAGCCGAAGGTTAATTTAGATGGTTGAAATATACATTTCATTTCGCGTATTTGGTGAGCCATAATATTTGTGCCTTAATATGATTGAGTTACTTAGGATATATCTTGTCCCACTGGGTACTTTTCGTATTATATCACTACGTAGTATAAAACAAAGTCGCTTCCTGCTCTGTCTGTCTGTCCCTATGTATTCTTAGATCTTTAAAACTACGTAACGGGTTTTGATGCGGTTTTTTTTTATAGATAAAGTAATTCAAAAGGAAGGTTTATAATGTATAATATTTACATGCATAATTTATCAGCGGGACACAACAGCCACTAACTGTTTTGGCTCAGTGACCCAAACAGGATCTTAGCGTCCAAAACGAGAGCACAACACTTGTCCCGATCTTGCGCAGTGTCCCGCTAGTTTTCGACTGAAGAATACTGTACTGTCACAGTCCAATAAATAACTAACTATTAGTCTTATCCTATTAGACAATAAGCTATGTAAGTCTTAGCCCAGTCTTAGTCTTAGTCTTAGTTCTTAATACTTTTAGTATTATATATACCTACCGTAGTAATTTCAGATTCAGATTGAGCTATTTTTATTAATATTATGATAGTAACAGTATCCTGTAGAATTTTACATCCGTCATCGATCCATTTTCATTTCGCCCCTTTTGACTACATCACATTTCGATTCAGTGAACTATAAAAAAGCCAAATTAACTTATTCTTGTAAAATTTGTTCAATGTACAAACATTCTTATTTTACAAGTTAACTATAGGTATAACCCAACAGTATTTAGTAACAGGTATTAATTTATTTTACTGGAAACGACAAACCTTTGTTAACTGACGTTGAAAGTCAGCTAGTGAATGTGACTGACGTGATCAAAGAGGAAACTGGACTAAATATTCAGCCAATTTCAAGTATTTTTTGCATAGCAAAGCCAAAACTATCCACAGTGATGAAAGTAAAGTTTTTTTAACACGTTCATTGTGGCAGGCTATTTAGTCAACTTTCAGTTTGTGCTGTATCAGGCATCTTAGACCTGCTTCTTAACTATACAATAAGAGGGTCATAGGCTCTAATAGATCTGTTCGTATACATACAGATATGTATGTATGTTTGTATGCGAATTACTTAGTGAATTCATTTCAGCTTATTTTAAAATTGCTACATATTTTCAATGAATATGTCAACATACCACTTGAGCCGTTTTTAAATCGGATAAGGGGAAATACTTTAGAAAAAAAAATACAGATTTCTTTTCAACCTTATGTCCGTACTGAATGGTTAAATTATCGATTAATCTTTAGGGTTGTATAAATGAAATATCGATTAAAATAATCAATTTCTTTGATAAGTCTTTGAAAGTTAAGCTATTCAAAACAGTTGATGAGTGTTTGCTACTGAAACATTCGCGACATAATGTTTTCTTGTAAGCTTCACACATAGTTTTGATAGAATCTTCATCTTCACCGTGGACATAAGAAGCAACATTCTACACCGCTTCATGATGGGGAACTCACAAAACCACAATAAACCATCAAATGCTATTATCTGTAAATGTATTATAGTTTGGCACCATACACACGCATAAGTATGCACCACAAAAACTAAACCGCACTGATATTTATGGTGTTTGTGTAGTTCAACTGCACTTGAGCTCTGCACTAGATAAACTGACCTTAAATCTAGTAAGGCTATCAGGTCATCAGGTATACGGGTCGAAAGGACCAGCTGATACCCGCACTACGTAAAAAAAGTTTACTTCCCTGTCGGGATCAGGTCCAATGACCCGATAGGTTTTTATTGTACCGATGTAAAATATTCGACGAGACAATACCAAAACAATATTTGTCTCTCTTCTACTCCTAAGCAGAACAGAAATATCTGCCCATAACAGCGGAAGGAACAGTATATTTGCAGTGCCGCTCCGAGGGATGGTTCACGATCGGATCTGTTAGACCTGATACCGCAATGAACGTGTCATCTAATAGGATTCAGTATTTATTTCGCAAGGAGAACGAAGGATTGAGCAGCATTCCGGTAAACAATGTTTTGAATTTTGTTGATGAAAAATGCCTACTGACGTTTAATAATGCAAATATATGACGTATGCACATTATTGCCATATGAAAGCAGTTTGTAGCGCTATCCCTGGGCAGAACCGACACTTGTTAAGTTGGGTGCATGACGTTAGCGCCACCTAGCGTTCACAACTTTGGAGGGGGTCTGTCAAAAGTGTTAAATAATGGACGCAATAAAATTAAGGTAAAAAATTTAAAATATTGATTGTAGAGCACCTAACAAGTGCAAAATCTGTTTGTTTTTAATGTGAAACACATTTGGTTCTTAGCTTTATTGAAGAAAGTAATTATTATATATGTGTTTTTATTATGTCAATTTACTTCTTTGTTGTTTCCTTACAAATTAAAGGAAAAAAATAATGTTTTATTATGTTTATTTTCAGATAATTGAAGAATTACTACTATTTTCAAAACTGGCTTCCAAAGCATCGGTCAGAACATAAGGTTTCAGCCTCAAACCGAGAGTAAAGGGAAGCTGTTAGTTTTGGCACATTAATAAACAAACAATAAGTAACATTTACAAATTATAAGTAATTTTACATTTCATATTTTTGAAACATTGTAATAATTCTATCATAATAATATTATTGCACTAAATAGATAAAAATATGTTCAGTTTAATACACTTACTTTATTTTTCTAGCAACAGCGATCCAATTCATTTTCTGATCTTGTTTCCAACTCGGTGTAGGAAAGCATAACATTTGCAATTGCTATTTCGTCCTGTATTATTGCAGTTTACCACACAATTACACCTATCGTGACCCATTTTACTTATTTCAGTTTCTTATTTTATAGTACAAAACGTAAGCATTATAACTGAAAAGTATGACGTTTGACAGAAACAGAGAGGCCAAAGTTACCACTTTTGGCCACATCAAGCGCTGCGATCATTTTCGCTTTCCCTACGCGACCTCTGCACCCGGCCAATAGTATGGATACTGGCCAATAGTAAGGTCAAGGCGCTACAACAAAACTCCATTATAAAAATGCAGGAGTGAACTAGTTTTTTTCCGCTTATAACAGCTTACCGTTTGAACAAATTTCCATCGAACTTTGCATACAGATTGCATTGAATAAGCAATCTCGAGTCGCATGGATTCACCCGCTGAAAAATCGGTTGGAAACTGACTGTTTTCTGCACTCGTGACATTATCGTCAAGCGACAACACTGGCTGTTAGGGACATTACCGGAGTACAGACAGAATCAAAAGTCAATTTTAATATGCAATCACACTAATATTATGAAGGTGAAAGTTTGTGAGTGTGTTTATGTGTATATCTGTTTCTTCTCCACGCTTAAACGGGTGCATCAATTTTGATAAATTTTGGTATGAAATTTTGGTGTGTGGCTCTCACCCTGGATTAAGACATAGGCTACTTTTCCCCCGAAAAAATGTAGTGTTTCCGTACGATGAACGGGCAACACCGCGCGGCGCAGCTTGTTTGACACAAGATAGTAGTAACAGCTACTTTTGATCGTTTGTACAATCGACGTAACGACCGTGATGTCAATATGATTAGTGGCTTGCTATTATAGCAGCCATTATTAAGGCAAAGTTTCTGTAAGTGGTTGGCACTGTCCCTGACTGTACCTTGTAATCTCAATTTTAGAGATACAATTTGTTATTTTATGAGACACCTACCTTTCGATCGTGAGAATACTTAACATCATTCTTCACTTTCACTTTCATTCACTTCATATCACTCTGTTTAATTCGCATTTGGGTCGAATTGCGTGTGAAAATTGAAGCAAGGCACGATTCGATGCTCAACGCTACATAAATCCGAAATATTACCACAAAGTACCTATTTCTGCGATACCTGATAGGTAGTATTCGAATCTTACTGTAATGACAAGTGACGCTCTCTTCTGATTGAGATAAATATATACTCTGCTGCTGCTTAATACGCTTAAAATTTTAAATGGAGTTTCATATTGGCCGAAGTAGGTACAAAATGACAATAGCAAGCAATATTAAAAATGTCCAATATCTCGTTTCAAATCCTAACAAATTATCCTTTAACCTCCATTATCTTCATCATCACCAAGCTGTTCCTGAACACTTGGCCCGAATTCCATATATATTTATCTGATATCACGGAGACAACTTAATATAATCGATAACCCGGTCGCGTAAAGTTTGACCTCATTTACATAACTTGACCGGGTAGTAACGTGAACGTGATATGTCACTTTATGCAGTTCCAATCCAATCACAAACATCGCGTTATAATGATAATGACTGTTAAAGGCGATATACATGTGACGGTGTTTGGTGATATCTCAAAGTGCATTCGTTTTTAGCGCACTGTACGTCTAGCATAACCGTGACACGCTACTCCTTGTCGCGCGACGAATACCACCTGTCATTTTCCTTTCAGTACCGTGCAAGCAAGACAGTATATGCTAGTCCTACTGGAAATACTTTGGTCCCAAGAGTGTGCCACTGGGCACGATCCTCAGCCTCTCTTACTGCTCCTTCCAGCTGCTGTCAGCCACCCTGCGAATGGCATTGCTCCACTTTGCTTGAGAACACCCTGCCGAGATGCAGTATCCACCAGAGAACAGCCCGTCTAGCACAACTATGCATCGCGACTCTTGTCGTGCGACATAGCGCTATAATAATAATAATTTATTTATTTCGGACAAGCAAGGTATCCATAGATTGTTAGTAAAACAAGCAATATCTTAATCTAGTGTTAGTATTTACAGATTCATTGGTAATTTTAGTATGTCAATAATCAATCTACAATATATATACATGTTGGTATCTATATTATAAGTTGTTCCACACTTTTAATTTGCTCGGTCCAATGCTTGAGGATTGGACAATATATTATGCGTCAATACGCTATGCGTCACTCTCTCAAATTACTGCGCAGAAAGAGAAGGGTAATTATCTCGCGCGAGGAATAGTCGCGTATGACAGTGTTGCTAGAGGTGCAGCTCTCCATCGACTACTTGTCAGCGTAAAACACCGTATAAAAGTTGAAAATACCGTCTAGTTTACAAGTTGTCCACAGTTGATGCGAGAATATCACCATGCATAAATAACACTTTCTATTTTTAGTAATTTTAGTTTTTAGTAGCCTGAAAACTGGACGAGATATTCAAGTTTTATAAAAATAGATACGGCGATTTTAGGCGAAGTTACGGGGTTTTAAGGGACTTATTGCAGCTTAAGGGACAGGCAAAGGCAATAATCGATAAAATACCCGAGATATTGATCACTTGGCGATATAAATATGAAAGCACTCTCGAATAGCGCAGGTTCAATGACTGAGGCGTGGGATGAAAGATTAACCTTTCAAGGCACATATAAAATTGAAGTTGCGCTGCCAATAGTAATAGGATTGTGTTTTGTTTCGATTCTAGTCTGTAGCAAACGTAGTACAAGGACCGAATATCTAATGCCGACCGTACACTCTCGCTGAGAGATACAGGTCGTCTTTTGTTGCTTATAGACTAGGGGTGTAGACTGATTGTACAAATGTGCTCATGGTATCGCCGATTCGTGCCAAATTTTGCCTCAGTTGCTGAACCTCTCACGCGTCTCACCAAGAAAAATGCTCAATGGTCCTGGAAGAGCGAACAACAGAAAGCATTCGAGACCTTGCGGAATCTCTTACAGCTCCCGTATTGGCACAAGCTGACGATAGTAAGCCATACACTATAAAATCTGACGCTAGTAGTTACGCAATCGGAGCAGTTCTAGTGCAGGGCGAGGGAGAAAAAGAACACCCAGGCGAGTACGCAAGTAGACTCCTTAACCAGGCCGAACGCAACTATTCAACTTCAGAGCGGGAAGCCTTTGCCGTCGTGTGGGCAGTGAATAAATTCCGCGGCTACATCGAAGGGACACCAATAACGATCATGACTGATCATCAGGCTCTCAAATGGCTAATGAGTTTAAAATCTCCGACAGGGAGATTAGCAAGATGGGCCCTACAACTGCAGCCGTTCGACTTAACGATAAAATATATACCAGGCCGAACAAACGTTGTTGCTGACCTACTATCTCGTCCTAACTGCGACTTAGACACAAAAGAGAGTTGTGGAGTATGTAGTGTTGTAACAGATTCACCTACAAAGAATCCGAAAGAGATAAGAGATAGACAAATGAAAGATGAAGAGATAGTCAAGATTGTTACAGCGCTTGAAGGAAATTCAGAGGAAGACACAAGATATTGGACATTGAAAGGATATATTATGAATAACGGTCTGTTGTATAGATATAATCCAGACAGTGACGCTGAAAATAGTCAGCTCGTCGTTCCAAAGGAGGAACAAAATGATGTTATCTCTGTTTACCATGATCAGCCCACTGCAGGACATTATGGGGCAGAGAAAACCTTCAGTCGTATCAGTATGAGGATGAGGTGAGGTATGAGAAAGGATATTGAAAATTACGTCCGTAACTGTTTACCGTGCCAGCGATACAAGCCTTCTAACATGAAGCCCGCTGGACTACTTCAAACTACAGCAATGAACAAGAGGTTCGAAATCATTGCTTTTGACCTATTCGGACCGCTACCGACTTCCGCTGATGGAAAATCATGGATCCTGATTATAGAGGATTTAGCTTCTCGATGGGTTGAATTATTCCCCTTGGAAAACGCAACTGCGGAAAACTGCGCTATGGTGCTGATCAACGAGATCTTCTTGAGATACGGCATGCCAAGAAGAATGATCAGCGACAATGGGACACAGTTTGTTAGTGCTGTTATGCAACAAGTGACTTATGTACTGAAGATCAAGCATGCTTTCACTCCAGTGTATCACCCTGAAACCAACACTGTTGAGCGAAAAAACAGAGACCTCAAAACGCAGCTGGCAATACTCGTTGGCGACAATCACCGCATCTGGTCTGAGCAGCTTCCTAGCATACGATTTGCGATGAACACAGTAGTAGGATCAACTACTGGCTATACACCTGCCTATCTGACGTTTGGTCGTGAGTTGAGAACTCCTGATGACAATGAGCATGATCTACGTGAGATAATTTCATCAGAAAACTTCATTCCCGAGATCACACCCAAATTGTTGTTGCTAGCGGACAATAAAGAAAGTAAGAGAAGTACAAGAAATGAAAGAAGAAAAAAGAAATTAATATGTGGACAAGAATAGAAGCTGTCCCAATTATAAACCTGGAGACAAAGTGATGGTAGAGACACATGCTGTCAGCAAAACCCATCAAGGTTTCAGTGAAAAACTTGCACGCGACGCGATGGCCCTTATGTTATCCTCAGTAACCATGGACCGAGCTCGTTTCACATTGCAGACCCTAGTCAACCGGATCGTAGCATTGGATTGTATCACGCTTCCGCATTACGCCCGTATACATGTGACAACGATACTCCGTTACCACCGCCTGCGATGCCAATCCGCAAAAGAGGTCACCCACCCAAGAAGGTTACACCAGAACCACCTCGTTCGTCGCGGCCACGCGGTCGTCCACCTCGCCAAGAGAGTAATCTGGCTTCCTCGCCGAGACGTCTTCGGAGCCAGAGGGGAGATTATAATGCAACTAAATTGAAACCACCGCGCTTAGTGTATTTATTTAGTTATTGCTTGTTGTTATTTAATTTCATAGTTTAAGCTTGCGCTTTAGTGTTTAAATATTAGGTTTGATCTCTCTGCTGTGTAAATATATTAGTTTTTGCTAGTTTGCTTTTAGTATAACGCGTATACGCTTATTTTTTATAGTTAGAACCTTGTCGCTTTAAGCTTCTTACTCTTGTTTTGCTTAGTTTTGTATACATAAGTTAACTTCGTTTGTTTTATATGCTTAATGCTATGTTTGTCGTTTAGTTTACTTAGAACCTTGCCGCATTAAGTCTCCAACGCTTTTGTTTTATGTTATAAGTTTGTTTTCCAGTAACGTGAGCACACTTTAATGTTAATGCTTTGCCTATTAGCCTAGTCTTCAATATTTTGCTTGCCTTATATGAATTAGTTTTAGTTGCCCGACTGTTTTTCTTTCGCTTGCCTTACTGTTTTTACCTTTTTTACTGTGGTTTGTTTGGTTCTCATACCAATATACGTCTTAAACTTTTCCGTGGTGGTTTCAATTAAGTACCTGCATTATAGTATGTATTTATCTATTGTATAAAATGTATCGTTGTCTAGCGTTCATAACACAAGCCTTCTCTAGCTTTCTGTGGGTCTAGATTGATTTGTGTGTGGTTGTCCGATATTTATAATTAGTCATACAGATAGGTACCTATATGATATGATATGAAGTTATAAAAATGGAATGTGTATTGAAAATCCTCTTATCGTGCTATGAAAAGTCCAAAGCCTATTATGATTCTTTGCAGCGCCGGACGAAGTGCGACGCCTTCTATTTTGATCGACCAAATAACAAAGAATTTCGAGCCGTACCCATCCAATTTATATTAATGCGCCGAACCTGAGTGTTTGTCAGTGTGTGCTCGCCGACAGCGTAACTTGTTTACTCTGCGTGATTGAACCATTCCACTTCGACACCTGGGTCAATAACAATAGGTCGTAGACAGACCGTCTAGCACAACTATGCTTTACAATGCTCTACCCATCACCCTCTCACATTACTGCAAAGAAAGAGACAGAGAATTATCTCGTGCGAGAAATAGTCGCTTGCGCCAGTTGTGCTAGAGATTCAGTAAGGCTAGTAAATATGCTGCCTTTGTTACAGTGAAAGGTCGTATCTTTATAAGGATGTCATAGTAAGATACGTCCTTTTACCGTAGCATGGCAATAGGTCTTGACGCGAGTTCGTTTGTCGTGCGAGTCAGCATCTCCTGTCTTGCTGCACGGCACTGAAAGGAAAGTGACAGGCAGCTGTCGCGCAACAAAGAGTCGCTTGTCGCAGTTATGCGCTATTACTATTAGTTCTGTACGTCTAGACAGAACTAATAGCGTCATAGATAGCCACACTACTCGTACAGATAGAGCTCTCTCAAAAATTGTCTACGACACAAATATTTTTAATACACATTTCAATTTTACAACTTCATATTATATCATATAGATACATCTGAATGACTAATGGTCGACACAAGTTTAATGACGTACAACAACAATTACATAGAACAATAAACAGT
This sequence comes from Apotomis turbidana, assembly GCA_905147355.2. Classification (NCBI taxonomy): domain Eukaryota; kingdom Metazoa; phylum Arthropoda; class Insecta; order Lepidoptera; family Tortricidae; genus Apotomis; species Apotomis turbidana. Next base: position 8,323,569 of record LR990301.1, read on the forward strand.
ATGAGTGAGATAGATAAGGTTTTATTATAGCCACTTACACCCGATGGTGCACGGAAAACAGTAATCACAGTGTACTGTGTATATACGCTGTGGCCCAATTAATGTACTCTAGCGATTTCTTAGTCATTTTTCTTGGTAGTCTCACTAAAAGACGTTTATGATCGCCAAAGATACCCGATGGTGCAAGGAAAAGAGTTATCTTAGTGTACCGACATACGCTGTGGCCCAACTGGTGTACTCTAGCAATTTTTTTGTAATTTTTCTTGGTAGTCTCACTATAAGACGTTTATGATCGCCAAAGATACCCGATGGTGCAAGGAAAAGAGTTATCTTAGTGTACCGACATACGCTGTGGCCCAACTGGTGTACTCTAGCGATTTTTTAGTATTATTTTTCTTGGTAGTCTCACTATAAGACGTTTATGATCGCCAATTGTACCCGATGGTGCAAGGAAAAGAGTTATCTTAGTGTACCGACATACGCTGTGGCCCAACTGGTGTACTCTAGCGATTTTTTAGTATTATTTTTCTTGGTAGTCTCACTATAAGACGTTTATGATCGCCAATTGTACCCGATGGTGCACGAAAAACAGTTATCACAGTGTACGCTCCGACATAAATAAGCTGTGGCCCAACTGGTATACTCTAGCGATTTATGGTATTTTTTCCTGGGAGTCTCACTATAAATTGTCTATGATAGTCAATTGTACCCGATGGTACACGGAAAACAGTTATCACAGTGTACGCTCCGACATAAATAAGCTGTGGCCCAACTGGTATACTCTAGCGATTTATGGTATTTTTTCTTGTAAATAAAACACGATAGTGCACGAAAACAGTAATCACAGTGTGTCAATATACGCTGTGGCCCAACTGGTTTACTTTAGCGATTTTTTTGTAATTTTTCGTGGTAGTCTCTAGGTATATAAGCTGTCTATGATAGCCAATAACACACGATGGTGCACGGAAACGAGTACTCAGGGTATACCGACATACGCGGTGGCCCAATTGGTGTACTTTAGCAAATGCTAGAAAATCTATGCAATCCTTACAATTTTTATTATTTTTCTTAATCAATATTAATAATGCAAAAACAAACAACATTATAAATAGAACTAAAACTAAAAGAAATATAAGTAGCGGTGGACTCCTGGCACGAGTTATTTAATAACTTACAAGGAGTCGCCGGCCATTTGTAATATTGTACTTACTATTTGTTAAAATAAGTAATACATTTTTATTTTTTATTTTTTTTATTCAATCAGTAACGTTTGCTAGCATATACCAAACGTTTAGAATGAAGCGAAAAATAGAAAATTAAAAAAATAAACCGCTTCATTAGCACATTTGGTTTACGATAGCAGACGTTACTGCCTGAATAAAAATAATTTGTTTGGGTGTAGCACATCGTTACTATCGATTTTCAACATAATTTGAGATTTGAAAATCTTTACGGTAGATGGCGCTACGATGCCACACTAAGGCATGCAAGAAGCAACTGGTCGAAAAATTTAATAGTTCTCGCATCAGGTTCTGTGGTCCAATAGGTAGAACGCCCGTGTTGGCCCGGAAAGCCGTTGAAGACGTGGGTTCGAACTCCGAAACCTCCAAACCATTTAATTTTAAAACGTTTACCAAATAAATTCCATTTTAATGATCTACCACGGAAAAGTACAGTTTGTGGGCAATAAATCTCGGCGCTTGTTGCTGTGATTGGAAATCCAATTTAGAAACCCTTGTTCAGCTAACGCATGACTGCGCGTCCTAAAAGATGGTTGTAGGGATCAACTGCCCGTTTATACAGAAATAAAGTTGACAATGCTAAATCTAACTTCAGCTTTTCGAACTGCATCATAGTTCCCCAGTATGAAGTCAATTCTGACACCTGTCAGATGACAGGTGTCATTGTTGCTACTGACCATTTTTCCTTGAACTTTACTTTTGTAGGTGATTGCGACGCAGCCTTATGGGGACACGTGCGCACCGCTACGTTTAGAGATGTGCCGTTCTCGAGAACTGTTACCAATTTGTATGGGAAAAAAACGTTCTCAAGAACATTCCCATAGAAGTCGGGAAAAGTTCTCGAGAACGGCACATCTCTAGCTATATACGATTGACCAGAAACACCCTACAAACAACACCCTACAAACAAAAGCCGAACTGTTGAACTGTTGCGCGCTATGTAGGCCTCGAGCGAGCCCGTCTCATTTTGCACCACAGCACACGTTACACCACGTTGTCTGCATTGCGGGATTGCGGTCTATACCTAAACATGGGGCTTCGACGGATTTATAATGGTCGATGCAATCGCGTCTAATACCGCAAAAATTACAACGTACGAGGCCAGGGTTCCCAAAGTGTGTTATTTTATGATCTGGTAAAATAACACACTTTGGGAACCTTTATATGATGATTAGTTACAATTATTTTAAATACTATATTAGTATCAATTACAATAAATTAAAATATAAAGTTTAAGTAAATATTATAATGTCATGTTTTTCGGCTTTCTTCTCAACAGCGGTCTCCTCTCGGGAAATACCGGTAGATTCACAATCTGACTTGTAAACTGCCCTTGTGGCCTACTTACTTTACTGAATAAATTATTTCATTTCATTTCAAATTAAATTTCATTACTTCACAAAAAAAACATCATAAAACAAATTGTTACTAGATATTATGTATTCATTTTTAATAAAAGATTGTAACGTAGTTAGTGTAAAATATATATTCTTTGACAAGACAAATCAATGACAGGAGTGACATTCAAAATCTGTTGAAGCATAGACAACATAACACCTCCGCCCTAAATGGTTACAGTGCCGAAGAGTCTTCAATTCATTTGTGGTATTATGGTGCCTAACATCTGATCTACGTGTCTCTTCCAGACCTCTCCAGAATCCATCTTGATTTCATAATGTACTCTGCCCAATACCTTGGCAACCGAACCAAACTCCCATTTTGTCTGTTTATTGGTGTAACTCCGTGCTTGAACTCTCTGACCTACGGTGAAATGCCGAGTTAGGGGCCTTTCATTTGCCGCCTGCGTATTTTCCCTCACATCTTCAGGGATCACTTTGAATTGTACGTGTAATGCATTCCTTATCTGTCGGCCAAACATGAGTTCATACGGGCTTTTTGACGTGCTGGTGCTCGGTGTCCTCAGCAAGCGTTCTTTAATTTCCAGGACTTTATCCTGTAGTTTGCCTGGCTTATCGGCCATGCTGTGGAGGGCTCTCTTGATAGTCTGAACATATCTCTCCGCCTGTCCGTTCGTCGCTGGATGGTACGGTGCTGACGTCTTGTGCACCACTCCCCTCCCTTTGAGGAAAGATTCAAATTCTGTGGAAACGAATTGCCGTCCATTGTCAGACACTAGAATAATGGGAAACCCGAATGTCACAAAAAGTTCCTGTAGTTTCCTGATACACCATGTGCTTGTCGTCGTTGTGGTTGGGATGATTTCGACCCATTTTGAGTAGGCGTCTACGATTATGAACAGAGAATGACCCTTATATGGTCCAGCGAAATCAATGTGTAGTCTCTGCCAGGGTCCTGTTGGCGGTTCCCAGTGGTGTAATGCAACGTGTGCGGGGTCATTCTGATGTAATCGACACTCACGGCAGCTTTTTACCAATTCTTCAATTTCCTTGTCCATATTTTTCCAATAAACATAGCCTCGTGCTAGCAACTTCATCCTCACCATACCGAGGTGTCCCGAATGCAATTCCTCTAATACCCGACTTCTTAGAGTTGTAGGAATCATAACTCGCGATCCTTTTAGTATACAACCATCCTGAATGGTAAGTTCGTTATCATTGTAACCGTGCCGACGCACCGTTTTGCCCGTACTTAAATCTTGTTTCTTTATCGGTGATCAAGAGTAGAAAAATATTAATATCCAGCTAAAATTAAACTTAATAGGCGAGGTCTCACGTAATTGCCTCACTGTTTAATTAATGAAAAGTTAAAACTTAATTAAAACGAATAACCACTAGATACAAAGATACATGGTCACCCTACATAAATTATTGAAGTACGATACTTACGTCAAGTGCCATCGGTTTGGCGGGAGATTTGACGAAATTTTCTACGACTTTGTTTATGTAATGACAAGTTATTACTCATAAATTGTCATTGCCATTAAATTATTAAAGAGCTTGTATGCTCACGGATATAAATTAGTAGGGTGCCAAGGCAGTTAAGACAAAATTGGTTTCAAAATAAAAATTATCATAGAAAAACAAAAGTTTGTTTTCATGTAATTATGACTTCAACGTGACCGCCACCAATTACTGAGTTAAAAAAGTTGGTACCTGATCACCGATTAACAATCATCGTGTATATGGCTCAAAGGACCCCATAATACCAGCAACGGTGCCCCGCTGAATGGCTATGAAGACCATCTAAACAGAAAAAAAGTTCATAAATGCACAGAAAAAAATGGAGGCACTCAGGAAATTGCACGTTTGTGTTTCATATGTTCCTTATTCAGCCTGTATTCGATGGAAATAGCTACCGTGAAAAATTATTGATGAATATTGTTATGTACGGAACGTAGTTCCTCGTTTTTGTTTTAAAGCCCCCGTGGGAACAGTGAGCCATTTAGCTACCTATATTTATAACTAGGAGATGCTCGCAACTTCGTACGCGTGTATTTTTTTTTTACCGTAAACGGATAAAAAGTATCCTATAACCATCTTTGAATGTCCAGCTATCCCCGTACCAAAATTGGTTAAATTTTGTCCAGCCATTTCGGCGTGATGCGAGGACAAAGGAAATTATGATAACAGATGGCACCAGGTTGGCATGGCGCTGCGCACCCATACAAAGCAAATGACGATCCTGCATCACGCTATTAAGATTTTTTTATACAAATCTAGAATTTTATAATAGTATAGATGAAATAGTGCATACACGTGTTTTTAGAGTTATGACCGTATTTGAAAAGACCGACCTAGCAATTGTAAATCAATATAGCAAAAACATCACAAACCTAAAGAAAAGAACAAGACTAAATAACTTACGAAATTTGTCAAACATGCTAACTTTTGATATACCAAAAAGGACTAACGAATACGGTAAGAGAACTTGGATGTGTATTCTCCCGCGTATATTAAATAGGTTTTCAACCGAGTTATTAACTGATATTGAAAATAAAACTAGTAACCAAACAAAGCGCATTGTTAAGAGATATATATAAAAAAATAGGACAGTGTTACCCTCCCACAATGTTGAAACTGTGTCATATTAATCAAGTGCAATTATAAGCTCCTTAACTCCAAAAATCTTTAATATTTAAGGTTATAAGTTAAGGTTTTTATGTATTTTTTATTAAGAATTTTATGTGAAATAATCAGCTAAAATTTTAATTTTTAAGTATAATTTTTTTATTGTCGGTTGCGTATTTAGGTTTGTTATATTTTTGGTTTTAAACGCACAAACTTTATGTCAGTACAAATGGCTAAAATAGCGGACTGAATCTGTCAACATTTCAACATCTGAGTCCGGATTTACCTCTATTCAACCTTAGTGAGGCTTGAACTGTCGACCTTCGTTTTTTGGCACATAATGGGTTAATGCCAAAAGGCATTCTCTTCCCCAGCAACTATAATTGAAATTTTTCATACATGTGTAATCATAATCATAATAATTTTTTGCAATCGTGTTCATATATCATTTATGGTGTCACAAATAAAGTAGGTAGGTACATGATACCCTGTTAGGGCGCACAATATAGGTCCTTAATTACAATTAAAATTAAATTAAATATGAATTACAATACAAGTCAAATACATGCCGTGTCATTTTATATGTGAATTTGCGATTATTCTTAAACTATAATTACGCTACTTACATACAAAAAATTATTTAATTTCTACCAGTGTTTTGTCATTTAAAATTCATCAACTGAATACTCGTAGTTAACATTTATCAATAAGCAATTTCTTCAATTTAGTCTTAAATAAGGTCATGTCAGTTACTAGTTTTATGGATTCAGGTATTTTATTCATGATACATATACATCGGTAATAGGGACCATTTTTAACGATAGTGAGTTTCGTGGAAGGTAGGTTTAATTGATGTCTACTATTTGGTTTACGGATTTCTGCCGATTCGAATAACTGCGGGTGGTTTCTGACGAAAAGCGCTGCCTCCAATATGTAAATGCATGGTAAGGTTAAGATGTTATGCTGTTTAAAATGAGGGCGACAGCTATTTGGAATACGAGTGTTGGTCAGGATGCGGATACATTTCTTTTGCATAACGAATATTTGATGCGCATCGGTGCTTGCACCCCACAGTACTACACCGTATCTAAGCCATGCGTGCGCGTACGCATAGTATACCGATAACGCTGTTTCTAAGTTGGTATTAATTTTCAAGACACTTAGTGCGTATACAAAACGTGCTAACTTGGATTTAATACTTTGTACGTGTGATTTCCAGTTAATGCTAGAGTCTAATTTTATACCTAAATCGGGTGACAGTAGAATATAATATTATTATTCATATTCATATTCTTTTATTCATAATAATTAATTATTACATGTCAATAAAATGTTTTAGAAGTAATAATAATTTATAAACTGTATATAATGTAAAATTATTGTATAATTAAAATAAATTAGCTAGTATTACATTGACGATTAACAGTTAGAAATTCTTCATAACTATAAAATGTGTTGTGTATTGACTTGGAGCATATAATGACTGATCCACAAGGTGGACGGCATATGAAGTCTGTACGCGTATAAACACTTTCAAAATAACCGACCGTTAAAGCTCGCCACAAATTCCTAAAAAGATTCCGATGAACGCTACCTTTCTCGAACCGAGCTAGAAAAAAGTTTGTGGAGAGTAAACAAGTAAACAAATAAACAAATAAACAAATAAACAAATTTTTATTTTATTTTACATAGCCGCTAAAATGTCGGCACTAAAATAATAATTAAAACATTTGTTTTCATTGTAAAATGTTTTAGAACAAACGCGAAAAAATTGGAGAAAATTATGACCACTTGATGAATCCTACTCTCACTTCTGCTCACTTCGTTCGCTCCTCCAAATCATCATTTTGTGACATAATGGCTTATTTTAGCCTCTTGTCAAACAATTTTCTATTTCGAAACAGACTTTTTCAGCCGCCTGTATGGTGTAATGTGAAATGCAGTTGACAATAAATCAAACGTAAAAAGAAATCCCACTAAAAACATTCTGTAAAAAACTAGCCAAGTCTCGATGGAGCCGCTTGTTTATCCCTAAAAAGTAATGAAATCTAGACAAAGTCGTACCAAGTCTAAGGTTCCTTACTGCGATTTCTTTATTATTATAGTTAATGTTGTGTGACTAGGCCGTTGAAGGGTACACCAGTATGGGCTATTATCTCGCTTAACAAACATAGGTAGTTACAAAAGATATTACATTACGGTTCTGGCGACAGATTAGTGCAATGGTGTCATGGAGCACCTGGTTTTGTACCCTTGTGTACCCTTCAACGGCCAAGTCACACAACATTAACTATAATAATAAAGAAATCGCAGTAAGGAACCTTAGACTTGGTACGACTTTGTCTAGATTTCATTACTTTTTAGGGATAAACAAGCGGCTCCATCGAGACTTGGCTAGTCTTTTACAGAATGTTTTTGGTGGGATTTCACTTATTTTTGTAGAAACGTGGGCATATTGTTTTATAACAACCTGCTAATTCACTTTAGCAAACCTCACGAAATAATAAGCGAAAACAACGAAATGCAAATAATCCCTCCTAATCCCTAGCAAACGTTTCCAAGCGCAGTAGAAGAATGTCGTAAACGACTGTAACGCGGCCGATTGTCACTTCGCCATATAAGATTATCGGAAAAATAAACGACGGCGCGTTTTAAAATACAGTCAGCGCCATCTAGCGACGTGTGCGAGTATCACCGCCACTCTTAGTCCAATGCATTATATTTAGACCAAATTTTGAGCGAAATTAATATTTTGGTTTAATTTGTTTATTTAATTTGTGTAATGTTCGAGTAGAATAAAGTTAATCGTTCGACTATTTCTTCTTGTAAACTTGTGAGTATAAGTATAAAAGCCAGTCTAGTCTTGTCCAGAGTTTTCCTTTAATTTTATTTATATGCGTATTAAAAGCAGAAGGGGAGGCATTCGCCCAGCGGGTACGTATTACAATGCCGAAGTTCAAAATACTGAATATCATAAGACCTATAGACGGAAGGCCGAAAATTAAAATGTCGAATGTTTATTTGACCGAAAGTTTAAAATCCCGAAAGAACGTTTGATGGAAAGGATGAAATACCGAATATTATAGTCCCGAAGACTGTAATCCCGAATAATGTACTCCCGAAGACTGTAATCCCGAAGACTATGATCCTGCCTGAAGGTTGTAATCCGGAATATTATTTAAACTCTCGAGAATTATCTCGTATTTATGTAGTCTTACAGATTCTAATGTTTATTTTATACAAAGAATATTAACCTAAATTATGTAACCTACTTGCCTACTACTATACTTACTATTTATAAGTGAACTCTTCTGTGGAACCGATCTGCTCCGGCGCTGCGGGATGTGCTTGTGCAGCCCCTCCGCCCTAGTACGTTAGTACTCTTTATTATTCTGTGGCCCTAGCCACCCCTAGCGTAAGAAAGTGCGGGCATCAAGCGAGTCGCAGCGGCTGAGGCTGGGTGCCGGCTAGACAGTTGAAATTTTCACAGATGATCTATTTCTATTGCCGCTATAACAACAAATACTACAAATAAAATAAAATAAATATTTAAGGGCTCCCATTCAACAAACTTGTTTTATGGTACGGAACCCTTCATGCGCGAGTCGGACTCGCACTTGGCCAATTTTTATAGTTTTCGCTTTATGTGGCCATTAAACCCTAACTCTGTACCAAATTTCAGCTCTCTGAATTAATGGGAAGTACTAGTTCTTTACTGATGATCATGAGTGAGTGAGTGAATGAGTGAGTGTCGTAAATGCGAAACTTTGCTTTCGCTTAACTTCGGAACTAAATTACCTACAGACTTGAAATTTTGGATTTTAAGTATGTAATTATAGCTTACTGGATGACGAAAATTTCTGCGTTCTGGTCTTATCCAGAGGTGCTCAAATAGGGGCCTGAAAATGCGGCGAAATGGTTCCAGTAAAGGTTGGTACGGCAGTGTTTGCTTCGCGCTCGACTTGGCGGGGGCACTGCCGTGCCCCCCGACTTATGTTACAACTCACCATCAAATACTAAGACATTTATTTTATTTGTACCTTTCTGGAACCGAGGTAGAAAAACGTCTGTGGAGAGTATTTTTTCTCTTTATCTCTTCAAGGATAAACAGTTTTGTGGAAGTCATTAAAAGTTTTAACTGACTTCAGCCAACTGGTACCTACGAGATGAGTTTTAACTTAATAATAGGTACTTAAATGCTTGTGCCTATTTGTTTCTTGGTTGTATAATCACTTTTCACAAAAAACAGACTTCAACGAAAATGAAAACTAACTAAACGAGTTACTATAAAAAAAACAGATTAGATGCGCATAAAATTTTTGATAACTTCCCTCGATTCCTTAATAGATCTCGTCATCAAATCTTCACCAAAATCTTATGGGGCCAATCTGGAGATGCGGACTCTTAGACAAAAAACCGGCCAAGAGCATGTCGGGCCACGCTCAGTGTAGGGTTCCGTAGTTGCTCATCCTTCACAATAGACTTAAGTTACGACAAAGATTTCAAGCTCTATAAAAAGGTCGTAAACGCCAAAGTAACTATAGTCACTTATTACCTTCTGGAAGTCAATTTATGTTCTTTTAGGAAAATTATGAAATTTTGCGATAACTCAAAAACGGCTTAAAACTGATTTTGTTCAATATAGTTTTCATTGAAAGTTCTTATAAGGCCTCATGTTCATGAATTTTTTCATAATTTTTTGACCCGTCGTTGAATAGTTAGAGGGGGGGGGGGGGGACACTATTTTTTTTATTTTCGAAGCGATTATTTACGAAACTGCTAACTTAATCAAAAAATAATGTTTGAAAACCCCTATTATTTTTACCTATTCAACGATACCCCACACACTAGTGTTGGAACGAAAAAAAAAATTCACCTCCACTTTAGGTGTTCGAGAGGTACCCCAAAAAAAATATTATTTTAGTTTTTATTTTACCGTTTTGTCGGCGTGATACATACACATACCCATGCCAAACAGCTTTCTAGTACTAATGATCACGGAGCTAAGCCGCGGACGGACAGACCGCTCCTTGAAAACCATAACGTCACTAAGCGAAAAACGTGTTATTTGGCTAAAGCGTTTTAAAGTTTTTGAAATCTAAAGTCCTCTATAATTTACGTGTTTGCAATCAAAGCGATTTCTTTTTGTTAGTTTTTTTAGAATTGTGTCTAGCCCTGTTGGCTATAATGATAAAATGTGGTATATACGTTTAGTTTGCCTTAAAATTAAGTTTAAATAAATTAAAAATGTCATTATTCCATTTATTTTTGCTTAGTGTCACATGAGGTCCCTATAACTTTTACTTCATTTCTGGAATAATGACACTTTAGACGAACATTTTATATGAAAACATCGTTTAATTGAAAGGAAAATCACAAATAAAACAATTTTTTATCAATTTTAATCAAAATCTATTAAATTATATGACTTCTAGTAATATTTTTTTAATAAATTGACATTTTTATATCAAAAGAGTTCTTTTTAAGTACTCTATTAGCTCTGGCCAATATTCATAGCATGATAACCTAAGTAAATCAACAAAAATGACTTTCAGTCTTCGAAAATAAAACGGTAATTATAAATCACTTATTGCAAATCGTATAAGGCATCTTATTACTTATAAAGACAATCGTAAAATCACCCCGACTTAGTCTTGTTTTTCTAAAAAGTACATAGTCTTGAGCTCTCTTTTTAATAACAGTAATTAACAAAAATATACTCTCAGTCTTCAAAAACCAAAACGATTATTAATACTACTCGTACTAAAATTAATATAACTATATATCATCACATAAGACATAGTATTATTTAAAAGTACTTCTAAAATCACATGACATGAGTTACCATTTAAGTCTTGGTCACAATGTAATCAACCAGAGTAGAGCTAGCCTTAACAATATTATAAACTATGTATAACAATTTTGTACTTTATAATAGCATAGGAACATTATATTTATTATGAGATCTATAAAAAGCAAAGTATCAAAATTATAAAAAAAAAACAAAAGCTTGGGCTTCAATTATCACAGTAAGGTTTTAAAGCTAAAGTATATGATTATAATAAGACGACCCATAGTATGAAGGGATAACATGTTTTTGTAACAGCTCCTTGAGATCATTTTTTTCCTCTCTGGCAAAATTAATCTTGAAGAATACAGTTTCAGCAATTGGGGTCGGGCTGTGGTTCTCTGCAGCTTAATTTCCTTAAAATCTTCTTGATTGTATGAAGTCTTGTATGTCACTTTTACTTTGATGGGGTTTTCCTGCGTTTTTTCTACATGCAGTACTTTTATATCACCGGTTTTGACTAATTCCCCTTCTGTGTTTTTATTTAACTTGTATTCACTTAACTTCTTTATGTTATAAACCTCAGAATGGGACATTTCATTGATACAGTACTTTCGACCATTTTTCTTTGCTTCTTTTATCCACTCAATTGCTTCGAATTTTGAGTTGGACTCTATTTATATAATAAAATAAGAGCAGTGACAGGTAGCCGTAGTTACCAAAAGCAATCTAGTGGCTATTGCGTGTATGTACTGGTCTGGGACATAAATTGGCCCCGATTTAAGTATTTTCTTAACTTGTCTTTCGATCGTGGAATGAACAGAATCGTTTTCATTTTGAGTATGTCCTTTAATGAGAAATTTGTGAGAGATCGATTGGATGTTTGGGAAGTGCTTCAGAGCATAAATATACATCGAAAACATGAACTGATTTTTTTGTTGACCGCAACAGTTATCGGAGTAAAATATTATGTTTATTTTGTTTGAAGTAGATCTGGATTTCTTTTCTATAAAAAACACACAGGTACCGATTTCATTTGCACCTCGCTGTCCTTCGACTTCTGTCCAAAAATAACATTCTGTGTTGTCCTTCTTAAGCTCACAAATTGTGAAGTTAAGGCAGTTTAATTTGGACTTGTAATAAAAAGTTGAGACTTCACCTTTTGGAACTGGTAACACCGCCTGTAAATCATAGCATGCTACTATATGGGTCTCATCGATGAAGGATTTGTCTTTGGTCTTTTCGTCCCGAGCTAAGTCTTTTTCTATTAGATGTGTTCTGTACTTTTCTTCCGATTTCACCTTTTCTGCAACTGTCGAGTTTTGGTAGGCGACACAATCCTCACACTGGTCCTTTTTGGGCTTGAAAAAACTGATATTAAATTCGTTATTGAACACATTCCTATATGTATGTACTTTGACGTAGTCGAGTCCTTTACTGATACAGTCATTCTGATTATCCCTGTGCAGGTCGGTTACCGTTTTCCCTCCGTCAATATATTCACGATCTACGTACTCTCGCTCAGTTCTTTGACGCAAAAAATGGCTCTCAATTCTCGGAATACTGTTGATGTGCCTTTTTACCCCATCCAGCAGGTTATCTGAAATTTTTGTTCCGTGATTTTCGTGTTTGCTGCGTAAGTCTGACTTAATAATGCCGGAAACGCTTAGTTTTGAAATAACAGTGCGTATGGGTCTGTCATTAATATCTAAAGTAGACTTAAAGTATGTCTTGCAAACCCTTATTTTTTCATTATTTACAGTAAAATAAAAGGCATGTTTATTGCTTCTATTACTGTCAACCTTTTTGTATTGATATTTGGGTTTTACTTCAGTCATATGTCTCGCTATAAACTCTCTTTGCAATGCCAATGAACCCATATTCCAGTAACTTTTAAAAATTTCAGTTCGATCTCGCTCAGTGATTTTTTCAGGACATTTCAAGATACATTTTTCTCCACACGGCTCACCAATTTTTCTCTCAGGGACTACATTTTTATTCTTAGAAGTTGTGTATTGCAGACCCATATTTCGCCTCTTCTGTGCTATTTCCTTTTTACTGCCGCGTTTACGTTTTCGCCTGGTCTTTGGAGCGTCGCCGTCGGATTCATTAAGGTCAATATTCACAGTAGATTCAGGAAGGACTCCTTGGAACAAAGTGACGTTAAGATTTTTTCTAGCAATATCAGCTAAAGATAATGGATTATTTGTCTCAGGTGGAACAACAGTACTTAGAAATTTACTAGTACTTACAGTACGCAGAAATTTGGCTACAAATGTCGTTTACAACATTGGTTTGTTAAGAGGATAAGTGCTCGCTTGCTGTCTGATTTTCGGATAAAGCTTCGCCTTCATCATTGTCTGTCGTGCGGCTTGGTAAGTGATTGTCTGTAATATTATTTTCCTCCGTAATGTCTGATGTAAATTCGTGATATGTAGAAGATGATACGGGCACTTTAAACTCATCCTCTTCGTCAGATGTAGAACTATAAGGGCAAATAACAGGTAAGTGAATCAGCAAACTTACACTTGATAGTGATTCGTTTTGTGTATTTTGTGCATCAATGCGTTTTTTTTTCACTGGAGATGCATCAGAGTCATCTGATTCCGAGCTTGATGAGTCCGATGACGAGGAATCGCTAGACGATGATGACGAACTACTGGAATCAGACTTTGATGATACACTATGTGACTGAGGTAGTTGGTTTCGTCTAGGGAAAAATTGCTTTTGAAAACTGTCGGGTTCTGAGTCGGATATTTCTTCATCGGAAGGAGGAACGAATTCTTGGTCATCGTCAGAGGCAGGCGAGAAATCTTTTTCGGACTGGTCATTACTGCGGGAAGAACATGAAACTCTTCTATAAGGCAATGTATACATACTAGTAGCATTTGCATCATTGGAATCTTCACAACATGAAATCTTTGTGTATTCTTGTGAAGTACTGGTAAAAGGGGAATCAGTAGGTGCTGGTTCGTGATTATGTGAAGGATGGTTTGAGCAGTACGGAGCAGTGGTGGTCCCTTGAGGCGAGCATGCATGTGACGAATGTGCGAATAGGTGATCTGTTGATGCAGTTTTAACAATACTATATACCGGATCCTTTACTGATTTATGTTTTGAAGTTAGTATTGGTAATGATTTTAATTGGCTGATACTTGAAGTTTGTGTTTGATGTTCTTGAGTCGTATTAATTTTATTAATAATTGTTTTAAATTTTTGAAGTCTTGGATTACGTGAAGCCATTTTTTCTGTAACAAACAAATAAATATAAGATTATTAATAATGTGTATAATATATGTAAAAACCCCCACTGTTATAATGATTAAAATTAAAACAATATAAAGAGACAATTACATATTTTATATAACATCTAACACAAATTTTACATAACTACTCTTCAGAAAGAACCTACACCTACACGTATAAAGTATGCTTAATTTAGATTACTTAAAAAAAATTGGTAAAAACATGAACGGTTTAAAAAAAAATCCAGTTAGTTTTCGCCTCATAATGACTGCGTATTCTTTATAAAACCTGCACAGGTAAAATGACATTTCACGCTATGTGTCTAACCAGAAATTAACCAGTGATTGATATGTAATTGATTTGTTCACGTATAGTGACATACAACAAAAAGTGACATTAATTATTTAGACAGTTTTATACCACTTATATACGTTGTAACGGCTTTAAGTGAAATACAACTTTGTTCACTTTACAACAGAGAGCGAAGTTATAGTAACTTAAAGTAGCGACATAGACACTAAACCGATTATGACGGTTGACCTGAGTCATGTCCTTTCATCTGGTTAATACCATAATGTCATTTAAAGTAAAAATACAGTATATCTTTATTTTTTGCTTGCATTAAGCCTAATAGATTAAAGCAACAACGTCATTATAGATAAACTGTCACTTTACTTATTTCAAAACGTTTCAAAAGGTTAAAGTAAAAGTGTCATTAAAGCGAAAAGTACACTATTGCTTTATATAGAGTTTGGATATTAATACCATATTACAAGTTAAAAGTGACATTTTATGGATAGATACAATATTCCATTAGAAAATTGTCGTACTTACCATTTATTCTCACGGAACACCGTCACTAAACAAAAAATGACGTCGTTCTTCACGGAATCGACTGTATTTCGATCTGCGTCCCGGTAACTAATGCGATGCCGACATTGTTCCAGTAAGGCACGCGCCTATCCCCACTTTTCGCCATAACGACATTAGCGCCCCCAGTGGCATCTAAATGAGCTAGAGCGTTAGGTGTCTTCGTATCGGGTGCGTTACGCTCACGCGAACTAGATGGCGTTGCTAACTCAAAAACTGAATATTTGGCTTAATGACGTTATGGTTTTCAAGGAGCGAGACGGACAGACGGACATGGCGAAACTATAAGGGTTCCTAGTTGACTACGGAAACCTAAAAAAAAACCATTTTTTTTCAATATCATACGCTTATGTATTATGTAGGAATATTGCCGTGTATCGGAACGCGCCGAGTGACAGAGAGAGGTAGCATGCGTGGTTTTTGTTGGTATGTAATAGGACTTTATGCATAATTGAATCATACGAATACTTTAAGGCCTAATTATGTATTGTTACACTACTTTATCGACACACATAGTCATCATCATTCATCAATATAATTTTATGTAGATTTTCTGTACTACCAGTAACTACCGCGGAGCGGAGGAATTAATGAAGCGACGACGGCGGCGCGGGCGGCGTAGCCATAACAGCATGTCCTACCGCTGTCGCTGCATAGTATTGTAGGTCTTTACCTATAGTATCTGAATTTTTTATAGTACTAACAATCGTCATCAACATCATCATCATCATCATCATCATCATTATCATCATCATCATCGTATCCTGGCCGATTTCGGCCACGGCGACTGGCACTAGCTGACGTCATTTGGCTTAATGGGAGCGCCGCTCACGAGCTCTCAGGTGGCTGACATAGCCAATTATTGCAACAAACAATAATGTAATGTTATTAAATCTTTCGTGAGACATGACAGGAATGGCTCGACATGTTATAGCACCCCCCACCCCCGCGCCGTCGCCACGTGCTATTAGAGCGGAGCGTCAATCAAAGAATCAGTGACAAAGTTGCCGCGACGGTGTACGGGTACCTGTCCCGGTGAAGAGCTCCGTACGAGTTCGAAACATGTCAGGTTGGGCCGTTCCCGACAATTTCACGTGAGGGACCGCTTATACAATAAACAATAAATAAATAATGTAGGTAACGTAGTGGCACCAATGATCGACACTTTAAGGAGATAGTGAGCTTCTTTATAAAATTAAAGGTCATTTTAGTCGCCTTTAAACCAAAAGTAACGATTGAGTATGGTAAGGTATATTCTTGAGATAAGAATAGGATGTATTATTTTTATTAACTATATACGGACTAGAAAAAAATGGCAAAAAAGGAAAAAGTGTATAAATCTCCAATCATCGACACTGAATATCCAGTAATCAACACCCAGTCATCGACAGTTACCCGTTATCGACACCTAGTTATCGACTATTACCTATATAATGTTGATTCTGCCAAATCACCACCCCTTTGGGGCCAAAATACAATTACAAGACACGACATCGCATCGTCGTACGACGCGACATCGTGCCACGGTGCGACGTCGTGAGATTGTAACATTAAATTGAATTGTTTCCAAGCTTTACATGTTACTGTTGATGGAATTTTCTCTCGTTTCCCTCTCTTCTTATTACTAATCCATCAATTTTTCCGGCCAAAACAAACTCCTCTTAAAAGGAGATGGAACAATCACTCCCAAAAAAGTTTACAGACTTTTAGGGTGTTGTGTACTGCGGTTCCATAGTACTAATGGTAGGTTGTTGAGATAGGTTATTTCCTATTACTTCAGGGAAACTGGATGAAGATGAAGGATTCGGTGGTGGAAGTGCTTGATCGAGTAACGTATTATGTAACTGTGGAGTTATTATCAGGATGTTGTCTTTGAGGATCTCCTATTACTTCAGCAGCTTCAGCTGAACCGATTGGTGAAGTAAGTTCCGGTATTACAGGTTGGTAAGTAACAGTATCAGTCTTGGGGACATTGTTAGGTTGTTGCATTAGAGGGTCTTTAGATAAATCGGTTGGTAAAGTTCCGGCGGTGGAAGAGGTTGGGTAACAGAATCATACCTGACGTTATAGTTTAGTTGTTGAGGAAGATATTCTACTATTACTTTAGGCAAATTAGTTGACGATATGGACATTGGACTCAGATGGAAATGTTTCATCATCAATGGTGACTGTTTTTGCTACATGCAAACTGTTGAGTCACGCCAACGTCTTCATCTACTGACTTCTTCGAGTTATGTGCTGATAAATCAGTTTCTATTAAGACATTGGAATTGCCATCTTTTGGTGGATTTTCCGTCTGCATGCTGTTGAAGTGCATTTCTTGAGTTTCTGTAGGCACAGCGGCACCGGCATCTGATGGTATAACCATGGCTTCATCGGATAAACAACATCGTTCGTTTGAGCAGTGGTTACATCATTTGACGGATACCTTGCCTGTTCCAATGTGTCTGACGTTGTAGGAGCATCCGCCGAACTTGAATAACACAACGCATCTTCTGATTTGTTTTTGGCCCAGGAAATCAAATATAATCTTCATCAGGGATTTCTCTTTCCAGTGTTTCTATTTTCAAAGTATAATTTAATGAATTGCTGTAACTTTTGGGCTGAAAACATGTTTAGGATTTCACGTTCTAAATACTTCATAAATTCTTTCTCCATTGGATTGGTTTTAATTGTGGTTTCTATTTCGGTTTTAGATATTTTAGACATATCGATGTATCAGGACCAAATTGAAAAAGGCCCCCCGCTCGGAATCCGTTTTGGACACAATCTTTTCTTACATTTGTGATAGCTTTTTGCAACACTGGGGCAAAGTTCTCTTTTCGAAGAATTTTGCCAAGGTTCTCTATTTTCCATTGCGTCACGGGTTTTTTCCAATGAGCTTTGAGTGGTCTGAATACTGACAAGTCTATCGGTTGAAGAATATGCGTAGAATTTGGGTACGGAGCAACGACT
Organism: Apotomis turbidana; assembly: GCA_905147355.2. Classification (NCBI taxonomy): domain Eukaryota; kingdom Metazoa; phylum Arthropoda; class Insecta; order Lepidoptera; family Tortricidae; genus Apotomis; species Apotomis turbidana. Next base: position 8,341,658 of record LR990301.1, read on the forward strand.
ACAATACCATTTCCGAGCAAAAATTTGATAAATGAAGCGTCAGGTATGATTTGTGGCCATCAACAAAGAACAAGACCGGTTTTTCAATATTATTTTGCTCTAACCAAGGATTGAAGACATTATTCATATATTTATAGAACGTGCTGCTACACATCCACCCACTCTCCGATTTACCTATTGCCCATTCATCGGGAACACTCACAGCGATAGTTAAAGGAATTCGTTCCTAACTAAATATGATCATTGGAGGGGCTAGGTCTCCAGCTGCATTTCCAGTTATTAGGACAGTAAGATTGTCCTTTTCATCACCGTAGCTGCTGTATGGGTGTTTATCTCCTTTTTTGGCGAGTACACTACTAGGTTTAGGTGACAAGAAGAACGCGGTCTCGTCTGTGTTGAATATTCTGTGGGTCGTTTAAAATAGTTTTAAAGTTATTTTCATCCAAATAACTTTCGATCTCAGTAAACCAAGTCCTGATGTTATTATCCGACACATTATCTCGAGCTCTTGACAAGTTGTCTGGCACTCTGTGTCAAGTTTGGATGTCTCTTCATGAACAACTGAAACCACTTCTTGCTGGGCCTATTGTTTGTAAAAGGATTTGGTCTGTTTAGATCAATTATTATTTTTTGCACACTGTCTAGTAGCGAATCTTTTGTCAGAGGAATATGTCTTTCAGATAACGCTAATATCCACGTTTCCAAAGTGTCTTCTTCCCCTTTAACAAACTGTGCTCGGCCCCATAGCGCAACCCATTGTTGTTTATCCCGAAATTTTATCATGGAGCGTAATCCTAGGTACTCCGAAACGTTTCGCAGCAACTGCAATCTTTTCGCCATTTTTCACAGCTTCTACGGCTTTTTCTAACTAGTCGGGAGTATTTTTTTTTTCGGAGCCATCTGTAAGAACCAATTATCGACACATATTATTCCCCAATTATCGTCACTTGTCGATTACTGGTAGCTCGACTTTCATTAGTTTACTTCAAATATCTACCAAATACGCAAAGTAGGAAGGCCTATATTCACTTGTAAAATGAAAAATGTTTCAAAAAATTATTATCGACACGTGTCGATTATTGGAAAAGTCAATTTGTGAAAACCAGTGATCGACACCAACATTTTACTAATATCAAAATAACCTTAAACTTTCGTTATAACAAAAATCGATCCTATAGTTCTTATAATACCCCGTGAAAAACATAAAATTCAAATAAGTTACAATACATTAGTATAATTAACAAAAAACATTAGTCACTTCCTTAAGGATTTCACTAAGAAATGTTGTTATTTTCACCGGTACTTCAGCCGCAATCAGTTGTCATACCGCCATTTCAAAACAAAATGGCAGATTTCGCTCAAATGTCAATGGGAGTCAGCCAAAAGTGTGCTATCTATGGTACAGTAATGCCATATTAAGAAATCGGTTTCCTACTCTTATTTTATTGAATCAAAAAATAAAGTGTCGGTAATTGGTTCTTGTCGGTCATTGGTGCCACTACGTTATTAACAATATGGATGTACATAATCCACTAATCTACCCTATATCTGTATTAGTAGACATTTCACCAACTCGAACTCAAACAAGAACTTTCTAAAGCGCGAATGTTTCTTTCGCAATACAATAATAGTTGTTACAAAGCAACTTATTCTAGATTCGGGTCACACTTTCCTATTTATTTCTTGTCCTTGTATTCGCTCGTTGGTCATTATTTCTCGTTTTCTTGGCGTTCATTTGATATATTGTGCCTAGTGCTATTGCTGAGCTACAACGTGTAAAAAGGTTTTTATAATGGCTGAAATTTTAAGATAGAATTATGAAATATTGGAATCGCATTTAACGTTATTTTTATAAATTTATCCAGTGACTTATAATAATGCCGTATTATATAAATACTTAGGTGTTTGCTGTAGCTATTATATAAAATAAACGTTCTTTTTTATTTATTTTTTATTATTATTCTATAAATCAGAAAGTTAATCTCTCAAGGACATATCTATATATTTACATCTATAGATGTAAAAATTATATATAGGTGTAAAAAATAATTTTTTTATTGTTCTTTAAGAACTAGTTTTTTTTTTTTTATAACGGCACAACATAGTGGCTCCACTTCGCCTGATGGTAAGCAAAAAGGGGAGCCCAAGTCGCAATGGCAACTGACGAGAAACCAACGGTGCCAAGTCAGTTGACACTGCCATGCTGGCCCGAGAGATGCTTCTTCACGCTTCGTTTGAAGGGTCCCAAGTTATAAGAAGGAGGAAACACATGAGCCGGCAAGGAGTTCCATACTTTAATAGTTCGGCAGATGAAGGAATTGCCAAACTTCTTGGTACGTGTGGGAATATTCTCCACGGTGAGGCGATGACATCGCAAGCTGGCACGTGTGGTTCTATGACGGAAAGGGGAGGGTGGGATAAGAGAAAATAACTCTTCAGAACACTCGCCATGGTATAGGCGATAGAAAACGCTCAGCGACCTAATGTCCCTACGTAATTGAAGGGGTTCGAGGAATCTGGTACTTTTCTCGTCACCTATGATGCGGACCGCCCGACGCTGCAATCTGTCAAGCGCATCGAGTAGATATTGGTCGGAGCCATCCCAAAGATGCGAGCAGTACTCAACGCACGACCGAAGTTGAGTCTTATAAAGAAGGCAAAGCTGGTCCGGCGTGAAGAACCGTCGCACCCTGTTCAGGATCCCCAGTTTTTTGGAACTAGTGTATTTAATTTACTACTAAAGCTTTCAGAAGCAAGGAATGTGTCCTTTTCAGATAGAGACTTTTCTTCCATGGCCTAAGCATCTCGAATGTTTTATAAATATTTTCAACCCAAATGAGCATCGTCAGTTTTTTTATTGTGAATAAAGTACGCAGCTACAAAATATCTGAATTATTCTCATTAAGGGGATCACAAAGGCTGGATAAAAGGGTTGGAATTCCGTCAGCGTGACAAATATAGCGCAAGCATGGGGCTCATTCGACATTGGCTAAGTGATCATTTACTGCTACATATCACACACATACGTATAAAGGCGAAAGTTTGTGAGTGTGTTTATGTGTATGTTTGTTACTTTTCACGCTCAACAGCTGGCCCAATTTTGAAAAAAAATCGTATGAAGGTAGCTGATACCCTGGATAAACACATAGGTACATATCTAAATAATGACACAAAGGTAAATTAAGAAAGAAAAATTGAATGCGATTTACGACAATCGAAGCGGGGTTTGAACCCGCGACCTCTGCGTTTCCGGCGCATTGCTCTCCCAACTGAGCTATCCGACCGCTACGTCAATCACACCAAATCTTTCATCCCTTAATTCTTTACGCCACTGGAGCGCCCTCTGCGTCATATATGTTTTTGAAATGCTTATGCGCATTAGCCATACCCTAGGATGTGCGTTTTACACACACAATTCCCAATCCCCATTGCTTTACAGCAAGTGTGAAGACTGCGAGAGAGATGGCGCTGTTCTAAATATTTGTATAGAATCTTTTTTATCGATTCTTATTTTTTTATGTGGTAATACCACATTTTATTTTTATAAATAATGACACAAAGGTAAATTAAGAAAGAAAAATTGAATGCGATCTACTACTATCGAAGCGTGGTTTGAACCCGCGACCTCTGCGTTTCCGTAAATAAAACATATAAACTATGTTATTTATTTATAATAACATATACTACTGCTTCTACGCTAATTGTTTACCTGTAAATAGGGATGAAACATACAAATAGAAGTCGCCGCATGAAAGTATAACAAGATATAACTTGGAAACGGTGACAGATATTAAAATATTTTATTTGGACAATGTTTTAAGGCAATGTCACATTGAGAGGAAATACCCACGTTCCGTTTCACCCTGTATACATTTACACCGGTTACCCTTTATGCAGAGATTCAGTCATCAGCACTCGTCCGTTAAAAGCTTTTAACGCTTACGTAACGTTAATGTACCTAATTAATTCACGCATATACCTACTAGTTCTCCGATTTCTTACATAGGTATTTTTAACACCTGAAGAAAAAAGAGGGGTGTTATAATATAAGTTTATTAGACGACACGTTTGGCGCAGTTTGTAGAGAACTGCCTAGTGAGCGGGCGGTCTTGGGTTCGAGTCCCGGCCGGGGCAAATATTTGTGTGATGAACTCGAATATTTGTGCTTGGGTCATGGTTGTTCTATGTATTTAAGTATGTATTTATCTATAGTTTCGTTTATTTATCACACCATTACAAATTACTTATAAATACAAGTACATGTTAGTTTATGTTACTCTTCGGAATGTGATCGTTAAACAAAAATGATATTCGTAAATCAAGTAGTATTATATATATATATAAGTATGTATATCGTCGTCTAGCACCCCATAACACAAGCCTTCTTGAGCTTAATCTGGTACTACATCGATTTCTGTTAGTTTGTCCGATATTTATTATATAAATTATTATTATTAACATGCGTATCTGTGTGTCTGTCTGTGGCATCATAGCGCCCATACGGGTGTACCTATTTGAGTGCGGTTTTATCAAAAGCCTGGTTTGTCGAGATGGTTTTTGAGCTATGTTTGATGAAAATCGGAGCTTTTAGTGGAACAAGTGACCGGTTCGCATCCAATATTGAAGCTAGGAATTTCAAATTTTGATTTTTTTAGTGTTCAGTTTCAGTAGCATTTTTTATATCACTGATTAAGACAATATTTCATGATGCTACTTGTGTCAGGGGTGTTTTAAATTTTAAATTTAGGTTTGAAGCTTGACAATACAGTTATAATAGCATAAATGTATTTCTTGTAAGGTAATGTGGGGTAAGACTAACATAGTTTATTGTCTAATGGGACTAACAGTTAGTTATTTCTTGGACTGTGGCAGTCTTCTTCAGTCGAAAACTGGCGAGAAACTGCGCGGGATCGGGACAAGTGGCGGGCTCTCGTTTCGGAGGGTAAGATCATGTTTGGGTCACTGAGCCAAAATAGTTAGTTAGTCAGTGGCAGTCTTCCCCCGGTGATTGTCTTATCCCACCATACTTTATACTGTCTTGATATACAAAGCTAAAACAAATATTCTTTCAATTTAGTGACTTCCAAAATGTTGCGATGTATGATGTTATAATTTATGCTGTTTCATCGTTACTAAACTCATTTTTTAAACAGTAAAAAATATATGCTTAAAACACCACAAAAAGTAAGATTTTTAATTTCTGGATATTACGGGTACGGGCGGAAAAATGCGTTTCGAGCGATTTGTTTAAAAATAGTCTTACAACCTACGCTTTCAACAGTCGTCTGTTTTTTTTCTATTAAAATTAATGACGTTCTTTTTAAACGAATTTAGTAACGTCATATGTCATAGCATAAATTACATCCAATAGTATCGTATATATTTTTAAGACTGACTGTTTTTTTTACAATTACCGAGTCCATGGATTTTACCACGGTATGCTACCAAAAGCTTAATCCTACGAATCAGTCAACCCTAACTTCGCGTGGTCTGGTTGCCCTCCTCGAGAGAAATAGTTCGCTCGATTATGCGAATGGATTGCCATTTATCTGTCCTAAGCTTCACTAGATGAAGATCGCACAATAAATGTAACGACATCAATTTGACGTCAATATTTAAGGACATTTAGGGGTCTAGGTACCTATGTAAGCTAGGTGTCTAGTAAGAGCGGAATATAATTTTTCAAAGGAAGCAATTTTACTAGATCCTTCAAATATAGACAGCTCGAGGGACTGGAATTTCCCAAAGGCCGATTTTTACCTTCTCTACTGTAAAATTTATGACATAAATTGGGATGACCTGCTTAAAACTACAAACTCTAACGCCGCCGTAGGTTTATTTAACAACACTCTATATAAAATATTTGACCAATGTGTTCCAAAGAAAATACGGACGGCGAAGTGTAGTCGTACGTACCCTGTTTACTACACCAAAGCCATTATCCGTGACATTGAAGCCAAAGCCCGTTTCCATCGCGACTGGAAGCGAAACAAGAATGTGGATTCCTTGAATCATTTTAAGGCTCTGCGTTCTAATATTAAGTTCAGCATTAAGCAAGCCCATGATAATTACGCTAATAACGCTTCTCGCGCTCTTTGCAAAAATCCCTCTGAATTCTGGCAGTACGTCAACACATTACGGAGCCGGGGCGGGATCGAGCCGGCGGTCACGTTGGGAGATGTAGAGTACCGTGGGGCTGGAGCAGCCGATGCATTTGCGTCTCATTTTCAGTCCGTTTTTCTTCCCAACCAACCGGCTCTCGACCCAAAGCCAGCCAGCTCGGAGACTTCGGCCAGTGCTCGGCTGGTAGATATCAGGACAATCGATGCAAACTCCATCAAGCGTGCAGTGAAAAAGCTCAAAGCTGGCACTTCTGCAGGCCCTGACGCTATCCCGGCCTACGTTATAAAGGGATGCATCGATCTCTTGATTTCTCCGATTACTTTCATTTTCAACTTAATCCTGAACAGTGGAGAGTATCCCAGTTTCTGGAAATTATCGCGCGTGACTCCAATTCCCAAGAAAGGATCTAAGTTGAAGGTGGAAAATTACCGGCCCATAGCCATACTATCTGCTCTGGCTAAGGTGTTTGAGATGGTCCTCCATGCACATCTTCTACCCCAATGTATGCCCTACATTGCCAGCGAACAGCATGCCTTTTTGCCTAAGAGGTCTGTGACCACCAACTTGGTTCAATTGGTGGACATTCTCTCGGGCGAGATGGACAGCCGATATCAGGTGGATGTTGTCTACCTTGACTTCCAGAAAGCATTCGACAGGGTAGATAATGATATCCTGTTGATTAAGCTTGCTCGAATGGGACTCACCCCTCGTTTACTAAAACTATTTGCCAGCTATCTCAGGGACAGGCAACAATTTGTTAAATATGGCCCATATCAATCTAAAGCTTATCACACGCGATCTGGTATAAGTCAGGGATCTAACTTAGGGCCATTCCTGTTCTTAACTCTAATAAATGACTTCCCTGAGATAATAGAAAAATCCACAGTGCTGCTGTTTGCTGACGATGTAAAGTTGGTGATGCCGATCAAATCCACTCTTGATTGCGAAACTCTACAAAAGAACATCGACTCGGCCTACAAATGGAGCTTAAAGAACAGGTTAGTGTTCAATACCGACAAATGCGAAGTAATAACCTTTACTCGCTCACAGTCGCCACTTTATTATGGTTATCGCATGGGTGAGAAGGTGATGGTCCGTGTCGATGAAGTCCGTGATCTCGGAGTGGTTTTTGACCGGCATCTAACGTTTCGGCCGCACATACAAAATGTGACTCGCGACGCGTACCGGCGGCTTGGATTTGTGTTGCGCAACGCTACTCCCTTGACTGTTGCCGCGACGCGTGCGCTGTACGCAGCGCTTGTCAGGAGCATCCTAGAGACGAATACAGTGGTCTGGAGTCCGCACGAGAAAAAATACATTCTCATGTTGGAACAAGTTCAAAAGAAATTTGTAGGCGGAAAAATTGTAGGCGGTGCAACTAACTTACACATAAGTAACAAAACATAATTATAATACTTATACATAATTTTGCTATACATGTAAATATATACATACATCTAATCTATATATATAAAACTCAAAGGTGACTGACTGACTGACATAGTGATCTATCAACGCACAGCCCAAACCACTGGACGGATCGGGCTGAAATTTGGCATGCAGGTAGATCTTATGACGTAGGCATTTGCTAAGAAAGGATTTTTCAAAACTCACCCCCTAAAGGGGTGAAATGGGGTTCCAAAGTTTGTATGGGGAAACAAGATTAGTTAGACTATTTTATTCGAAACTTCACAGGAGTATTTCTAACGATAAATGAGTAAACACGTGTTTCAGATTTTTTGAAAATTCAACCCCTAAAAGGGAGAAATGTGGTGACAAAGTCTGAAAATCCATTGGTAATGCTTTTATGGTTTATCGGGTCGCTGATTACGAAAACCGCAACGATTTTTAAATCCAACGTGGCGGACGTAAAATTAACATCTTCCCTGTTGGGGTGAAATAAGGGTTGAAATGTCTAAATACTAAACCGCTGATTCTAGAGAGTCCATATTTGGAACCTACGAGTCCTTATAAAGTATAGGGGTGCAATAAAATAAGCATTTGTCAAAAGCAACCCCCAAAGGGGTGAAATGGGGGTCGTAAGTTTGTATGGGGAAAAAAAGATTAGTTAGACTATTTTATTGAAAACTTCCAAGGAGTATTTCTAACGATAAATGAGTAAGCACGTGTACACAGGGAGGAGAATATGGTGACAAACTCTGAAAATCAACAAGGGTAATGTTTCTATGGTTTATCGGGTCACTGATTACCAAAACAACAACGATTTAAAAAAACAAACGTGGTGGACGTGAAATACCGTCTCGCCTGTTGGGGTGCGATGGGGTTGAAATGACTAAATATGAGTATGGGTGTAATTTTTATGGTTTGTTGGGACGTTAATTACGAAAATGCCACCGATTTTGAAATTTTATTTGTGGTCATGAAAATTCTTGAAAGCATTTGCGCCAAATTGCAATTTAATCGGTCCAGTAGTTTTGCAGCAGTTGTAACAGACGGACTGACAGCCAGCTACACGTGATCCTATAAGGGGGTTCTGTTTTTGCTTTTGAGGTATGGATAGAGACCCGCGTTATCCTAATAGATTAAAAAAATAGTATTTGGTGGCATCTCGATCGTCATCAATCGGTACCTAGGCGGGCGGCGCGTTGGGACGGGAGGAGTAATGATCGGGAAACTTCCTGCATCCGTAATAAATACATTCAAGCTTTTGAATAATTATGTTAAGTCATTTCAGAATTCTGAATTACGTTTATCTGGCTCAGAATAATAAAATGTTCATTCATCAACGAAGAGAACCTCAAACATGACGTAACTTAGAACATGGATTAGAATCTTTAAACCAATCTCGAATATCCCAAGTCGATAAGCGGAGGCTCGGGACATTATAAAAGCTTTATATAAATAAAATGCACACATATCCCGGTGTCTTAGCTTCACTTCGAGTTATGAATTTTGAAGTGAACTTTATTTGGTACAGTAAAAGCTGAGATCGCTTGATTTGAGTGCTTGAGTTTTCGGTTTGATTTGATAAAGTGGAGTTATGATAAAATAAAAAGTATTTCCCAGTAATATTAGAAAAGCGAAAGTCTGTGTATGTTTTGTTACTTCTTCACGCTAAAACGGCTGGACGGATATGCATGAGGGAAATGCAGATTGCAGATTATACCCTAACTTAACAAATAGCCTACTTTTAATCCTGAAAAAAGAGCATTGTTCCCGTAGGATGATGTATATTATATAGGCACGCGAGCGAAGCCGCGGGTTAATGCTAGTATAATATAAACATATATAATATAAATAAATATATACATAAATATATACAGCGATGAAACATACTAAGCAGATAGACTACGAGACTTCATTTCTGCCAGCAAAGAAGCTGCACACGGACTTTTAAACGCTAGCTTACTCGGTGCCTGTTTAATTGAGAGAGGAAGACCGTTGCAGAGGCGAGCCACTTGAATTGAGAATGAATTGGACATGAAACCAGTGCGGTGAAGAGGGATAGAAAGGGCGAGATTGCCGGAAGAGCGAAAATGACGGGTACGAGTGGATTCAATATAACAGAAGAAAGTCTTGAGGTATTCAGGAGATTGTGGATCGTTAAGAATCGAATAGAGAATGCAAAGCATACGAATGTTACGTCGTTGACGGATGGGAAACCAGCCAAGTTGAGAGCGAAATGAGGACACGTGATCATATTTACGGAGACAGAAAATGAAACGAATACAATTATTAAGAAGTCGATCCAATTTATCAAGAAGATCTTCATTTAAGTCCGGATAACACACATCAGCATAGGCATAGGGAAATCTACGTATAACAATGTGAATTTCGTAGATGGGAATCTCGGCCACATACTAATGTAGTCTATCTTCCTATCTACGAAATTTAGCACTTGCTACAGTTCGTAGAGCCCTCTACGGCGTAGCAAGACATAGATAGCTACGATCTACGGTATTGGCTGGGTGCAAAGCGGGTGGAGGAAGTAGCCTAAACGATCACAGCGCTCGCTACGGCTAAAATTGGCATTTTTGTCGCTGACTTGAGCTGTCAAATCCATATTGCAGTAAACATTTTCTAATCGTTTTTGAGATAAATGTAATATGGTCGTAGTAAGATGTGTTATTGTGAATTGTAATAACAGCAAGAAGAATAGCGACTGTAAATTTTACCATTGTACAAGACCGTGGTGGAAACGAGACCAAAGAAATAAGTAGATAATTATATTTCGTCGCTTCATTCTTCAGATATAAAGACAACATGGTAGTACTTTTAATGTACTGGCAACTTCGCACTTATAGGTAATAAGAAAAAAAAAACATGAATTTCCGTTTCCTGCGGGCATCCACCCATGCGCTGCTGGGGTGGCCTGTCCTCATTCTTTTATTGTGCGCGGCAACGAACGCACGCTTCCCTTTATCTTTCTAACACAAGTTTGAACACGTTTCACGATGTCAAAGAGAAAGGCAACTGATAAAATCAATTATTATAATGAAAAAATTAAAAAGTTGCAGCAACAAAAGTTTCGTCGCGTGATTGTGTACTCATCGTCGTCTGATTCCGAGGAAAATTCTGGTGAGTTTACAAAAGAACGTTATGATTTAAAGTGATATACTTTCAAATAGTTTTTTAGTGTGTTGTTATTAGACAGAAGTCGAATATATAGACGTCTTTAAGCTTGCTGGGAGGTTAACTGCGGGTTAACACGATGGCTAAGCATGACGCTGTAAAAAATAGCCAGGAGGCTGTCCGTGGGTCAGCACGATGGTTTTAAAGTCATCCAGCGGTCGCTGAGACTACCAATTATAAAAAATATAATCATGACTTCACGCGCAAAGCGTAATTTTACTTAACGAAAATTTATTCCTTTTTTACCAACTACCCTCATTTTACCGTTTTTTAGATAACGGAGCACAAAAAATTGAGGAACACAATGACACGACCCTGGCACCGATATCCACATCAGAGGCGACTCCGAACGTGGCTCCCGAGCCTGGCGATGACACACAAAATACTAACACGCCTGTACCTGAGCTCGAACTCGCTCCTGAGATGTTACAAGCCTTGGGTGATCCTTCTGACGACACCCCGGCTTATGGCCCTGACATTCATGGAAAATTGGCACAACGGTGGCTCCCAATCCTTAAAAAAGGTATGCCAAAAGAAACAAAAGAACAACTTTTAAAAGAATACAGTATTCCCGGCAACTGTAAGTTATTAAGGGCACCTAAACTGAACGCAGAGATATCCGCCGCCGTTGCCGAGACAGTGAGGTCTCGTGATAAAAAAATACAGGCCTAGCAGGAACAACTTGGTTTGGGCATATCTGCCATCAATAAAGCAATGAATATACTGCTGACCAGCGACGATAAGGTACAAGCTGTCAAGATCTTGTCTGATGGTTGCCGAATCCTATCGGACCTCCACTTCGTAGAGACACAAGTAAGAACTAAACTTATAACCCCAGGTCTCGACAAGGCGTTCCTGTCTGTTATACAGGATCAGGAGAGGGATGAAACTCTTTTCGGCGAAAAATTATCAGAAAAAATCAAAGCTGCAAAAGTAATCGAAAAGCAGGGACTACAAATCAAAAAGACACTCGTTCCGAAACCATCTACGGCAAACTCATCGTCTTCAGGACTTCGACCCCGTCAACAGGGAAACTGGCCGGCCCCTCCTCGATTCCCATCGTCGAACAGGGGGGGGCACACCTCGACCTACCGGACGACGACGCCACCCGTACCCGTATCGCCGCCCGTCGGGCGCTGCACAACCAGCCACGACAACGCGCTCCACGACTGCGAACACCAACAACAAACGTGCAAAGACACGGCAGTAACCACCCAGGTACATGCCGGCAGATTGCAGCTTTATTATAATTGTTGGTTAGGTATTACTAACAACCCTATTATCCTAGATTGGATTCGTTATGGTTATCGTATACCTTTTGCCAAGAAAGTGGTACAAGATAATCCTCCACGTAATTGCTTTTCAGTTAAAGAAAAACGAGATATGGCAGAAGCTATCAATAACCTACTAGAACTTGGCGCGATTTCAGAATGTGAACCTCGATCAGATGAATTTATATCTAGTATTTTTTTGACACCAAAATCTAGCGGTGGCCATAGATTTATACTTAACCTTAAACGTCTAAACAAGTATGTTGTTAAAGACCATTTTAAAATGGAAGATTATAGAACGGCGTCAAAAATGATACCCTCTAATGGATTTATGGCCACTCTAGATTTAAAAGAAGCATACCTGCTTGTACCTATAGCTATATCTCATCGAAAATATCTTAGATTTCGTTTTGAAAATTTGACATACGAGTTCACAGCATTACCGTATGGTTTGTCTTCGGCTCCACGAACCTTTACAAAGATCATGAAAGAGGTGGTAACGCATCTAAGGAGCCGTGACTACAAGTCTGTTGTATACCTAGATGACGTATTGTGTATCGGTGATACCTTTGAGGAGTGTTCACGTAATGTTAATGAAACACTTAGACTGCTAAACTGTCTTGGCTTCGTAGTTAACTATGAGAAGAGCTGCCCAATACCAGTCCAGAATTGCAAATTCTTGGGTTTCATGTATAACTCAATCGACACGTCGTTATCACTTCCGTCAGACAAACGTAACAATATATTGCATTTGGTACAGAAGTTTTCTCGTTTGCGGCAATGTACGATAAAAGACCTGGCCCACTTGATAGGCGTTCTGACATCTGCTTGCCCAGCTGTAAGATACGGCTGGCTATACACAAAGACTCTTGAACGACACAAATTTCTCGCCCTTACGAAATATCAGAGCTACGATACAAAAATAAGGTTGTCCAAAGTAATTTTACCTGACTTGCAGTGGTGGACCAATAACATACTATCTACATTTAATCCGCTTATAACATCTAATTTCCACCTCGAAATTTTTACAGACGCCTCCAAAACTGGCTGGGGCGCTTTTAGCAAGGATACTCGTGTCGGTGGCGGATGGAAGGACAGCGAACGTAATTCACATATAAATTATCTCGAATTACTTGCCGTCTTCCTCGGACTTAAATGCTTTGCCCGCGATAAACGAAAATGCAATATATTGCTACGAGTCGACAACACGACAGCAATTAGTTATGTAAATCGAATGGGTGGCATTCGTTTCCCTCACTTGACCAATTTAACAAAGACTATTTGGCAATGGTGCGAAGAGCGAGGAATATGGCTCTTTGCATCATATATCAATACAAAAGATAATGTCGAAGCTGACCAAGAGTCGCGAAGATTGAATCCTGACATAGAATGGCAGTTAACAAAGTCAGAATTCCAAAAACTAGTAGTAGCTTTTGGTGAGCCGAAAATAGATCTTTTTGCTTCTCGCACCAATGCCAAATGTAAAACGTACGTCGCCTGGAAACCAGACCCAGACGCCTTCACTGTAGACGCATTCACGTTAAACTGGAAATACTTACATTTTTACGCATTTCCACCATGCTCACTCATTTTGAAATGCATTCAAAAAATTATCAATGACAAGGCTGAAGGCATTTTGGTTTTTCCAATATGGCCATCTCAACCCTGGTTCCCTCTGCTAAAAAGCATACTGCGGTCGAATATAATATACTTTACACCTAATTTTCACTCGTCCTCTTCCAGGACTCCGCACCACTCGAAGACACAGTTTACGCTGGGTGCCGCAGTACTCTCAGGAAGGCGTTCTCAGCAAAAGGAACACCAGATATGGCATTAGACATAATGATCGGCTCACTGTCTAAAAACACCCTATCGCAGTATGGGTAACCTATAAATCGTGGTGGCAGTTCTGTGGGGCTCATAAATTAAATCCCTATATAGCAAAATCTTCCGATGTAATGCTTTTCCTGACAGAACGATATAGTAACGGGGACACCTATGGTTCTCTGAACAATCACCGCTCAGCGTTATCACTATTGTTAAGTATCGATCTAAGTTCTGATTTTCTAATTAAGCGACTACTTAAGGGCGTTTACAAATCGAGGCCAGCTTTACCGAAATATTCTAGCACCTGGGATTCACAATTGGTTCTCAATTATATCGAAAAATGGATACCTAATAAAAAATTATCAATTGAGATAATTACAAAAAAATTGGTTGTTCTCTTAGCACTGTGTACTGCACACAGAGTGCAAACACTCTCCCTTATTAAGCTACAAAATATAGTTACTGGCCTAAATGGTATCGAAATTGGTATTACGGACGTCATTAAAACGTCTGCACAGGGACGTGAGCAACCAGTGCTCTACCTACCTTACTTTAAGGAAAATAGCGCCATATGTCCGGCTGCGACTTTAGAAGATTATATATCCGTAACACGGAACCTAAGACCTGTGTCAACAGATAATAAACTCATATTGACATACCAGAAACCACACAAACCAGCCTCTGCTCAATCTATCAGCAGGTGGATTAAGCAGGTGCTAGGTTTGAGCGGCGTAGACGTGACTAGATTCAGTGCACACAGCACTAGGCATGCTGCCACGTCTACTGCACATGCTTCTGGTATTTCCCTAGACACCATCAGGAAAGCTGCTGGTTGGTCTAGCTCATCTCAAACATTCGCAAAGTTCTATCATCGACCTATAAAACAAAACGAAGTTAGTTTTGCTAAATCTATTTTGAGCCATAATACGCATTAGGGTTAAAAATGATTCCATCGTTACTATGTTTAAGATATATAAATGTTATATAAAAATGGTCTTGTTTTTGATCGACATGATTTATGTATCAATTAAATGTCATAATACAATTATGAAAATAAAAAATATACATATTGTTTCTCCTTATCTGTTTATTTTTATTTCTTATGAATCACAAAATTTTTATCTCTAAACATCTACCATGTTGTCTTTATATCTGAAGAATGAAGCGACGAAATATAATTGATGATCAAACGAACTTAACAAGTGAAGTTCGATCGATATTATATGAGTACGCTTCATTCGAAGATATAAGGTCCCTCCCACCCTGTTACCCAAACAAAAATTTTGTACTGTGGACATCCACCTATTCTCTAAACTAATGAGGACAGGCCACCCCAGCAGCGCATGGGTGGATGCCCGCAGGAAACGGAAATTCATGTTTTTTTTTTCTTATTACCTATAAGTGCGAAGTTGCCAGTACATTAAAAGTACTACCATGTTGTCTTTATATCTTCGAATGAAGCGTACTCATATAATATCGATCGAACTTCACTTGTTAAGTTCGTTTGATCATCAATAATATTGCTAATTGGTATAACTCCTACTGGCTTCATTTCATTCAAGTCAAACGTAAGTGGTGGAAGAAAAAGTGACTCACAAATAACTATAGAGTCAGGATTAGAAGACCACTTAGAAAACGGAGACATTGTTTTGGAAATTGTTTTATTTAAATTGTTTTGGCTGATAAAGAATTTTCAGCAACAAAACAAGTCATTGATGAAAGTAGAAAAAGCATCACTCTTATCATGCCACCATTTCTTCAGCATAAAGGAGAATTTACAAGAGAAGAAACAGGTGCCACATATGAAAGAGCTAGAGTCAGAATCCATGTTGAGCGATAAATGCAGCGACTGAAGGTTTATCACATTTTAAATAAAATTCCTGAGAACTTATTTCACCAAATTGATGATATATATTACATATTTGCTGTTTTCAAGTACATGCAACAAGTTTTTGTAATATATATTATTAAAAGTTATTACAATTTAGTATTTCTGTTTGTTTTTATTTGGTTTTGGAAATAGAATTTGTTGTGCAAGGCTCTCCACCGTTTTCTTTTTACGCACTTTTATATCCTGTACATTAGTACTTGAGGAAATCCTTAATCTCTTTGCCGAGTGCCACGCTTCACACATTGATTGTTGAATGGTATCACAACATCAATTCGAAATTTCTTTATCGTCCATCACAACATGCACTAGATAAAAGTTATATAAAGTTGGTTCTATATAAAGTGCGCTATACTTTTGTAGACTGGGAACTCTTGTCTAAAAACATAAAAGTTTTCAAGACATATCACACAATATTCTCTTTGTTAATTAATATCAGTCTGTTCGACTAAACTTTGGACAACTTTGCTAACAGAAGTTTCTATATCTTCAGCATAACTTTTAGCAGCAGCTTTTAGGACAAATTTTAAAGCACATTCTTCCTTCAAATCTGAGACATCAAACTGAAAAGGTTCACACTTGTTTCTTTGCAGTGGGAATCATTTCATGGAAGTACTTTCCTTTGAAATATTTTTCCTTGGAAAATTTACGGGCACTTGGCTTACCCCATTGTTGTTCTTGGCTGGTCTTCGTAAAACTGTTTTCATTATAAGTAT
This sequence comes from Apotomis turbidana, assembly GCA_905147355.2. Lineage (NCBI taxonomy): Eukaryota > Metazoa > Arthropoda > Insecta > Lepidoptera > Tortricidae > Apotomis > Apotomis turbidana. The sequence goes on from LR990301.1 coordinate 8,358,076, forward strand.
ATAAGTGCTGCAACGTGCTTGCATTTCCCACTCTTGTTATAAACACAGTCGCACGATACACTCTCAACATGACAATTGGCGTTTAGCTGTAAGTAAATTGATTTGTTAGACACAGAATAAGCTTTTGTTGAACGGCATCTAAACATAAAAATCTGCTTACAAAACAAAGTTGTCTTGTACGCCGTTGACGTGACTGAAGTTTGGCGAACCACTCGGGCTTTAATAATACTCGAGTCATGTATCCTTGGCGAATGTCTTCAACCTCAAGGACATGCCCATCTAGCGCCAATGTCATGCCTTTATTCATCGTCTCCGATTGGAAAATGATTTGGGTGATGGCACGAAACCCCGTTTTAAGTAGTCACCAGTAGGCTATTTTCTCACTGAAAACAACAATTTAAATGTTATTGACAATAATGTTTTTTTATTTTTATTTTATTTATTTTTATTTCCACATCTACAATAGTCATGACAGGATAAACCCAATGCGACAATGTAGCAAAAGATAACTTAACTAAAGTAACATATTTTATACAAGGCTAACTTAGTAAATTCATTTATATGACAATAAAATATGTCTAAATCGGTGGCAATGAGGTTCAATGTGCGAAGCGCTCGCGTCAGCGGTGCCTCCCGCCACAGCCTCGTGCGCGCGTGCGGCACCGCCAGCAGCGCCGGCCGCCGGCTCGGCCGCACCCCGCCCCGGCGAGGGACTACTACTCCCACCATGCTCAATATATCGGGATTATAAAGTTTTCCTCGAATTAATTTAAAGATATATGTCACAAGTGACAAATCCCTCCTGACTTTTAGCTGATTATATCCGACCATGCCTAAAATAAACAATGTCGGATACATTAACGGGTAAAAAGGATAGACTCCGTATTGCCTCTTGTACATATATCTAATAAACTTATTTTGAATTCGCTCTAACATGACATTGTACTTTGCTTCGTGCGGTGCCCAGATTTCCGAGTTACATTCTAACTGGCTTCTCACTAATGCATTATACAATGCCTGAATAGCCTTCATATTTGTGAAGCTGTTAGCCTTCCTGAGTACAAAGCCTAAATTCCGAAATGCTTTTTTACATATGTAAGTGACATGATTGCGAAACGTTAGCTCAGTGGTAAAATGGACTCCCAGGTCTCTCACCTCCGTGACCCTCCCAATCGGCATTCCGTCCACCATATAATTATACTGCATGGGAGTGCGTGACCGTGAAAAAGAAATAACCATACATTTTTTGGTGTTAAACTGCAACAGGTTTTCCCTACTCCAAAGTACTACCCTGTCTATATCTGCCTGTAATTTCAAGCAGTCTTCCACACAATTAATTGTCATAGACAACTTAAGATCGTCGGCAAATAATAAGCTTTTTGCATGTTTTACAACTTTCGGTAAATCATTTATCATTAATAAAAACTCTAAAGGTCCTAGATTACTTCCCTGACTCACGCCAGATCTAGTTTCATATGGATCGGATCGGAATCCCTCATAATCTACAAATTGCTGCCTATTCCTCATGTACGCTGAAAAAAAATTAAGCAAATGCGGAGTGAAGCCAAAACCTGCCAACTTTTTTAATAACACGTCATTATCGACTAAGTCGAATGCTTTTTTGAAATCAAAGTATGCAGCATCGGCCTGCCCACCACTGTCCACTGCAGGTATTAAATCGGCTACGTGACTGAGGAGGTTGGTGGCTGTACTTCTTGCCGGACGAAAACCGTGCTGCGCATCATCGAGCTGCGAGTTCACTTGCTGATATAAATTTCTGTATATAGCCGATTCAAATACCTTTGCCGGTGTCGACAGAACGGCCACCGGTCGATACTCTTCTACTTTGATTCCAGGCCCTCCTTTTGGAACAGGTATTACTCGAGTTATTTTCCATCTATCGGGATATAATTCTAGTTTGAGACATAGATTAAAAATATGCAGCAGGGGCTCAACCAGCACCATCCTACAGTCCCTAATTATGTACGGTGGGATACCATCTGGACCTGATGATTTTTTAGGTTTGAGTTGTTTAAGGGCGCGTAATACATCCTCCTTTCCAAGGCTATCGACGTGAATACGCGCCGCCCCGTTTTCTCCACCTGCGTCCAGTACTGCCCTATTCACATTCAATTTTGGCTTGTCTGGGCTATACACAGAGTGAAAATACTTGGCGAACTCTTTGGCAACTCTGTCCCCTGACACTGATTCCCCATTTACCGAAATCTTATGTGGGCTTTTATTAGTCCTTTTGGACTTTATATAAGTCCAAAAGGATTTCGGGTCCTTTAGCATGTGACTCTGAATGTTGCTGACTACCATCGTCCAAAATTGTCCAGTATAGTAAAATAACACAAGATTTCATTTTTTTTTTTCACATTATTTATTATTATTATTAATCCGGCGGCTCAAAGCTTGTGCCAGTATCAGTTTGTTTGGTTTATAACCAATGCATGACTTCCGTGTTAAAGACATCAAAAAAATAAAAATTAAATTATTAAAACATGAGATGAAATGAACATGAACTAAGATGGCCGATGAATCCAATCAAACCCCCTCACAATATTTAGGTACTTACTTACTTCTTGCTTGACAGCGGTGACAATATTGTCCATAATGTCTACCTGTCACGTGGCGCTGTCGTCGCGCTCGGTCCCAATTGTTCATTCACAAAGATAACCAGTATTGATAATGAGGGCGCTATTGTGCTTGAATTTGCCGTTAGGGGCGCAAGTGTCGCGTGAGGTCTTTAGAAATGTCAAATCCACTTCCTGAGGTTTACGGGTTTTTTTTACTAGTTAATTATATGCGTTGAAAATATTGTGATGTTGCTGGTTATAATGGCAAACAAACAGTACTTTAAACCATTAATACAAATATCAAAGCTTAAAGAAAAATTGAAAAAGGAGCTACCTGGTGGAAGGGACAGGGAATCGAACCCGGTACCTCTGGATTACCGGTCCAGCGCGTTAGCCACTTCGCTACCCTCGCTCCACATAGACTTGACGATTTTTTCCTTATGATTTGTGTGTTGATCTTAGCCTTGTTTATTTGAAATGTTTTTACACAACAAATAAACAAAACAGTACATTGTTAAAAGTTTTCATTTGTAAAGGTTTCTGTTTTTATAAAACAGTACTTTATTAAAAGTAGGTAACTACAAACTTGATGTCAAATCTGGGGGCACGTGTCGTGTGTGATTTTAAAGGTAAGGAGTGTTGAGTTATTGTTTTTCAAAAATACTTTACACTTTCGTTACGAATATGTTAAATTTTTGCAAAATGTTACGTATTTTCTACGTAACATAACGAATAAATGTTGTAAAGGGAAGTGCACACAGAATATACTAACTTAAATGAGTTTTATTAGATTTCTAATGACATGAAAATATACAAAGTCGAACAAAACTCTTGTACAATAATAAAAGAAATAAAAACAACATCTTAATAAAAAAAAACTGTTTTAAGAAGAAAATAATTTATTTGCGACCTCAAGTCACAGTAGAATTGATTCTAAAGCTATTTAATTGTTATACGGTCGTCTTGTTACTAGTATTGGGTACCTGCAGTGAACAAATAGTAATTACTGCCACCTGGTACAAAATGAGAGGCTTAAAACACTAGAGCGGTTTGGGTTTCATTATTTCCATCACACGCGTGTTTGATTATATTGATTTTAATGTGCCATGAAAATTTTGTTTACAGCAATATAAAGCTAATCATTTTTAACTTGATTTTTTTTCTTAGCTACGATATTTAATGGGAATATTTTCCAGTATGATCTACGCTTTATAACGACTTATGTTACGTTTTATGATAACATAACGTATATCTTTTTATGTTACTACTATGTCACATTTTTAAATTCACGCGGCCTTACCCATAAAATTCCTTTACAGTTTTCTCGAGTTGTTCCGCCCAAAACGTGATACTTCGAACCCTGCTATAACGCACGTAATGACGAATTTCATTGCATGTTTGAGAAAAAGCTTTTTGTGCATATGTTGCGAATATTTCCATAAGTAGCTCTTAAGCCATAATCCCTAAACACTCTCTACGTTTATTAAATGCAATAAGCGTTTGAAGCAACTGACAACGATCAAAAATCCTATCATATTTTTTATTGCTTCAAACAAAAACCGACCATAAACACTTAGCACCATGTTTCAATTCATCTCGTACCGCTGTCAAACGAAACCAAGTCTTTAATTGAAAATGAAGTAAGTCGCTTCGTTGTAAAGTGTATTTAAGCTGTTTTTCTCTCGGACAGATGGAGCCTTTGCAGATTATTATTAGTTTAAAGGTAGTGAGATAAGCATGAATGGCATTCTCTGACGAGGGTTAGGTATTCTGAATTATTATAGTTTATTATCTGTGCCTATAAATATTAACTTTTGTGTTGGCGGGATGATACAATTTCGTCTAGCTTGCTAATAAAATGGGACGGCGGATATTATGAAGGACAAGGTTTTACTAAAATATAGTACATTGCCGCAAGGCATTCTATCTAGATGAAGTTTACGTAGCACGTTATACCATATATTATATAAAACCGACTTAACGTAATCGGGTTGTTTGTGTTTCAATACCTTATAGTGTGTTAATAAATGCAAGAAAGAGGTTTTCAGATTTTTTCTTAAATATAAGACTTTACTTTTTATCAGATTTCATGATTCTAAGTTTACAGTCATAGGTTTTGATTTACTTGCTTTCTTGATTTACAGACAGACGGACGTCGGACAGACGGACTGTATGATGGACAACCAAGCTATCCTATAAGGTAACTCTAAAAAGGGTTATACGATGGGGTTTCATACCCAAAGGGTGCCAATATGTCTCCGTTGTCTGACTGTTCGTCCGTCTGTCATATGGCTGTATTTTTCCGACCATAATAGACAGAGCCTTGAAATATTCGCATAATATCAGAAAGAGAAAACAAAAATTACTACGTTTTTTATTCTAAGGGTTGAATGATAATAGGTAGACACTTGAATTTTCTTAGAGTATTTATTTATATGTGACTATGGCCACTGAAACAACAAATAAGTACCTAATAAAAATATTCTATTCATTTTGATTTGTGGCAGAACCTAATAAAAATAAATCTATTTTTCCGGGTGTTCGGAACCCTTCATGCGCGACGCCGCCTCACACTCGGCCGATTTTCTTTCTCTACCGCGAACGAAGAGGCAGAGTCGCCCATCTTTTAGTATAAAAAAAGTGATCATTGTACCCCGTTACCTTCCACGTTTATCCGAATCCAACATCCTTTATTTTGACTACCCACCAGATTATTATTCATATATTCCCGTACAGCGGAAGCCTCACAAAGTTTCGGGTATTAAAAATTTATAAACACCGGGCTATGGCTATGGGTATGAACTTCGGCTTTCGGATTACCCAAACCCAAAACGGCTTATAATCCCATAAGCCGCTACGCCCACTCGCTCTTTAGTTGCGGGGCATTGTTCAAAAATCTTCAACAAAACTTCTACCATTAATCATTAATTTCTCCGAGCGGATTCCAGCGAGAATAATTATTAATTAATACTCCGGAATTGACAGGAACACGATGAGTGTGTGTGAATTGGCAACCAACAATTCTTGGTGAAATAGGTATATAAATAACCTCTGTTTCTAAAACTGTTGCTTTTAGAAAGAAAATACCATGGTATAAGAAAATAAGGTATGGCACATTGTAGATTAGACCTAACATAAACTTTATCGTCGCCAAGCAACTTCGTAGCTCGGGAGATTGGTAGCCTAGCTGACCGAGATGAAATTTTGTCGGGTACAGGTATGGAGCATAAAATTATTCCTTTTATAAAAAAAAATCTTAAATTTTTTTTTGCACCTTTTCCATCATTAAAATATACTTATTTTCGTGGGGATTCCACACTATCGCATTTGTTTCTAACATGCTCCTAACGAGTGCCGCATAGAGTGTACGAAGGGCTGTCGGTGTCAGAGACTGAGAGTTTCTCAGTACGAAACCCAGCCTCTGTATGGCTTTTTTCGTTATCTGCAAGCTTTGCTCACGGAAAGTCAAATGAGGGTCGAATATAACACCAAGGTCACGCACTTGAGATATATAGATGACGTTCGAATGAATTATCAATTTGCAATCAAACTTGACAAATGTCGCACGTAAGTAAGTAGTTTGTCTCTGAATAAAAAAAAACTATGACAGCTGCTGCCAGAAACCTTCATTACCGCCATTACCATATTTGTCATAATGTGCGACTCCTGAATGCATCATGGAGGCTTATGATATGTGGCTAGATAAAGTAATGTAAGTAACTGTACATAATTAGGCATTAAAACAATCGTGTGATGTTATTATGAAACTTGCCTTCGGCTTGTTTCATAAACCCACACTCGTGTTTAATACCCTTCATTATGTACAGTCACATAAACTACTATTGTACGACTGTCGGCAGTTTTTTTTCCTTGTAATAATTTTGTGACCATAAAGCATAATCAGTGAAGCAGAAAATCTCATTAGCCGGAGTGTTATTTCCTTATACCATTGAAAAAACTTAGTCCCAGTGTATATATCTGGCCGGGCTTTTGATTTTATCATCCGTGTTATGATTGTGATAAAAAGCATTCCTATCGTATTGTAAATTAAATGAGCATGCATAGTTCCTAAAAGTAAACAAAGCATACACATGACAAGCCATTACGTGTTCCATCAAAGAATGTTCCATTACTACAGACCCATCGAATCATTCTTCGTTAAAATCCATTACTCAAACGAAAATTCCATGCTATTTCTGTTTTTCCAATAACTCAAAAATTTAATTTCGATGGAGAAAGCCGCGGGTTATATTCGCTCTTTAATTAGTTAGTTTACTTGCTCTATGCATTACCCCACCTCACCTAACTTCCACTATTGGCTTAAGGCTGCATAATCGGCTGATTGTGGTCGACCGGTTGCGGCTAGTCGGCCCTCCTATCCCATCCCAGAGCGTGTCCCTCCTTATATAAAAATAAATCTGTGCCCCCTGGTGTATCCGGCTTGTCCGGGTCAGGCTACGACTTGGCTGGGTGTGGTGCCTATGTTCATGTTTAATTAGTTAGTTGACTTTTTTGTTCCTGACATTCGTCTATATTTGATTTGATTCGAAGTATTTGTCATCTCAAAAATGCGGGGCATTTTTATTAGATTTTCGGGTGGTTTACATAGTAAGGGCAATTTTTATCACACAACAAATTAATAATTGATGCATGTGTTACGTACCACTATTGCTCTTAAATAGAAACATCAATGATTGTTAATAATGTGCGATACAAAGCGCATAACAAAATGAATATGAGTGAATTATAATATTTAATGAATAATATAATTATAATTTGTAAAGTAAACACAAAATGTTTTAATAATATGGTAACACTGAGGCGGATATTCCGTCAGGGACTCTTCTCTAGCCATAACTCTAAAATGTAACGTGTAACTTATATGTGGAGGCACGTTTAGGTACTTGCAAATAACACAGTTTTCATGTCGAAAACTATCTTTTACTAGACAAATAACACTAATATTATAAATGCGCAAGTTTGTAAGAGTGTTTATGTCTATGTTTGTTACTTCAAGCTCAAACGGCGGGACCAATTTTAATAAATTTTGGTATGAAGGTAAGTAGCTGGATTAACACATAGGTTACTTCTTATCCCGAATAATGTAATGTTCCCGTGGGATGAGCGGATGAGCGTAGAAGTTCTACATAAAAAAATCTTCTTTCAATAATACTAAACCCAAATCTAATACATATACTAGCTGCTGTCGCAGCAAAGACAAAGCGAGAGAACACGGCGCGTAAACGTCACTCACTTGTCATAACTTTTCTTCGGAGCTATTGCTATGGTTCACTCTCCTAAATCCTCTTGTCTCTCTTAAACTATTTATCAGAAAATCTTGAGTATTCCTTTTAAAATAAAAATACGATTGCCACCAAACGGTTGAGTGTGATCCGAGCTTGTGAAATAAAGCAGTAGAATTGGGAAACATTTCAATTCCATTCGAAAATGATAGCTGACGAACAACGACATTGTTTTGTTTGAGACAGGTGTCGATAAATAAAATTTAGTAATGGCATTACAACCGCTTTAAAAGACTTCAGTCTGGCGCTAAGTCGACGGAGTTTTGCGATATCTTCAATGTAGTAGTAATCTTCCGACCATATGTCAAGGCAATGTATCGGAAATAAATCTATTTAGATATCATTATGTATTTATAAATAAATTACCGAGAGCGTGGATTTGCATATGTACTTGTAGTGGTATTGTGTGTTTATAGGCATTCTATATTTGAAATTTCCCTTTTCTAGTAGAGTTGTTAGTCCGCTGTTTTCTAACATAATTGTGCGCATCGGGTTACAAGCATGAATTTCTTACCACAGATAGAGTGTTCTTTGGTGATTATTTTCAGATGTGGAGGGAAGTCAGATTCGTCCCAGAGTGAATACGGCCAAGTATCCCTCTTTTCTTTCTTTATTGCTGGTCAGTTAAGTCTATCAGGACGTGTTTGGTATCGTTTCCGTGTAAAACAAATATCAGAAATTATTTTTTTATGTTAGTTTTGTATAGTTCTATATAAAAATATAGGTGTAATGGCCGAAAAGGTAAAAATCACAACAATTTTTTTTATTCAGTGAGGTAAATTAGTTCAATTTCGTGAAAATTTTAACTTATTATTATTATTTCAAAAAGCTCATTTAATCTGGTTTCTAAAAATATATGCATGTTGGGCACTTATCATACAAACAGTAGCTTAAAATATATCTTTACGTCGGCGTAACCAACGTAAATCTCCGAACACATCCTGTTTCGCTTCATTAAATACATTAAATAATGATTATTAACATGCTTTTACATCTAATTTTTACTATATACGTCCTAGAAAAACAAATTAATGTAATTAAAACAAAATATTTTTTTGGTAATGTATCACGAGCACACGGGCTAATCTCAACATCTATAATAATCTATCCCCGCCTGAGGTGGTCACGGGTTTAAACTGAGATGCACCGGAAGCTTGGCAGAGATCTCAGGTGGTCGTGGGTATGTTTTAGGTATTGCAAGTTTCAGATTCCCAGGAAAAGATTACAGATGTTTCTTAGTAGTAGTTTGGACGCCAGCACATTTTAACCTGATACAAATGGCAAGGTAAGCAAGTAAAACAATCTGCAGTATTTTACTGAAAACTTGAAATATCAAGTTGAAAGAAACAAAAGTTTATGTACAGTACGCTTATATTGCAGTTCAAATCGGGAAATCACATAAAACAGTCATACATACACTGCTAGAACAGTGCTGCGGGAAGGCGTGCTATCTTACTTAATACTATGTACTTAACTAATATCATAAGGATTTAACACTAACACTGTAGATGGTTTCAAGATTGTGTAGAAAGGCTTTGTAGTCTAATATCAGTAGTAATTTAAAGTATGAAGAGTAGGGTGTAGAATGTGAGTATGGTGACTCAGCGCAACAAACAAGAAAACCCGAATTAAAAGAAGTGAGACAAGGAATAGTATCACCTGGTTAAGAAAGCAGCATAGTTTCTCAGCCTCGGACTCATCACTTGATAACCGTTGGCTTAGAAACGAAGTGAAGCCCTAGATGTGACAGCCGACACCAGCAGAAGAACATGCACGCAGGTACGTGCAAGAATCCCGTAGGAACGTGTCTGCATGCCCTCTCCTTGCTGCAGCACCGCGGCTCACACACAGGTACGTGCAAGACTCCGTGAGGACCGTCCCTGCATGTGGACACGCAGCCACTACAGCAGCCTGGCGACTCCGTCTATGACACCCGGTGGCACTGTAATAAACAGTTTTATAAGCAAAGGAAAGCAACATTCACTTTGACACGTGTCATTAGTTTCACACGTGTCATTCCTTTCACACGTGTCATTCTGAATTTAATTGAAGGAAAACGATAACACACGAACAAAATGCAGCAGTCGCGTGCATTTTAGCAACAGAATATCGCCGCTAGTCGAAGAAAAGAATCAAATGCGTCACACACTCACCTGGGACAGTTTCATGTTTTAATGAATTTGGAAATAATTCGAGCTGCCGTCATCCGTGTGGCATTCTACGGAACCATGCTTTTAAGCTGTAACAGAACAATAAAATGAATAACTGAGTCCAGAGGATTACGTAACGCCACGCGTCCAAATTGGTTACGTAACTGCTTCTACTTACATGTGTGATAGTTTTAGAACCAAGCCTCCCTTGGAAATATCCTTGTTTAAGGTTTAACACATTTTATAGAGATGAGAAAGTTATAACGCTGAAACAATAAGAAATAAACCGATTAGTTATGAACAACTCCAATCATCAATGGACCGCAACGCGAACGTCACATTCCATCAATTTCTTCACAAAATATACATACCTGCCATCACAAATGGTATGGGCGTTTGTAGTTGGGATTATTAAAGGCTTCCCTAAGCCGAAGTCCAGATTCCTTGACGAAAAGACACTTGTAATTTTCAAGTCATGTTGAGAGCAACGGTATTGCACCAGAAATGACTGCCACGCCTCAAAGTGTGAGTGTTGCCCGCTTTCCTCATGTCAGACGCGGTCTATGCGTTGGACATTGTGATTTAATTAATCATGTTCGAGAAATATTTTGGAAAGGCCAAAAGGAAGATAATTGTATTTGTGAAATTTAATTTACACAAATAATAAACTACAAATTGAAATTATTTAATATTGTTGAGAAGAAAACAAATATAGCACTAGCGCCATCTAACGGAGGTCGATAGAATCACTTGACCCACGGAACTCGCTTCAATACTGTTATCTGCCGTGATAGATTTTGCTATGTATTTCCGAAAAATACCAACAGATGTCTCCGTCAACCCTATTCTAAGATAAAAAGTCCTTAATCAAGTTTTACAGCGTAACATTACCTCTTAAGTTGTCCAAAAAAAAAAGTTAAAAAAAAAAGAATTTAAGCCACTTTTCAAATTCCACAGCAAGAGCGAGATTTACCTATTTCTATCTACAAACAATCCAAAATAGGTCGCTCGTAAACCCAATTCAGAAAGAACCTGACAAGACCTTCCCTATGAAGAAGTTACACAACGCAGAACCAACAGCGACGAAATTTCAACGCATCTCCAGGTTTATCTGCAAGACACCGACAAAATCAAACAATGGAACTCCTTTCCCATTTACTTATGAAATTATAACCCTCTCGACTGATTCTATTAAAATTATTCAACCCTTGAATAAAAGTATATTCCCATAATGGAAAGCATTTTAAGTACCTATTGTAAATTATCCTCTACTTTAACTTGACTCTGTTTCTTTATTGAGGTGTGCCTCCCTCAATGAAGAAACAAAAGACGATCGTAACTAACAGTAACTAATCTAAATTCAAGCTAACCTACAGGCTTGTTAAGTTTATGTCTATTCTAAACCTTACCACTAGCCCTATGTCTCTAATTCCTCGTTCAACTATATCTGGGTCAATTTCAACAAAACGCATTTTTTGTATCATTTCGGTGTGATTCTTTATTTTTGATTATTTTTGAGTTTTATAAATGTGAAGAGATACTTTAGACTATATTATTAAACATATGTAAAAGGGACCCTGAAATCTGAAATAGTTTTCGAGATATTCGAGATCGAATATGAAACACACCACGGAATGATAAAGGTACACCAGGATGATAAAATAAGTGCACCGCAATGAAATTTCATACACCGAAATAAAAGAAAAGTGGCATATTATGAAAGCAATTTTACGTTTTATATTCGTAATATATATTATATTGCCATTACATAATAATATAAACATATATCTTAGTCTGGCATTAAAAACAAAATAAAAAAATATTATTATTTCAACAATATCTATGAAAAGTGAAGCTACTTTTGATGTCATTCCGGTGTTTTCCTCATTTTGGTGGGGTATAAAGTCATTTTACTACACCGGAAACACCGGAATGAGAATGGTGGAATGAGAAACACGACATATTTTTATTTCTTAAAAAAAAAGTAAGCACTATATTCTAAAACTAATTCAACTCTTGAAATCACGAGTATACTTTACCTGATATATATAAATTCCAAACCACGCAGTTAAAAAATAAGGAAGCTATAACAAACTCCGGAATGACACTTTTTTTGTCCCCAGTCCACCGCGATGAAATATTCACGTTTATACAAGCCAACGTATTGCCACTATACACAACCGGCCTCGTCGAGCGCCGCAGCTAGACTAATTCTTTGAAGTGCGTGGGGGACGGGGGGCATACTTGATCAAATTTGGGAAATAAATCGTTTCGAAACATTGTCGGCGGTAATGAGAAGTTTTCTCGGGACAAACGTATATGCACTTATTCAAGGGTATACAAAGGAGATATAAAACGGGTATTGTGCTTTTTTCGTTACCTATTTATATGGTAATAAAATAATGCTAACAGATTTTCTTTGTCATGCATAGTATTTGACTTACCCGGCATTTTACAAACAAAACTGGCTTGGGGACAACCCACCTTGATGAGAAATTCGGTCTAAATATATATTTTTAAATTATTATATATACTAATATTTTAATTTTAGCTGTTGCCCGAGGTAGACAATGGCGGGCTGTTTCCGAAAAAAAATGGTACTTTATTATTCAACCTTTCTGCACCTACGTTTTCAGTCTTGCCATCAAAAAATACTGCTTGGGAAATTGACCCATCTAAGCATGAGTGAGATCACTCTTAAGTATTTAAGTTTAGTTTTAGCTTACAACCTAAGACAGTTAAAAGCATACTAGCTTGTTTCCTAGTATATATATATATATATTTAGACAGTAAGTAGAAAAACACACTATGCGAGTGCATTTAGAAGTAGTTATGAACGTAGTGACGACCCTTCGTATTCAGAGTAGTCTGAAACTAATAGCTTATTAGATAAAAAAAAAATATATTAAACTTAAGTACCTACAGTCGAACAGTTTCATGTGTAGTCAAAGGCTATTTGACCCTAGGTAGTTGCATAACTAGCCTATATCGTCACATGATTTGTACTGTGTCGACCACCTACAAATACTAGAAAAACCTAACATTTAAAATAACTCTAAACCTAGAAACCTAACATTAAAAATAACTCTAGACCTAACCTAACAAATCTATATACAGTGTGATCTCCCAAGGTAGTATGTTGATGAACCGTATGTCCTTTAGTCGCCTTCTACGACACCCATAGGAAGATACGGGATGGTGCTATTCTGAACCCGACACCATACAGGTTCGTAATACTAGGTAATGTAAAATTAAATTCTCACCTAATGTCAGAAGGGAAAGTTATGTTAAATACGATACGAATACTTATATTAAATCTAACTTACCTAAAACTAGCGAACTAAGTACTTAAGTATCTATCCTATAATTAGGTTAAAGTATCTTAGGGTTCATTGACCCCTTTATGCGTCAGCTGTTCGACAGCTAACTACATATATCTCTAAGTATTTATGTGTGAATTCACACAGCTTTACCTAAGCGTCATTAGGGTGAGCCTTTAATATGTCCTTGACATGCCATATGCCCAATGACTTGCCAGAAGTAAAGTCCTTAAGTTCATAGGTCACAGCTGATATTTTCTTTTTGACTACACATTTTTTAAACTTAGGAGCAAGTTTTTTAGTGAAGAATTTATCAGCATCGGATAGTGGATACTCTTTCTTCCAAACTACCTGATTTTCCTCGTATTCGATATTACGCCTGTTTTTGTTATAGTAAATTCGACTTCGCTGATAAGATTTATGAAGGGATTCATTAACCTTGCTAAAAATAGGTTTAAGATGACCTAACATAGACGAATATATATCTCTGTCCGTGAACTGCAATTCGTCACTCTGCAGCGGTCCAGTTGGATACCAATCTCCTGAGAGTATGGCTTCCCGTCCAGTATTCAAGAAATATGGACTATATCCTGTGACCTCATGCACAGCAGTGTTTATTGCAAATTCTATAGAGCTCAATTCCTCTGCCCAAGTACGATGATTAGATCTTGTATAAGAGGCTATTGCAGTTACTACTACCCGTATAACGCGTTCAGCCGGGTTATTCTGAGGAGAAAAGCGACAATTATAAAAGAGTCTAGGTATTTTGTATTTCTCTTTTAAAGCATGCATGTTCCTAGAAATGTATTGAGGACCATTGTCCAGGATCAGACACTGAGGAACTCCATATTTTAATATAACGTTATTTTCTATTAACTCTACTACAGTTTTAGCTAATGAATTTCTCATTGGAAATAAACAGGTGTACTTGGTAAAGCAATCACATACGACTAGGATGAATTTATACCCTTTATAGCTACGCGGAAGTGGACCGAGGATGTCTGTGCACACCACCTGCCACGGTCTTTGAATACGTTTAGGATTCTCCATCAACCCCGGGGGAGCTTCATTCGTGCTCTTGTATGCTAAACATATGTGACAGTTTTTTATATAGCCTTTTATGTCATTTAACATCTTGGGCCAATAGTAGCTTTGGGCCACACGTTTTAAAGTCTTAAAAGTTCCTAAATGAGCCGCGTCAGGCCTATCATGACACTGCTTCAAGATATCTTGTCGTAATTCCTGCGGAATCACCCGTTTCCACTCACAATCTTTGGACAAAGGATTTTTATTGCGAATACGCTTATACAAGTTATCATTTAGCACTCTGTAATCAGGATATTTCTGAGGAGACTTTTCTACTCTATTGAACAAGTTAAGGTACCATGTATCAGAGGAAGCACTAATAGGACAAAGCATTTCTACTTCTCCCGCTGAAACAGGGGCACGTGACAGTGCATCTGCCAGTTTATTTTCAACACCCTTCCTATGTTGTATGTCAAAGTTAAATTGTGAAAGACGCAAAGCCCATCTGGCCAACCGTCCAGTAGGGGACTTGAGAGTGACTAGCCAGCGAAGACTACTATGGTCACTGAAGACCTGTGTTCTAAATGGAGAACCCTCTATGTAGCCCCTAAACTTTTCTAAAGCAAACAGTAAAGCGTTCAGTTCTTTTTCTGTGGTAGTGTGATTTTGCTCTGCCTTATGCAAGGTTCTGCTGGCATATGCAACCGCATGCTCATGTCCTTGGTCATCAAGTTGAGATAAGGCACAGCCCAGGCCAACATCTGAAGCATCTGCCGAGATTATAAACGGCCTGTCAAACCTAGGTACACTCAGTATAGGAGCTGACACGAGTAGTTCTTTGACAGTCTGAAAAGCTTTTTCTGCCTCAGGTGTGAATTGAAAAGATGAGCCTTTGGAGAGTTTTCTGGTAAGCTTATTTAGTGGAGCACATACAGTGGAATAGTTCTTGAGGAATCGTCTATACCAAGATACAAGGCCCAGAAACCTACGCAGTTCCTTTTGAGATTTAGGTACGGGATATTCTACAATGGCTCTAACTTTTTCACTATCAGTCCTGAGACCTCGGCGATCAATGACATAGCCCAGAAATTTAAGAGAGGAGCGACAGAAAACAGATTTTTCTAAATTTATAGTTAGACCCGCTTGTCGAAGCTTTTCACAAGCTTTCCTAAGTAATTCTAAGTGGTCTTCAAAAGTTTCAGATATTAAAATTATGTCGTCGACATAATAAAAGATATTGTTAGCAAACTCTGGACCAAAGACTTTATCCATTAAACGCATCATTCTAGCCGTTGAATTGACCAAGCCAAATGGTAAGCGGCGGAATTGAAAACTTCCAACGCCAGGTATTGAAAAGCAAGTTTTCTCTCTCGACTCTTTAGCCAACATTATTTGAAAGAAAGCTGACCTCAAGTCCAGCGAAGTCATATATTTAGCATTGTTTAGTGAATCTAGTATTTCCTGCACCCTAGGCATGGGATAAGTATCAACTTTAGTCAAACTATTCAATTTTCGACTATCAAGACACATGCGAAGTTCACCATTGGCCTTAGGAACAAGAAGGATTGGACTGTTCCAGGGTGAATTGCTTTTCTCAATTATGCCCAATTTCAACATTTTATCTATCTCCTGGTGCACATAATTTCTATGATGGAATGGAATAGGATAGTACTTTTGTTTGACAGGTGCATTATTTCCTGTATCTATCACATGTTCTTCTAGACTTGTGCAACCAAGTTGATCCTCTGTGGCCGATATACACTTGAAATCAGCAATAAAAAAACAAGCCTGAAAGATGCAAGAGCAAGCCTGGTCCAGTGCACCCTTCTGTTCATAAGTCAGATCATCTAAATCATGTAAGTGTATTTCAGAATCTTTAAGTAAGTTTAAATAAGGAGGAGGTACATACGACCTTTTAGAATTCAAAATGTCAGAGCAAAGTCCAAACTTAGTTAAGAAATCAACCCCTAGTATGAGGGAGGTGTTGATGTCCCTGCACACAAAAAAAGTCACAAAGTGTAAGTTATGTTTATAGGCAACAGGCACTTCTATTCTACCTAGTACAGTTAAGCATGCGCCATTACCTACTGCTAAGTCTCGTTTGCATGTATGCAATGGAAAGTTAAGTCCTTCTTGTTGTAATGAGGAGTAGGCACCCTCGCTCATTATAGACACAGATGCACCACTATCCGCCAGTGCATTACACTCAAGCCCTAATATACCTACAGAAATATAAGGTCTGGGATCATTTTCCCTTTCTTTAAACAATGGAGCATAAGCACGAGTAGTAGGAGTTTGAATTAAAGTTAAGTCAGTTTGAGTTGAACGGTCAGAGACTTGTGGAACGTCGCGTCCACCTACAACAAAATTAGTCCTGGTCCCTGACCGGTTTGTTAGTTTTTTGAACAATCACAATCTCTAGTTAAAATTCCTGGCCTTTTGCATCTAAAACAAATTGGTGTAGGATGCACATCACACTTAGAATGGTGGTGTACGCCACCACACTTCGAGCAAATCACTGCATTTCTACTAGTAGTAGCGGATACTACCTGTCGGTTCACAGCGTTTGAAGAAGAAGGCATAGAGTTATTGTTCATGCAAAAGTCCGGTATCATAGATTCCCTACCAGTATGTAAAAAACCTCTGTTTTCACATTTAAACTTAGAAACCTCAAGTCTAGCACAGATAGCTTTTAAGTCTCTAATATTCCTAACCTCAGTTAAGGCTAAGCGAGATATAAAAAAGGGACTCATGTTAGTCATTATAATGTCTAATTGTTCCGATTCTGGCAGAGGCCTAGACAAGCGCAAGAATAAGCTTTCCATTATGTTAATGTATGATTTTATAGACTCATCTTTGTTCTGCAATCTGGCACGGATCTGATTTAATAAGCAGCGCTCATATTCGATAGGTTGAAATTCATCCTTAAGCGAGTCAAGCAAAGTCTCAAACGATGTAAAGCGTGTCCTGTTATTCCTAAACCAAAGCAGAGCCTCCCCAGTGAATAAATGAACAGAATTGCGCAGTAATTCAGTATCCGAGATTTCAGACGAATATTTAAGTTCCTCTAATCTAAATATGAAATCATGAATTGATGTCCGACCATCATACACAAGGTTCCATTTGAGCACCTGAGATATGCGCTTCTGACTAGAAGGCACAGACCCAGAAATATCATTAGAGTTGAACACAACAGCTTGAGAAGACGCACCAGAAGTGGTGTTACACTTGACCGTCTGAATGGCATGATATGCCTGTGATATGAGGGCAACCTTCCTAAGCTGCTGCTCAGAAGATGATAAATGCAACTTTTCTAACCTCAATATGACGTGCGACAGCCTCGACATACAGCGGCGTCGGCACGCAGGAGAAGCATGATCCGACTGCAGGACCTGTTCCACCTTCTCCGCACAAACCTGAAATTCAGCATCAATAGACAGACTTGAGAGGTAGGTATTGACCTTTGTGTGATCGTGTGGTAAGCCCTTTATGGTCCTAAATTGTCGTTTCAGCTCATCTACAGTGATAGCTTCATCAGCTTCCTCCCCTCTACTTCTTATCTCAAATAACAATTCATCTTTTGTTAAAGTGTCAACATCCACGTGTAAAGCCATCTTACAAAGAAAGTTTTATAATATACCTATAGAAGTATTATCTAAAAAAATATATACCAGTATACCTGGTCAGTTATAGACTTACAAATAAAGAAAAGAGAGCAATATTTAGTCTGAGAAAGTGAAACTTGCAAATTTGAGTCGTTACCGGCCCTTTAGTTGAGGCGCCAATTATAATAATCTATCCCCGCCTGAGGTGGTCACGGGTTTAAACTGAGATGCACCGGAAGCTTGGCAGAGATCTCAGGTGGTCGTGGGTATGTTTTAGGTATTGCAAGTTTCAGATTCCCAGGAAAAGATTACAGATGTTTCTTAGTAGTAGTTTGGACGCCAGCACATTTTAACCTGATACAAATGGCAAGGTAAGCAAGTAAAACAATCTGCAGTATTTTACTGAAAACTTGAAATATCAAGTTGAAAGAAACAAAAGTTTATGTACAGTACGCTTATATTGCAGTTCAAATCGGGAAATCACATAAAACAGTCATACATACACTGCTAGAACAGTGCTGCGGGAAGGCGTGCTATCTTACTTAATACTATGTACTTAACTAATATCATAAGGATTTAACACTAACACTGTAGATGGTTTCAAGATTGTGTAGAAAGGCTTTGTAGTCTAATATCAGTAGTAATTTAAAGTATGAAGAGTAGGGTGTAGAATGTGAGTATGGTGACTCAGCGCAACAAACAAGAAAACCCGAATTAAAAGAAGTGAGACAAGGAATAGTATCACCTGGTTAAGAAAGCAGCATAGTTTCTCAGCCTCGGACTCATCACTTGATAACCGTTGGCTTAGAAACGAAGTGAAGCCCTAGATGTGACAGCCGACACCAGCAGAAGAACATGCACGCAGGTACGTGCAAGAATCCCGTAGGAACGTGTCTGCATGCCCTCTCCTTGCTGCAGCACCGCGGCTCACACACAGGTACGTGCAAGACTCCGTGAGGACCGTCCCTGCATGTGGACACGCAGCCACTACAGCAGCCTGGCGACTCCGTCTATGACACCCGGTGGCACTGTAATAAACAGTTTTATAAGCAAAGGAAAGCAACATTCACTTTGACACGTGTCATTAGTTTCACACGTGTCATTCCTTTCACACGTGTCATTCTGAATTTAATTGAAGGAAAACGATAACACACGAACAAAATGCAGCAGTCGCGTGCATTTTAGCAACAGAATATCGCCGCTAGTCGAAGAAAAGAATCAAATGCGTCACACACTCACCTGGGACAGTTTCATGTTTTAATGAATTTGGAAATAATTCGAGCTGCCGTCATCCGTGTGGCATTCTACGGAACCATGCTTTTCAGCTGTAACAGAACAATAAAATGAATAACTGAGTCCAGAGGATTACGTAACGCCACGCGTCCAAATTGGTTACGTAACTGCTTCTACTTACATGTGTGATAGTTTTAGAACCAAGCCTCCCTTGGAAATATCCTTGTTTAAGGTTTAACACATTTTATAGAGATGAGAAAGTTATAACGCTGAAACAATAAGAAATAAACCGATTAGTTATGAACAACTCCAATCATCAATGGACCGCAACGCGAACGTCACATTCCATCAATTTCTTCACAAAATATACATACCTGCCATCACAAATGGTATGGGCGTTTGTAGTTGGGATTATTAAAGGCTTCCCTAAGCCGAAGTCCAGATTCCTTGACGAAAAGACACTTGTAATTTTCAAGTCATGTTGAGAGCAACGGTATTGCACCAGAAATGACTGCCACGCCTCAAAGTGTGAGTGTTGCCCGCTTTCCTCATGTCAGACGCGGTCTATGCGTTGGACATTGTGATTTAATTAATCATGTTCGAGAAATATTTTGGAAAGGCCAAAAGGAAGATAATTGTATTTGTGAAATTTAATTTACACAAATAATAAACTACAAATTGAAATTATTTAATATTGTTGAGAAGAAAACAAATATAGCACTAGCGCCATCTAACGGAGGTCGATAGAATCACTTGACCCACGGAACTCGCTTCAATACTGTTATCTGCCGTGATAGATTTTGCTATGTATTTCCGAAAAATACCAACAGATGTCTCCGTCAACCCTATTCTAAGATAAAAAGTCCTTAATCAAGTTTTACAGCGTAACACATCAACAATTTATTTAAGTTACTTTTTGTATGAAAAGTGCCCAATGTGTATATATTTTTAGAAACTAGATTAAATTTTCTATTTTGCAATATTTTTCTTAGTTGTAAATATTCAGGAAATATAACTAATTTATCTCCCTGAATAAAAAAAACATGTTGTGATTTTTACAATTTCGGAAATACAACCATATTTTTATATGGTACTATGAATAAATAACATGAAAAATGAATTGCTGATATCTGTTTTACACGAAAATGACACCACACAAGTCCTAGTGGGTCGTTCTCAAAATATTTGCACCGCCACCTGTTAACAGGTTTGACTTAGAAGAAGTTTTTTACACCGCATTATTTTAAATATCCAATTATCAACACATATCGATAGACACTTTTTACATAGAGGCCAAATGCTTTTAATTAAAACTAAAGTATATTTATAGACAAAAAAACGATTTAAAACTAGGTTTTGTCGGTCACTTGCCGTGTCCCACTAGATTCTTCAATTATTTTAATGGAACACTGACTCCGAACTTGCAAGCTTGACTTCGATAGTGCTGCCATGTTGTTTTTACTGACAGTCGAGCATCGTGTTGGTGGAAGCTCCGCGTACCGTTAAAATTCTGTGACTTCTTATGTAATTTTATTGTTTTCCATCACGCTTTCTCTGCTTGCCAATGATTAACTGCAAACTATAATAGTATATTGCTGCTACACATCAAAGTTCACTAGTAATACTCGTTTATTTTATTGAGTGTGAAACATTTCTGGTTAGGTCGTGAAGTATTTTGCCTCCATTGTGCGACGAGTGACACAACATTGTGCGACGAGTGACACAACATTGTGCTACGTGTCACAACGGAAATTCGTCGAAACGAAGACAACGTTACCAATTGTGCTTATTACAAGCTTTGATTTAGTTTCACCTGTCCCGATGTTTATTTATTATTCATCTTCAAACCTTGTACACGTACATTTACAATTTTATTGTGCTACTTTTTTTCCGGTGTGACACATTCCATTGTGATTTCCGTTGTCCAACGATGCAAAGAATTTGGTCCTTACCCACCTGACATTGGGGCAAATGCAATACACAGACGCAATTAACTCAAAGTATGAGACGCATTTTGCCAAATTTAAAAAATAGCCTCCAAGAATTTGACATCGATTTTTTTCCAAACCCAAAGCATTATCAACAAAAATAGTGGTTCGAACATATCGTCTTACTAATAGTAGTCACATTTATTACAAACGCCATATTTTTTTGGATTTACTGAGGAATGCGTTACTGTTTAGAAGAATAAATAATTGTTTAGTATACATCCCTTATTCCTATATTCATAGGTGTTGCAAGTTGTGTAGGATAACACTCGTTTTGCTACATACTTTTTATTTTATCTTTAAAAATCCATACGATTAGTCCCGTACGAACCGTGGAATGCTCCGTTAATGCAATGTCAAAATTTACGAAATAAAAATTAATGACGTAAATTTAAAAAATATGGGACAAAATAATTTATGTAATCTCATAATATTCTGAGACAAAATAAAGGGGCTTTTCATCGCAAAAAGTCTTTACATGCTGCATAAGAGCTGCAGTACAGCCCTTATTCGTCTTATTACAGCTGTGTAAGTGCTATATAAGCGCTTAAATCTATCTCTATTCATCCCTCGTCACCGTACTGGTTTTATGTCCAAATCGTTCACTGTCCAAGTTTCCTGCCTCTGGAACCACCTTCCGCTCTAGATCAAACAAGCTCCGAACAAATGCGCTTTCAAAAAATGTTTCCGTGACTTCTACGCTAGCAGAGTTGTAAATTCTTAGGTTATCTGATTAGTATGTTTCATCTGTATTTATGTATGTGTATATATTATATGAATATATGTATTTTAACACACAGGTAAGTAAAATACCAAGTGAAAATTAAGTACTTACTTTTCAAGGAATAAATCTCAAAAATCGTTAAATAAAAAAAAATAACCTATTGTAACCTAAGAGGCCTTACTTATTCCTTGTCTGTGCTTATTCCTTAAAAAAATATATCTCATTATTTGACAAATATATTTATAATTACAACCAACATTTTGAAGTTTTACTTTTCCCTAAGTTCTAAAAAGTGACATAGCTATTTCATTATATTCGTACTTAGTCCGAGGTATAATTACTATGTAGTACTTTTCTTGCTTGCAATATATGTCGCTAATTTTAAAGTCTAAAAACAAACATAAAAAACACAGCACCTGGCAACATTAGTTATAGATGTCATAATTTTCTTAGCGCGCTAAGAATATGTCGCTTTCCGCGTTTATTTTATTTAAAAATAAGTATTATCTAGTAAATACCAACTGTACAGTGTTTTTACCATGCCGAAAAGGCAGTACGATAGTAAAGACCCAAGTATTTGGCGTCGGAGGCGTAAATTGTGACAAAATACGATTATGCAAGGATGGTCTATCATCATTTTGAATTTTCACACTACTATTTTAACAAGAAGTTATATTACGCCTTATTTTCGTGGAATAAGTGTATGGAATGTGAAAGGAGAGAGAAAGTGAAGACACGAAGAAGGAGGAAAATGAAAATCTCTACTAGAAGACCGCAGACACAGCTAACGTTTCAAATTGCGAAACTTCTGTTCTCCCTTTGGGAGATGTAACAATATGTTACACTTATCCTCTCTTCTGCAAAGAAGAGGGGCCTTTTCCGTTGGAAAAGAAGATCTCTATGAGATACTATATCTTTACACGCATACAGGCACCTAATGTTTCGAACATCGAAACTGCCCTGTTCCCGCAATGGGAGAATGTAACAACATGTTACTTTAGTAAGTGCGTTTAATCCTGTAATTATCCTCTCTTCCGGTGGAAGAGGGGCCTTTCCCGTTGGGAAGGAAGGCCTTTACAAGGCAATAACCTCACATACAGGCAAGATTTTCGATCATCGGACCCCCTGTTTTTCTATTGGGATGCTGACGGCTTTAGTGCAAAAAATAACGACTTCAAATGGTCACGACCCTCAGTCATGAGGAGGCGAGGAAGAAGAAGAGCACCTCTCATATATAAATCATATTGAGTTACAAAATTGATGCTCCGGTTGGAACACAAGTCTCAGGTACAAGCAGTAAATGCAATAGAGGTTAATCGGTAAGTTTTATCCTTTATTCAATGCCTTCCTTCCATTGATAATGCAGACTCTAAACGGTTGGGTACACCTGGTATGAGGGTATACCTACACTACAGTATCGGTGGAGCCGGGCAGAGGTGGAAGTGTTTTATTTATTGTAATTATAATAAAACTCAGCTTCACCCAAAAGCATTCAAATGGCTTGACAGAGCTCCAGGAATAGACCTTAGAGGCAATTGCATAACCTACAAACAGTAAATATTACTTTTTAATTTAAATTTGCACTGCCCCCTGCCTTTAATAATTAGCACAAATCCACTGAATAAATTTCTGGATCCACATTTGAAAAGAATATGATGATGAGCAATGGAGGGTCAAACAATACAGGAGTATTTACTACCTGAAATACAAATTGTAGAAGGATTCAATTAAGGCATTAACAAATAAAGAACATGTATTATACATTGAAGTAGATTAAATTTATTTACAAATTACAAATCCAGTTCAGTAGGTATGACCATAGAAACCACTGTGGAACACCATGGGGACATTCAATAATCTACCTTATATCAACGGTCAACCCCTTTCTACTGAGAAGCTCATGTTTAATATGTGGATGTATGTAAAGTTTGCTTTTCAACTTGAATATTTTGAATAATTTCTAACTTATAAACACATTGTTAATAGTGGACAATGGGATATATATCAATACTTTTTGAAAATAATTATATCCATATTAACTTTAATTGGACCATTATGACAAGGAAAATTCTGGTATGCATTAACAATATTAATGGAAGCAAACCAGCTGAAGATGTCTAATATTTCTACAATTCCTAAGAATGAAGAATGCTATTATGTAATGGTATTTAAGTATCATAAAAGGACAGATCATTAAATGCCACAGAATAAATTATTTGTGATTACATAATTTAATATAAAAGATGCATTAGATACACAAAAGTGTTTGTAATTCCAATATAATAAAAAATGGTTCAAGTCAACTGTCAACAACAACAACTGTGTTGGTCTCTCAAGTGCCCCATTAAATAATAATAATTATTATTTTTTAAATTATGGAACCAACTTCCTATTGAATTGCTAAGAAATCAGGGTAAGGGTAAACATACCTAATTTGCAATGTAATGAGGAAAGGTTAAGGAGTATTACAATAGAATAGAATAGAATACTCTTTGTTGCACACCTCAGGAAGAAAGAAATACAAATAAGATTAATACCTAAGTTGCTGAAATAACTCAGTTGATTTTTAATTCTGATAGATCTGCGTAACATTATCTCATATAAGGGAATATTTAGGCTTTGCCATCAACTTACAAGAAATAGTATTGCATTCCATGTTAAAGAATTGCAAGAACTCTATATACTTTAAGAAAAGATTGTTATAATTCATCTATTTACATTCGGGAACTAAGCCAACTATTAAAAATTTAATACAGTTTGGGTTACCTACTTTCGTTTAATTTACACAAAAGAGTAAATTATAGTATTAGAAACTTGTAAGCTTAAATACTTAAATCTTGGAGATATAGGTATAGTTAAGTATTAGCATCCAATGCTTACAGTTAAATTTTATTTCAAAACAATTACAGATGCCTTGTTGTTCCATAATTGTTTCATAATCCATATTCACTATCTGGTATTTAAGTCAATGCTTATTCTTTGAGTGAAATGTTACTTAGGTTTTTTGGAAAAATAATACAAATGTATGCATTGAACATGTAGGCAGGTGTTCAATATCTTGACAAGTACATGAAATCTTTACATTGATGCAAAATGCAAGGCAATAATCTTTGAGGTTTTTTACTGACGTCAATAAAAAAGTGAAGACTAGGAAATCACTTAAAACATTTCTGATGTATTTTTAGGAAACGTCAAACACCCGGGTGTAATTAAATAATCATAATATATATATATATATATAGATATTTTTTTTTCTGAATATTTATTATGTTGCAGAGAACTTCTGGGTATATTGCACTAGGTACACAATAAAATAAATCCTTTATTATTTCATACTTTAGAATTTGGCTTAATAATACTATATAAAATGGAGTTAAAATGGACTTCAGGAATCATAGTTTTCACCTACGATTTGAATCTATGGTAATATCTGACATTCTAATTGATTCTGTCATCACCCCAGATCTTCGTGAGGCTTAGTTTTTTAGTACAATCAACCTTTTACCTCAGAATGACAATATAATAAGTCAGTGATGTGATCCATGTGTATGATGAACATGATACACTTAATAATTCCCATAATATTTTTCGTTTCTACATTATGTCAAATTTGTTATTTTGTACTTAACACTATTTTATAATTGGTAATCCCAAGTAAGTACTTAAGTATCTACAGATAATCAGATAGACACCTTTTCTAAGGTGTTTTCAAATTACATCCTATCAAACCCAAATATGATCAGGTTTGGTACCCTGATGTAGTTCTAAAAAATGTTTTAATAATAGATCCTTGGGATGGCTCACATATGACACTAGTGCTTACAAAAGACATTAATAAGTTTAGGTCAAAGAATACAAACACTTAATATACATATAATATGAAGTTAGCTGCATAAGGTATTTCTGCATAAGTTTTTCTATAACTCATACAGATCTATTGAGAAAATCAAAAGGATTATACCAAAAAACGTGAGACAGTAATTATTATAGTTCAAAGAATACAAATACTTTCATATTAGAACAAATATAAAACTTGCTACAGACAGTATTTCTATCTATTGCAAGACATCAATGTCTTGTACCCGCCAAATTTGAGGTTGTCTTATTTGAATAGCAACCCTTAGATATATCCAACCAAGTACCTGCTTAGCTGTATTGTCTCAAACATTGTGATAGCAAAATGTCTCATTAACAAATCTCTTTAAAATTACTATTAAACAAGCCTTTGCAAGTATGCAGATTAGTCGTCACATTATAAAAATTTGTGAAATCGTTAAAATGTTTTTATAACAAATATTCATAGTAGTTAAAATAATACAAGTTGTAGGCTGATAATCAAAGTCCCACACCTTCGTGGATAACTATAAAAGGTCTCTAACTCACGATGATAAACAGTAAACACAGTTTACAAAACCTGTTCTTAGAACTAGGATAAGGTTATTTATTATTAGTATTTTTGAAAACATATTCCTCATATACGTTCATATACGTTGATGGAGACTACTGTACATTAACTGCTGTTAAACCTTTAGATCAAACGCCTATAGGCGTACTGTCCCGCAACGGGTTAACATGGTCTTTCATATGGAGTAAGTAAACTCAAGTGGATATGGAACCATATGGTTAACACTTTTGCAACCAGGCAACAAAAAAAAAAAAAAAAAAGTAAGATATCCCAGAAACCGGCCGAGCCGACTTTTATAGCATCAACCCCGGCTACCGGGTTGGCCGGCATCTGAACAAAGTTTACGAGCGCCCGGCCTCCGGGTTGTTGGTGTCGAAAGTGTTAAAGTATGGTTTTATTGCTTTATTCTGCAACCTTGCAGTTACCTGCTAAGTTAGATTAATCTCATAATTAATCGGTTACTATTAAAATAAAGTCAATTAGTAGGTATATTATTCTTGTAATGTGTGTACTAAAGAATCTTCAATGAACATTTTAGCTCCGTCCCGCGGTTTTAACGCGCGGTGAACACTAATATTTTCCAGATGAAAAGTGGACTATGTGTTGGTCCGGAGGGCCAGCTACCTCCATTCTCCATATCAATCATATTTTACCTGAATTGAGCCCCCTATATGAACGTGAAGAAGTTACAATCACGCTCACAAGCTTTCGCCTTTATAATATTATAAAGTATAATAATATAAAGATGTATATTACCTTGGATGTCTCTAAACATCTACATAGTAATTATACCTCGGACTAAGTACGAATATAATTACAGGATTAAACGAACTTACCTTAAGTGAAGTTCTATCCTGATTATATGAAGTACTTAGTCCGAGGTAGAGCTTCCCTCCCTCCCTTCCCTCTTCTATATATTTTACTCTGAACTTAATGACATCTATAACTAATGTTGCCAGGTGCTGTGTTTTTTATGTTTGTTTTTAGACTTTAAAATTAGCGACATATATTGCAAGCAAGAAAAGTACTACATAGTAGAGGTGTGCGCCGCGCCGCCGCGCCGCCGCCGCCGACAATTTTTCCACGCCGCCGCCGCCGATGATTTTGACCGGCGTAAAATCGGCGTGGCCATTTTTTTTATGATAAATGATTTTCTTATCCAAATTACAAGTACATACTGAGAAATGCATCGTGTTATATATTTTTGAATAATCATATCTCATTAAAATTTTGTTCATTGCAAAATCAACAACATTTAGCTTTTAGTATTTGGCGTTAGAGTCTGTCAAGCGAGTCGCGCCCCTCGGGTATGGGGCTGATGATATCTATCTCATAATATACCATACGAAAAAAAGATATGGATATAATAAATCAGCCCCCTCCTAGGTGACACGATGCGTTTGACAAACTCTATGTGCGCGTGTTACTTATACAATATCTTTATGATTTACTACTTACTGTTAATAAGTACAGCTCTTTTAGTATTTGGCGTTTATTATGTGCACGTGTTATTTTTACAACATCTTTATGCTACTACTGTTAATGAGTGCAGTGCAGTTTCAAATGCAGCAGCTCTCAACGTCTCAGGCCTCAGAAGCAATGCTTCTTAGCTTAGCTAATAAATACAGTGAAGAGACTTCGACTTTCACATCACCCGTAGAGTCAGAGGCATGGAAGTATTTCTGCAGTGCATCAGCCAATGATGTCACACATGGGATCTTTCAATATTGGGAACAGCGCAGGAGCGTATATCCATGGCTGTATGCGACTGCCAGAGCCATATTGTCAATTCCTGCAACGAGCACACCCAGCGAACGTGTATTTTCTATAGCGGGATTGACTTTGAACGCGAAAAGATCCCGTCTTCACACATCTCGTGTAAATAAAATAATATTCATACATGATAATTACTCTAAATCCAATAAGGGTAGCTCTTGATTATGGGGCAAACTGATTCGAACGAGATATGATTCCAATTTCATCAGAATTACCTAAAATTTGCTTGTGATGTGATTTTATTTGACTGATTAAGAATTATACTAGTCTTATTATTGTGATTTAATTTTTTTTTCTATTTAGGTATGTTAAGGATTGTTTGACTGTAAAAGTTTTAATTACATATGTTTCTTTATTAAAATGTTATTAAAAATATTTTATATTGTTGATTTCATGTGAAACATGCTCTAATTTGATAATAAAAGTTGCTTTACAAGGATATTTCGTTTTACTTTTAATTAACCTAGCAAATTTTACTCCACGCCGATTTCACGCCGATTACGCCGCCGCCGCCGGTGAAAATTTTGCCGGACGCCGCCGCCGACAATTTTTTGATCGGCGCACACTTCTACTACATAGTAATTATACCTCGGACTAAGTACTTCATATAATCAGGATAGAACTTCACTTAAGGTAAGTTCGTTTAATCCTGTAATTATTTCGCTGCGTGAATAAAAAAATAAAACAGTTTTCAGCGTGAATTTTGTCAAATTCGAGTAGTTTTTGAAACTAAAATTATCAATGAAAATTTCAAACTGCAGGTTTCAAATATATACCAACAAATCGAAATGGCCCTGTTCTAAGTAGAAACATTGAACTATATGTTAAGAAACATGTTTGATCGTACGGAAAAAAATCTAAAACAATCAGCATTTTTGAACGGATAGGGAGCCATAAGATGTTTGCCTATTAAAAATAAATGTTCTACCTATTGAAATTCTTCAATATAGCCAGCTAATTTTTTTCTGGATATTAACACTACAAGAAAAAAATGGTTGCCTGTAAATTCGGTTTTACGGGCGAAGGAAGATTTTACGTGACAATGTCTTTTTCTCGGTAGAATATTTATTTGTATCATATCCATTCACAATTTCCCTATGTGAATTGAAAGATATTAAATAAATAAATGTTTAAGTAGAAATCAGCTTTTTATTCGGGCAGAGTTACCCCTTACAATTTCCATAACAAAAATCAATCGAAATGACGGTTGCAACGGCTTATATAACGGATCATGGCTGGCTCGTCGTCACCCCCACTTCAATACTCGGCTGAGCGGCTTGGCAGGGCTGGAGGGGTGATGACGTGGCATCGGCTGGCTGCTGGGCTGACAACACTGGCTTTACACTCGGCCGTCCTGCAACAATTGCTCCCGCAATGGGAGAAAAGGCATATTAGTACTAAATCAAAGAAACGGCATTGTTATGTGGATGTAGCCTAGCTTTCTAAAAGGTCAATAAGGTCTTCTGTCTCTAATTGTTCATCTGCGCTACTCTCACTTTCAGTCATGGATGCTACGCTCTTATATGGTCTGATAGCATCAGCGGACACTAGCCCGGTAAACTTTTTATATCCTCGTATCCCTTTTATACTCCTAACCTTGTACCTATCCTTGCCTAAAACCTTCACAATTACATAAGGGCCTGAATAAATATCGTCCAGCTTGGTGTTTACTTTGCTAGCACTATTAACTGGGGCCTGCTTCCACAGAACAAAGTCTCCCTTTCTGTACAAAATACTATTTTTCCGCTTTTTGTCATATTGTTGTTTCATCCTAGCACTGGCAACCTTGTTTCGAATTGATGCCCTACCACGCCTAGTTTGAACAGATTCCGTAGCCTGTTCTGGAATCACAACGTCACATACAGATCTACCAGTTTGAGCAAACATCAAATCATATGGTTTGTAGCCAGTAGAGGCATTAGATGTGTTGTTGATACCCCAAACAATGTCAGGCAGACTATTGTCCCAATTGTTGCTTGCTTCACTGGGATTAGTTGCCCTTAATGCATCTAATATTGTGCGATTTGTTCGTTCAACCTGCCCGTTAGCCCTTGGACAAGCAACTGTACACAAAGTATGCCTGAATTGTTTCTCAGTTGCAAACCTTTTAAAGTACCTACTGGTGAACGCCTTCCCATGATCAGACACAACGCGTTGGGGGATTCCAAACAAACTAAAAATCTTTCTTAAAGCTCGAATAGTCTCAACAGAATTTACTGTGCGTGTGGGTTCAACAATAACAAACTTAGAGAACGAGTCTGTAAGTACGAACATATACTGATAACCTTTTTTCGTTTTACAAAAAGGACCTAGGTGGTCAATATGGATCATTTTCATAGGTTCCGTTGGTTTGGGAATGGGATGTAATTTACCTGCTTTCTTCCCATATTCGCCCTTTCCATACGCGCAGTGAAGACAAGACGATACGTATTTCCGAATGAATCGCGACATTTTCGGGAACCAGTAATTGGATTTAATGAGTTCAGCGCATCTTTTTTGCCCTACATGCCCGATGTCGTCGTGGTGCATCTGCATAATTTTCCATCGCGCGAAACTTGGTACTACAAGGCGGTTGCCGTTAAGAGTTTTGCGATACAACCTATTATCTATCAGAGCATAATTATTGACTATGTCCAAATCCGTACAGCCACTATTTATTAGTTCGATCACTTTATTTAACTTATCGTCTTGCTGTTGAACTGTATAAAACCAATCTGTCACTTCGAGACGGTTGACATTGACACTGTCTATGGCCGGCGCGGGCCGTTCGGATACGCGTTCCGTTTTAGACTGTTCTATGACAGATTTTAAATCCACGGGATTTCGACTGAGTGCGTCGACGTGTTTCATTCGTTCACCCGGTCTATAGTCAATGTCAATGTCATAGTCTTGTATCAAAAGCCACCAGCGTGCAATTCGTGGAATAAGGTCGCGTTTTGTTAATGTGGCACTAACCGCTGTACAATCTGTGACTACCCTCACTTTTTTTCCAAATACGTAAACGCGAAACCTACGCAAAGACTCGACTACGGCGAGTGTTTCAAGCTCGTAGCTATGGTAAACGCTCTCCTCCCTACTAGTGACGCGGCTAAAATACATGACAGGGCGCAATGTACCGTCAGTTTGTTCCTGCAATAATATACCAGATATGCCCAATTTACTAGCATCCGTGTGAACCTGTGTTGGCAGCGAGGGGTCGTAAATAGCTAATACGGGTTTCTCGCATAGCTTTTGCTTGAGTTCATTAAAACTTTGTGTCTGCTTTTCACCCCAAGTCCAGTGCGTGTTTTTCTTTGTTAATGAAGTGAGTGGCTGTGCTATGGTTGCAAAATTGAATATAAATTTGCGAAAATAACTACATAGTCCTATAAATTGTCTTACTTCGTGCACATTACGCGGCATTGGGAATTGAGATACCGCTGCCAACTTAAGTTCACCCGGCTGTATGCAATTAGGGGAGATTTTATGACCCAAATACGTTATTTCTTTCAGCATGAAGGAACATTTACTCATGTTTAGTTTTAAGTTTTCAGCTCTAAGTTTAATCAACACTTTTTCTAATAATTCGATGCCCGATTTTACGTCAACGGATGGTAAAAGTATATCGTCAAGGAATGCTACAATCTCATGGCTGCCTACAGATTCTATTATTTTATTTATCATACGCATAAACACGCTAGGGGCATTGGCCAGGCCGTACGGTACCCGAACATATTCATAATGAGAATGCGGCGTTACGAATCCTGTCTTATGAGTATCCTCGGGACAAATTTTTACTTGATGGTAACCTTGAGCCATATCTAAGCTGGTAAAGTAATTTTTGCCTGCCAATTTAGATAATTCGTCGTCTATGTTAGGTATAGGGTACCGATCGCGTATGGTAACAGCATTTAACGCACGATAGTCGATACAAAGACGATAATCTCCATTTTTCTTTCGGACTAAGATCACAGGGGACGCGTAGCTGGATTCAGAATCTTTTATAATGCCTGCACCTAGTAAATCAGAGATTTTGGACTTGAGAATTGCTTGCTCGCTATGAGAGAGTCTATAGGGTCTGCAATAAATGGGGACGTCATTTTTTAACTTAATTTGCATTTGAACCAAATCGGAACATCCTAAGTCCTTCGTATCACGGGCAAAACAGTCGCTATATTCAGATAGTAGGCAAAGAAGATCTGCATTTTCGGCGTCACTTAATGGACCTACATTCAAATCTATTATTTTTACGCCTCCTATTTCCTGCTTATCGGTTGGCTTGGCTGGGGCTGGGCTAATGCATGCAATATTTTGGGTTTGAGGACATGGACCGGACAAAGAATTGGCAGTTGGACTGACCTGGGCTTCTTCGCAGCTTTCGGCACGTAGCAGAATGGTTCCCTCACTCCACTCCACGTTCTCGCTGCCAGTGTTGACGACCTTCAAGTAGCCCGCGTTGCCACGAAGAAGAGTAGCCGGTATCGAGTAGGTGACTCCGTGCATGTCGAAATGTCGCGCCGGCGTAACAACGTCATTTTCTGGTCGATTTCCGAGAATGTGAATCTTGATAATGGAGGCTCCTGGCGGCAAGCACTCTTTACTCGCGGTGACGACCTTGAAGCGCTGGTTCTCATCGGCCGCATTCATTGTGGCAATGAAGTTTTCTTCGTTAGTTGCGAGAGTGGCAGTGCCGTTTTGGACTATTAGAGACACACCTTCACTATTTATAACTGGCTGGCCAATTAGTAAGTTTATCCCATCCATGTTGACATCGGTTAAATGTGCCTTGCAGAGTAAGTCTAGGCCGTCTAGTTGTAACCTGAACTCTACTTCACCTTTACTCTGGATGCTATCGCCATAAAATCCCTTTAGCGCGACGAACGATGGTTCCGCCTTTAGGTTGAGAAGCTCGGCGAGTTCGAAATTGAGTATGTTGACCTGACTTCCGGTGTCCAAATATGATTTCACAAAGACGCCGTTGATCCGGGCAGTCTTCTTGTAAATGTCGTTGTAGTTTTGGATCAATTTTATCTCCTTAATGCCACTCGCTGCCTTGTCGCCGGTTTTGAGGTTATCTGGGCAACGTGGCGCGATATGGCCTTTTGCGCCACACTTGAAGCAAGTACGCTGGTCAGGAACAGGGCAATTTCGTACCAAGTGTCCAGTTTGCTTGCAGCGCGGACATGGGTCTGTCTCCAAGTTTACTGGTGCTTTCTTTTCTGGTGGGTGGCGTGTAGTGTCCTTCTGGGCGGTTCGATTGAAATCGGTACTATGGTAAGGCGTACGATAATCATCCAAAGCAGACAGGAATCGCTCGTATAGCTCTTCTGGTTGTACGCACTGGAAAGCCCTAGCATTTGATTGTAAAGCGATCGGTAGGCCACGGATGATACATGATACTGTGGCGGCACTAGATATTTTGCATCGATGACACATAGCTATTTTTTCTTGATAATACTTGGTCATGCTTTCGTTGGGCATTTTTTTTCTGTTAAGCATTTCTTCCAGTATATTAGAGTAGTCTCGATGTTTTGGAAAGGCGCGAAGTATCATCGCTTTCCAATCTTCCCACGTGTGATCGTATTCTTCGAGACGATTATACCACTTACGAGCTTGACCCCGTAACTTGTCTTGAAGGTGAAATGATTTTGTTTTATCATCCCAACCGTGGATGTCTCCTAATTGGTCTATCTTCTTCAGCCAAGTCTGGACGGTGCAATCTTCGTTTTCTGGGTCAAATTCCGGTATCAGGGACGCAGCCCGATGATGTTTGGTTCGCATAGAGGTAAGAACAGGGATGTCGTCTTCTAGCGTTTGTAAAGCTTTTTGTACCTCTTGTGTTAAAAGGCTTTTAAGAATTTTCCTCGCAGGTGGAGATGACGTGCCGTCGCTATCAACTTGCTCATCGTTCACGCCTTCGAAATCCTCTTCACATCGAGTGGCATCGGCGGCGACAGCCACGTGCTCGATGTCCCATTCTGGAGGCCGTGATCGCTTTGTTGTCGTTGATCGCGTTTTCATTGTTGTAGGTGATGTTACTTATCCCACTCTTCTGATATGTGAATTGAAAGATATTAAATAAATAAATGTTTAAGTAGAAATCAGCTTTTTATTCGGGCAGAGTTACCCCTTACAATTTCCATAACAAAAATCAATCCAAATGACGGTTGCAACGGCTTATATAACGGATCATGGCTGGCTCGTCGTCACCCCCACTTCAATACTCGGCTGAGCGGCTTGGCAGGGCTGGAGGGGTGATGACGTGGCATCGGCTGGCTGCTGGGCTGACAACACTGGCTTTACAAACAACATTTTAACTGTTACTTTCTGAACGCACCCATCACATGTGTCATTAATGTCATTATAGTGTCATTATTTTACATGTTTTAAATCTAAATATGCGATAATCAGACTATTATGCATGTATGTTGTCGATTCCAAACCCTTATTTAGTCTAGATCTACATGTAATTATTCTAAAAATACCGAACCGACGGAACAAACATCATAATTATGTTTGACAGGTAAGTACGAACAGTTTGTATTTGTATGGGAATATAAAATTATGTTTTTTATTATTTTCCACTCATTTATTCAATATTTTCTCACCGTTTAAACCTTCCCTTGACTTCCACGAATATTTCAATACTAAAATTAGCCAAATCGGTTCAGCCGTTCTCGAGTTTTAGCGGGACAACCGGCCCTCCTAACAGACGTAAGCGCTTTTACACTTTTTCATGAGTGACTTCGAGCGCAACCTAATTTAAGACGTTGTCACGTCAAAATAGTTCTCAATTTACCATCTAATTGAAACGGGAGAATTACTCTATCTACTCTAGTCTAATCAATAATAATTCTTATATAAATTTTACCTCTCCGTTTGACTGATCGTCTCCTAGATTAAACTATATTATGTAGAAATGACAGTTTAAACCTGAGTTATACCTTCATTTGGGATGATAAATTACACAGGTGCGACGACGAATTCCTAGGGGACTAAATGAAATACCTAACGTTAGTCTGAAATGCAATTTGACAAAGAATCTTATTTTTAACTCCCAACGAAAAAAGAGGGTCGTTATGAGTTTAACATGTGTATCTGTGTATTTGTGTTTCTGGTAAGGTTCAGTTTTAATAGCATTTTCTATATCACTCAACATCATTTTGCTAGCGACTATTTACAAGACAAGCGAAAATGGCGCCTCAGTTCATACGGAGGTCGTCGATATTGCGGACATATTAATGAGACGGTTAAAACGCTCAAAATAATCACACATTTGTCGGTTTATTTACGCCCTTAAATAGTTAGTGTATCTATAATCTATACTATTAAAAATCAGCAATGCATCCATCCTTCAGGATTTGGGAATCACCATGAGACTGACTCAACATCTGCCTCCTTAGAATCCTTGAATTTTTGTACATATAGCCTGGAAGAAGAATGACAAGCTGGAAAAGTGACAGGGAAGATTCAAGGAAGAAAACTACGAGGAAGGAGTCTCATGCGCTGGACCGATCAGATTCCAAACACAACGGTCACCAACTTTCACGACGTCATGCGTTCTGCAGTAGATCGAAATAAGTGGAGAGCGATCGTCCGAAGAGTGATAAAAGAGGTCACTACCCTCAGCAATGCGGAATACGACATAAGAAAAAAATACTATGGAAAAGGGTTATTATTTCAGGAAAAATCATGACAATGAGATGCACGATTTGTATGGGCGCGCGGCGCCAGACATACTTACAACGCAGCGCTCCTGTAGGTAAATTTCTTTGTCTTTTCGTCACGCCGTAACCAACGGCAGGACGGATTTTAACCAATATTAGTACAGGGATAGCTGGATATCCAGAGATGGCTACTTTTAGCCCGAGAACGGTAAAGAAATAAGTTTAGTTACGCGGCGGACGAAGTTGCGTGGGCCTTCTACTACTATTTTAAATTTGGATAATGACAAATCCTTGACTGACGTTTAATAATGCAAATACATGACGTATGCACATTATTGCCATATGAAAGCTTTTTGTATTGCCGCTATCCCTGGGCCGGACCGACGCTTGCTAGCCTATACTTACACCTGTTATAAATAGGCTGTATATGATATCCCTTCGCGCTCGACATAATACACATGCTAGAAACCCTATTCAAAGCGCCCCCTTTAAAACAAGAGCAATATAAATAAAATTCGACATAATACATTATTAAAGCCCTTCAAAGCCATCCTTAATTAAATCGAGACGTTATTAAATAATGAACCGACGAAACAGAAAATTTCACACTTGCAACATTAATGGGTTCTTGGTTAATCAAATTAGCACCTTAGGACGAGGTAATTGGTGTTATATTGGAGTTATTAGGCAGTGTAGGGGAGATACGCACCTGTAATGTTCTTGCTTACGTCACAGGAAGGCTGTCTTGAGAGGAAACGGTGTATTCAGGTCGCCGTACTAAATTAAAAGCTACATTTTGTGTGCCTTATGATGTATAGCCGAGATAAATATGTTGTAGTTTAGGGATCCGCTTATTTTTATTTTTTCATCATCATCATCATCATCATCTCAGCCATAGGACGTCCACTGCTGAACATAGGCCTCCCCTTTGGACTTCCATATATACCGGTTGGAAGCGACCTGCATCCAGCGCCTTCCGGCGACCTTTATAAGGTCATCTGTCCATCTTGTAGGTGGACGTCCTACGCTGCGCTTGCTGGTCCGAGGTCTCCACTCGAGCACTTTTCGGCCCCATCGGCCATCTGCTCTGCGTGCTATGTGGCCTGCCCATTGCCACTTCAACTTGCTAATCCGGTGAGCTATATCGGTCACTTTAGTTCGTCTACGGATTTCCTCATTTCTGATTCGATCACGTAGAGACACCCCGAGCATAGCCCTCCTCCTTTTATTTTTTATTTAGACTTATTGCTACTTAATGATGCTTTTATTTAACCAATTTTACATATAGCTAGGAGACATATCGAATGGTTGATATTTTCAATTTAATAAAAGTAGTGACTGCGAATGTGGAGCGTATTTGTTTCGATTAAAAAAAAATTTAAAAACTGAATGGACATGCCATAATCGAACTTATTCCCAAAAAATCACGAGAATCGCTTGAGAAACGCGACTTGTAGGCGAGAACATCCGGACAACTGGACATCTGAATATCCGGACATACGAAAGATTTGTCCAAGCTGAAACGGAGATGTTTCACTCGCTGAGTCAATAAAAGAAACAAAACACAACAATCAATGTGGATATCTTGGATAGGATAGCGTTCATGCCGTCCATTTCCCTTAATATTGACGTAAAATTGACGTCGTTGCGTCTATTGTGCGATCTTCATCTGGCGACGCCGGGGACTGATAAATGGCGATCCATTAGAGTAATCGAGAGAACTATATCACCGGTTCACAACAGGGGCTTACACTTGCTTGCATCTAATAGTAATTTGTGCGTACACATTTTTCAGTCTTTGAAGTATTTTATAAGGGCATTACCTTTATGAAAATGTAGAATTATGGAGACTATTATGAATTATGATACAAAATACTTCGTAATTTATACACTTCGTAATGTTTACAGTTTTACTATTTTATTGCATAAGAACAAAACACATTAAACATTGCGAAATATAAAGTAGAATTAGTCCTTTTCAATATTTAAGTGTAATTGACGATCTTCGTCTATTGTGAGATCTTCATCTAGCGACGCCGGGGACTGCTAAATGGCGAGAATGGTTTACAATAGGGGCTTACACTTGCTTGCATTTAATAGTGATTTGTGCGTACACATTTGTCAGTCTTTGAAGTATTTTATTAGGGCATTACCTTTATGGACAATTAGAATTATGGAGACTATTATTTATGAATTACGATATAAAATACTTCGTCTATTATTTTAGATTGAGTAAATGTTTACAATGTTACAATTTTATCGCATAAGAACAAAATACATTAAAATAAAGTAAAATTAGTCCTTTTCAATATTTACTCGTTACGGTGTCAGTGACGCAATCACAATCCATGGAAAATTAAGGAAAATTTGAAAAAGTTAGGGCTTTCCAATAATTATAATCTCGTCTATTAATATTATAGTTTAATGCTAATAAGACTGAATATTTATTCGTTTATGTTTGATATAATATACGTTTGTAATATATACCTACATTTATTTAACTTATGGTTATACTTACATTTTGTATATTTGCGCGTTTTAATTTGTTCGTTTGCCTAGTTTTCTATCTTATTTGCTCAAAGGTTAACTGGAAGAAATCCCTTATAGGGATAAGTTCGCCCTTGTACACATGTATTGTTTTTGAGTTTTTGACAATATTGTTTTATGTGCAATAAAGTGTTTACATACATACGTACATAAGTGTAATTATTGACGATTTTCTTCTATTGTGCGATCTTCATCTAGCGACACCGGGGACTGATAAAAGGCGATCCATTAGTGTATTCGAGAGAACTCTATCACCGGTTTACAATAGGGGATTACACTTGCTTGCATTTAATAGTGATTTGTGCGTAAACTTTGAAGTATTTTATTAGGGTCTTTTATTATTCATTGGTATCATACACATACATTTAAAAAAATATAGGAACGATTATTACCGCAACGGAAGAGACAGTCGTTTATATTCTAACCAAGTTCACACTCGAGAGTGGCTTCGGGGTACATATAAAAAATCGACTTCCAACAATCATCCATTTTTTTTTACAATATTTGCAGAAATGAGAATTTTGAAAAACTAAAAACCCTCACAAACGCTTAATATTCTCACTCACTATGCAGTCGTTTGTATCGCTACAAAAAGTGGCTGTTTGTAACTGACCCTAGTCGAATGATTTTCTTATTAGAGCCTTATCACACTTGCGATTTGCGAGCGAGTTGAAAGCGAAGTGAGCGTGCAGCGAGTTCGCCGCGAGCGCGTCACGATTTCGCCGCGAGTTCGCCGCGAGCGTGCAGCGAGTTCGCGGCGTCTTGAGTTGGGACGCCATACTGTACATTCATCAGCAAAATTAAACCAAAAAATCTGATGCGCAGATAGGAACGAAATTTTTTGGGATTATTTTTGATTCGTTTGCGAACCAGCATATAGTAGTCGCTCTCTTGCAGTAGATTAATTATTAAGAATGGATCCCCCAATCTCGTCTTTTCTGCTTTTGTATTCGTTTCTTACGTCTCCGCAGCAATAAAGCTAATAGAAGTGTCTCTTCGTCGGAATCCATTATGTATCTGACTGTCCAAGACGTAAATCACTCGCCACGATTTTCACGCGAGTATGAAGCGAATTCGTTGCGCACTCGCGGCGAAATCGTGACGCGCTCGCGGCGAATTCGTTACGCGCTCGCAGCGAACTCGCTGCGCGCTCGCCTCGCTTCCAACTCGCTCGCAAATCGCAAGTGTGATAAGGCCCTTAAATGCACTCGAGACTAGTGCATTTCTTCGTAGTAACATTACTCTTACTTAACCTTTCATTACATTACACTGAACATGGCACAAACTACTACAGCGTTCTTGGTTAGTCCTTTTTATAGCCCCTCAGGGTGTATCTTTAGTGGTACAAATTTATTTTACTGGCAACGACAAATTTTGGTAACTGACGTTGAAAGTCAGTGAATGTCACACAAAGACTAAATAGGACTAAATATTTCGCAAATTCCAAGTATTTTTGCGTAATAAAGCCAAAATTATCCACAGTGATGAAAGTCTTGTTGTTGAAGTTTCAATAGGATTCAGTATTAATTTCGCAAGAAGAACGAAGGATTGAGCAGCATTCCGGTAAACAATGTTTTGAATTTGGTTAGTGACAAATCATTGACAAATTGCTATGACGTTTAATAATGCAAATATAACGTATGCTCATTATTGCCATATGAAAGCTGTTTAACGCCACTATCCCTGAGCCGTACCGGCACTTGCTAGGCTATAATTGCCCGTAAAACGGAAAATACAATAGATTTTCCGACCTACTCGGCCCACTTTTTCAGCTGGGTAACAAAGCAATCTCCCGCCTCTTTTATAAATTGAAGACTTAAAGAGTGGGTATTCTAAATTCCATGAAAAATTCACGCTCAAGTTAAAGAGTGCGGGAAACAGGTGGTGTTTACTTTGGTGAATATAACCCAGTCAATAAGTCTTTCACTTTAAACATTTATGATAGCGCCTTTGAGATTATTTCGCATTTAAATGTATCTTAGAAAACAAATAATGATATTAATTGGATTATCTTTACCTCAGAAGCACATTTGAATAGATCATTGAGTATCTTGATAATTTAGTTATAAGTTATTAGTCCATGTGAAGTGCATGAGTTATATTGTAATTAATAATAGCAATTTAAGAAATAGTAGATTCAACATTAGTATTGTTAAATTATTTACACAGTGTGTCAATAGACTAAAAATGTTACTAACACCTGGTTACTTGACGACTACCACTTACTTGTTTCTCCCCTCCATTTAATGGTACTTTGATAGTCTTTAAATACCAGGTGCAGTGACGTCTCTGCTCATTCCTTTGTGAACTATTACGAGAAATACAACACCAAGAAGTTATCATAAACGTTTATTCATTCACACTCCTCATCACCACCTCACTGCCGTGCCGTCACCAGTTCATATGTAGCTTTCAATAGTATTCTCAAAGAATCATTGTAGCTCTGCAGTATGGAGTATGACACCGCTCCAACATCAGAAGCCGGAGCTTAACCATACGCCCCACAATATCAGGAGAACGAGGACAACGACGTTGATCCTGCACCCTCATATTCTTCTGTTCTCGGCAGCCACCGAAATAATGAGTGAAGAAAATAAATTAACCCTTCCACGTCGACCAATTAAATTATTGGAAATAATGGAATATATCGAAGTCCATTGTTTGCTTCAAGTAAGGAACAGTGGGACACATCGTCAGCCATTGCACTCCAGTAAAGGCAACGCAAAACGCAAGATCGGCGATCAGCAAGGAACGACGCGTGTGCGCCGTGACCCCATCGACAGAGATTTTAAAACACAAAGGTCAGTCGTTCACTTTTCACTACGATTTTAGTACAGTGTGTAATTATAAATGAAACTGTAGTTAGATTCTGGGGTAGATGCGATAAGAAACCTATTCAGTTTAGAGGGTATGTGTCAATAAAGTGTTACTAGTTAAAATAATTTACTAATGCGTCGTAGAAATTAATAATATGGTCGACATTTTAGTGTAAGTATAGGACGTTTGTTTCCGCGATGAAAAAATATTTCGATTACAACAAAGTTTTACAACGAAATTTTACAACAAAGATTCCGAATTACTATAACCGTTACGTAGTTTATTATTCTTAGTCAATAATGTAAACATTGCTGTTTTAATGTACCTAGCCTTGTTAGAATCAAGTAGTAACGGCAGCGGTAATAATTTACCCTCCATTTATGATTTTGCAATCGTTGTTACTGACATTCCTCAGGAACGAAAATTTATATTTGTTGACGTTTTGGATAGTTACCTACTTTATACACCAAAGTAATTCATACATTATACACCAAAGACTCGCTTAAGAATTGATAAGCTTGAGATTCGATAATTATGACCGCTATAGTTAAAAAAAAAATGTAAACTAGAATCTATATTATTACGAAGATGTCAGAGGATTAGAGCTTGATTGATTTCGTTTCATTTCATTTATTCATTCGAAGCAATAATTATGGTGTTGAATATTAATTCAAAATACATTATTGATTACAATAATATAAACTACTACTATAATTATAATCAATGCATTACCATCCAAGTTTAAAACAACACTACCAAAAAAAAAACGTAACATAAAACGCAAAATTCCAAATCATAAAATAAAAACACATAATAAATAATTCATATTATAACCCATGTTTAAGTAATAATTTAGATATAAAATATAGTTAAATTCCATTTAAACGTCATTAAGAGGCCGTATACATTTAAAAATATATTTTTTTACATAACTATGACAATTACATTGATAATTTCAACCAATTTTTTAAAGTGAATAATACTTTTCCCTGAGTTCTTGATAGCAACATAGTTATTTCATACCTTTATTTTGTGCAGCCGAAAATATGTTAAAATAAAATAAAAATAAACAGCTTTTTGCGTGTATTATGTCAATTTGGAGTAGTGTTTACATACTAATTCTCGTATATCGCAATAGCCATGTTCTAACTAGCGACATTGATATGTTAAGAAACATGTTTGATCATAGAGAAAAATGTCTAAAACCATCAGCAGTTTTGGACGGATAAGGAGCCATAAAATATCCTAAAAAAAAATACAATGAAGTCTAAATAATAGATAGTTATTACAAATGTCAGCAATGTTTAAAAGTCAAAATATAAATTTAATACTTAATGATTTGTACTCCATTGGCAGTTTGTTAAACAGGAATTTGACCTGATAACTCGAGGCGTGTCATTTAAAGTAAAACACTGAAAAGTGCGTTTACAAGTACATGGTTGTTTCATAATTCTTGTTTTGTTGAATTATGAGGATTCTGAATATAATGTCAAATTTGAAATTGAGTTAAAAAAAATGCTTCAAATTTGTTTACTACCTACATTCGAAATATCATATTTCATAATTCCCTTAATTTATCGGTTCTTAACTACTCTTTTCTTTATTTTATAAAATTTTGAACTTCTTCATATAACTACAGTAAATTGTAGAATTGAACATCAATCATCAACTCTATTGTTGTTTTGTTTTAAATTTGCTTTATCTTATTCAGTTTGTGTTTAATTTGAGACTTGATCTTTAAGGAAATTATGAGGAATGGCTTAGTTTTGACCATATTTCTTTATTTTTCTTTATTTAATTTTCAACTTTCGTATAGAAATAGAAGTCAATACTACAGTAATAATATTAATAATGGAGTCTGAAGCTGAAGTAATAGAAACTTTGTAAATACAACTAAGTTGGGATTCTTTATAATCATCTCAGTGAGTAGCACAAATAAATGTACAGTACGTGCCTACGTTTGTCACAAAAAGATTCCTTCGAAACTTACTGTATTTTTTTTTCTTCTCATTCTTTCTGTCTAGAATATTCTTTTATCAAACATTTTGATTATTTCGTATTTAAGTAAAGCGATATACGAAGGTTCAATTTCGAGAATCGTTTCGTGCATTTGACCTTATTTCATTTTTGAGAATTATTCGTAATAAAGGCATGCTTTTATTAGTTTTATTTGTACTACAAAGAAACTACCCATTATGATCTAGGTCAGGAGTGACCGAGCTTTGTGATACTGTGCTTGGAGTTTTTGTTTCAGTTGATCATCGGGACAAGTGCTCCATCGGAAGACTACAGGAGCGCCTCCTTGAACCAGTATTAGCGCGCTTGACAGTCTTGGCGGTCATTCAGGGAAAACGACAACACTCTTCACTGACGATCACCATCGAGTGCATTTTTTTTTGCAATACCTACAGTGTGTATGATTTTTAAACACACTTTGACAGTTCTCTGTTGATGTTTGTAGTGA
The DNA here is from genome assembly GCA_905147355.2 of Apotomis turbidana. Lineage (NCBI taxonomy): Eukaryota > Metazoa > Arthropoda > Insecta > Lepidoptera > Tortricidae > Apotomis > Apotomis turbidana. The sequence continues at coordinate 8,401,659 of LR990301.1, forward strand.
TGTAGAAAAGACATATTGTTTGCCAAATATAACGATTATGAATGGTTGATCAAATCGATTTTATCGACGAACTTATTTTTTTCAAAATGTGTAAATCAATTTTTTTTTGAACTACGAGCCGTCGGACTCACTGGAGATTTCTATGGAAAATAATAGTTTGTTTTATTATTCTTTCTTTGGGTTATAAATTTATCAATTTAATCGATTTCTACTAATTTACAGAAATAGTACATGAATCGAAAAGCAAGATTTAGTCGCAACACAGCTTTTATTACAAAAAAAAAAAGGACGTAGTACGTAACTGTTCGAGTAATGATTTATTATCGTTAAATACCTACTTCAATTCCGTGATAAGAAAAAATATAACATGATCTCAATTGTATCAAATAGAAAGTGAAAAACGTTTATAGATACTTGAAAAACCACTGTGATTGTTTTTTTTTTTTTATGAAATGGTTCTGTGATGTGACAAATGTTTGTTTAAATAATATCCAAACTATAATTGATTATAGACAGTAAAATATAACTGTGTAAAATGTTGTTAGCGTGTCTGTCCCAACCCTCGGATGACCGTGATAGCGAATATGATGAGTTTTAGTTTTCAGACTGATTTAGTCGAGCAACTGGGCAATATTAAAATAAGATAAACAGGAGAATAGTTTTTGGTCACTGGCGTGGATGGATCAGATAGATTTAGTCCCGCAACTGGACCGTCAACCAAAGCATTGCTAACATGCCACTTGTTGTGATGGATCAGAAGGGTTTAGTCCAACAACTGGGCAATATGATAAAGAGTATAGTTTTGTCAATCACTTGCGTGGATGGATCGAAAGATTTAGTCCCGCAACTGGACCGTCAACCAAAGCATTAATAACATGCCACTTGTTGTGATGGATCAGAAGGGTTTAGTCCAACAACTGGGCAATATGATGAAGAGTATAGTTTTGTCAGTCACTTGCGTGGATGGATCAGAAGGATTTAGTCCCGTAACTGGGCTGACAAGCCGATCATTGTTAAAGTGCCACTTACTGGATTGTTTAACCAACTTGAGTTTTCTTTTTCAAACCGTTCGCTCTGAGCACGAGCTTCGGGTCAGTATGGCCGTGATAGCGCCTTTGAGATTATTTCGCATTTAAATGTATCTTAGAAAACAAATAATGATATTAATTGGATTATCTTTACCTCAGAAGCACATTTGAATAGATCATTGAGTATCTTGATAATTTAGTTATAAGTTATTAGTCCATGTGAAGTGCATGAGTTATATTGTAATTAATAATAGCAATTTAAGAAATAGTAGATTCAACATTAGTATTGTTAAATTATTTACACAGTGTGTCAATAGACTAAAAATGTTACTAACACCTGGTTACTTGACGACTACCACTTACTTGTTTCTCCCCTCCATTTAATGGTACTTTGATAGTCTTTAAATACCAGGTGCAGTGACGTCTCTGCTCATTCCTTTGTGAACTATTACGAGAAATACAACACCAAGAAGTTATCATAAACGTTTATTCATTCACACTCCTCATCACCACCTCACTGCCGTGCCGTCACCAGTTCATATGTAGCTTTCAATAGTATTCTCAAAGAATCATTGTAGCTCTGCAGTATGGAGTATGACACCGCTCCAACATTTATGCTTCGTTAAAAAAGCCGGTCAAGTGCGAGTCGGACTCGCGCACTGAAGTTCCGTAAGAACTATGAAAGCTCTGCATATTGCTCTAACGAAAAGATAACCTGTACTGAACAACAAACAGCTTTAACGTTGAAAAACAACCTAATTACAACTGTGTGGTTTTCAGATTTTTCCATAATATGCTTGTGGTATAAGACGGTGTTACTAGCCAAATTTCATAGTTCTGGGTCAACGGAAAAAAAAACCCATTAAATATAAGTTTTTTGCGGCATGAACAGCCGTTTTTTTTAACGTTAGTTTAGAAGTTTGACTTTGTGTGTGTAAAGTCGAAACATTGCAAAATTTTAGATATCGTCAAGCTCATAGAATTTACGAATCGTATGAGTTTAAATCAATATTCAGTCGAGTTTTTTTGGGCTTATCCTATAATCCTTTTGACACCATAGGCCACGCTAGTGTTATTATTTATTTATTTATATTTTATTTATTTCTTTATTTATTTTCTCATATTGGTTGTGTTTGTGTAACAATATCAAAATTATTTTTGTCAAAATCAATGGCCTCATTGACTGGGTTATCAAGGTGTATCAAGAATTTACGAGGGCTTCGAAGAACTCAAGTTTGCAGGCATGGGTGGCGGCGAAATTGAGCCGTTGTGCTTGTTACTCACTTTGAAGTTATTGTGTCAAGTTCTTTTGGAAATTTCGTTGTTACAGTTCGACCAAAAAGAGTAGAAATTAAAAAGTCGCAATACCGTAGTGTCGTCCCCGTTTTCTTATATTGATTAGAAAGGGAGAACACTACAGTATAGCCACTTTTTAATTTCTACTCTTTTTGGTCGGACTATACAGTAGCACAATATGTAAAAAATTACACATTGTGCTACTTTTAACAACGAATTTCATACAAAATTGAAGGCCGAGAAGCATTTTTTTTAATGACGTCTGTGTTCTTGAACAGGCTAACAGCTGAATAAGTTCTTTGTTTGAGTACTGTATTTTTTTAATTCATTGAATATGTTTGAGAAAAGCTATACATGCCTAGCCGTGAAAAGGGCTTGCCGGCTCCCTACGGTCGGCTGTCTATACCTACTCACCCGGCAAGCCCTTCTTTCCCGGCGTCTACAGTAATGTACTATTCTTACGTGGCGATATCTCAAAGTACACTAGAATAACAAATACAAATAATTTATTTACCAAAAACTTATTACAATTGGACATTTTACAAATATTTCACTTACACACTGGAATTTACACAAAAGCATAAGATATTTCCAACGGCCCCAAACTAGGCACAGCCTGTATCTTGGGAACCGGGAGTACAGTATACCAATTAGAATTAAAAAAAAAAAAAAAATAGCGCCTTGATTACATTAAAAGCGGTTCGCAATTTGTTCACATTGCATGGTTACCTATTTGTTGTACGTATGTACGCATTGTTATCCTCCCAGGAAATGAAAATTAACTCGCATTATAATTGAATTAAGCCACATTAAGGGGGACCGTACTATGAGAATAATCAGATTCGATGCTGCGCATGGCTTACCATAACACGTAAAGGTATACAATTTCCAATTCAAAACACGTTATACTTAAATCGTTTGCATAAAAGAGAACTTATTGTATGAAAGGTGAACTTAGTTTCTAATCCGGCATCCAACCACAGCAGCAATCCAGTTAACCATAAAGTTGAATCCAGCTTATATAAAAAAAAAACAATTTATTTATCCTATCTTATCTTATCTTCGTTATCAGACTTACCATGGATGAGGGCGGCGCAAGACCAATCGTTGTGGAGTTTAGGACATGTCTTTTTCCAGCAGTGTACGTCTATCGGCTGATATGATGATGACGATCAAATATACAAGGACTATAATATAGTATATATATAGTGACATATTATGTCATAATTTTGGTTTCCAAATTGTATTTTTTTTTCTAGAACACATTCAGTTCGGTTACTAATTTACGTGGCCGACGAAACATTGCGATATTGACATATCCACAACGCGTCATCATCATTAAATAAACATTTTTAATCATCACACATATATGTTTATTTAATGATGATGATGATATGCTTCTCTAATGATAATTAGGGTTAAATTGCTTGCAGAAGAGTCTTCCACTTGTCGCAGTCGTGGGGGACATTTTCTAGATCTTTGCAGCCGAGACCAAAGAGTTGACGCAGCTTCCTTCTCAACTGAGCGCCTCCACGAAGCCCTGGCTGTCTCTTGCTATTTCGTCTCTTGCCATATTGCCAGTTTATTTCATAATAGAAGGTCCGCCGTCCGCGTATTTATTTATCTTTACCATAGACAGGTATAAAGTATCTCATAGTCATAACCATCTTTGGATACCCAGCTATCCCTGTACTAAAATTGGTTAAAATCCGTCCAACCATTTCGGCGTGATGAGAGGAACAAGAAAATTTTACCGGCACCGCAATGCCGCTGTTAAGATATTCCCGAAACAATCAACGCCCTCTATAGAAAACCGATTTTCTATTACAATTTTAGAATTTATAACAATATCTATACTATACTTCTAAAAATCGTGAAGCAGGATCGTCATTTGTTTTGTATCATCACAGTAAGTTGATGTATCGGCGCGCGATCTGTTTTCATATTTTTTTCCTTTGTTCTCGCATCACGCCGAAATGGCTGGACGAATTTTAACCAATTTTATTACAGGGATAGCTGGACATCCGAAGATGGTTATATGATACTTTTTACCCGACTAAGGTGTAAAAAAATACGCGTACGAAGTTGCAGGCGCCTCGTAGTCGTAGTAGTTATTATTTGATATTTGTTTAATATTTACATCACTCAATTACAGTACTTTTATCTCACGAGCGCGGGTGAGCCATGTTTGTGTGAGTAATGTACATGCACATTGGCTCTGTGTGGGTGAGCCGGAACTGTTCGCTCCCGAGCTCACCCACACAGAGCCAATGTGCATGTACATCTACTCACACAAACATGGCTCACCCGCGCTCGTGAGATAAAAGTACTATAGCAGAAACTCGGTTCGTGTTTCGATAGTACTATCCTCCTTTTAACTCAGAGGTATCCAACCGCTCACAAAGGTATTAATTATCCCAGTAATTGCGAATGCACGGCAGATGATATAAAGGGTATTATTTTAAAGTCAACTCGTCACAATCGGCGATGTTTTAATGGTGAATAAAATGTTGTATTTGTAAATTTACGTTGGGTCGCAGGTTCAAGTCCCGCTTGCATTGCAGTGGATCACATTACATTTTTCTTTCACAGTTTACCTTTGTGTTAATATTTATAAAAAAATATGTGGCATTTGGACATTAAAACAGGATCGATAAAAAAGATTATATTAAATAACGATGACAAAAACAATGATGTATACGAATATTATTATCACAACGAAAAAACAAGCAGGTACAAACGGCGGAACGAATTTTAAATATTTTAATCAATATCGGTATATAGCTGGACATCCAAAGACGGTTAGATATAAGATACTTTTTACCTAACTACGGTAAACAAACGTTTTACGCGGGCGACGTCGCGGGCATTTTCTAGTTCATTCTAAGTGTAGTCCGTCCGGCACTCCAACATCACTTTTGTCTTCCATTGACATTACGTACACTTGACTATGGTGTCGAACGCACAACATTTTTCGCCGCCGGAAGCTCAGGCTTCCATGCTAAAGGTAAAGCCCAACCGCCAGAATCAGTGACAAAGTTGCCGCGGCGGTGTACGGGTAGCAGGCCCTGATGAAGAGCTCCATACGAGTTCGAAACATGTCGGGCCGTTCCTGACAATTTCACGTGAGTGTAAACCGCTTACTACAGTGTTCTATATGTGTTTGGCGTATGGAAGATCTTCTTTGAACAAATTCGTGGTTACCCATCGCAGCCTGACTGAACACCTGAGGCTTGGTACGCATATAACTGCGAAACTTTGCAAGAGCAAGTCGACCAATTAGTAGTAAGTTTGTGTACACATTGCTATGTTAACATAGAAAGGCTTACCATAACAGGGAACTCCTAAACGTTTACGTCGTTTGTGTACTGAGCAGGAACAACTACTTGAAAGCTACAGGAACTACTTATTGTGCCAGTGTGTATTTGTAGCAAGCTGGTTGTGTTAAATAATATTTACTTTAGGTATATGTACGGGTATTATAAGCAAATCTAATATTCGATAAGATAAGATAATTGACATCGAAGCACGGGTGGTTTAGCCTCCCAAAAAAAATTATGGATCGGGAAAATCGGGAAAATTTAGACTTAAACGGCGTAAGTGACAGTGTTGGGCTTTAATTTAACATTTCTAATGACTCCATTATATATGTCTACTTTAGTGATAATTGCATACATATTAATAAAAACTCGTCAATCAGTGTCACTTACTCCAATTGGAGCCACGCACGTTGTCTTTCCTTTGTCGTTGTTTGTACTCTTTTCTACCGACTTCAAAAAAGGAGGAGTTTCTCATTCCGACTGTATGATTTTTTTGTATCTATGTATCTATGTTTCGATTATTTCACCAATTATGGATCGATTTTGATGATTCTTTTTTTGTTTGTTAGATGGTACTTCGGATGTGGTCCTATTGCTTTAGAAAGCGCTTTTCGATAAAATCAACAAGAAATAAAATATATAATATGTAGGTACTTATCTATTCGTTCATTGAAGTCGGTTGTTTTTCTGTGAAAAAGTGATTACTACAGTCAGTACGTAAAAATAATGTTTTTCTAGAGTTTGATTGACATTTCTAGCCAATGAGGGCGAAACACGGAATAAATCCAACAAAACTAGACCGTACCAACATTAATTGAGGTTTCCATTACTTTCTTATCGATCGTGTAATCAAGTTCTATTTCTAAATAAATATCAGACAAGCTCACACAAGTCAACCTAGTCCCAAACAACAATAGACGAAGTTCTGAAGTAGATAACAACTTAGATGTTCCCCATCCATCAAATTCTAGCAACCTTCGCTAACCATAAACTAATCCAGTAGCCCATTCGACCAAAATTTCATTCCAAGAATACGCTATTTTAACGGATAGTTTTGTCATATTAAGATGCCAATATATTGATGAATTCAAAAAAACCTGAGTTCTAGAAAGTAACATAGCCATTTAATAAAATAAATGAAAATAAGAAAAGAAACAGTTTCCTGCGTGAATTTTGTCAAATTCGAGTAGTTTTTGAAATAAAAATTATCGATGAAAAAATCAAATATATATATAAATTACAATAGCCCTGTTCTAAGTAGTAACATTGATAATATGTTACGAAACATGTTTGATGATAGAGAAAAATGACTAAAACAATCAGCGTTTTTAAACGGTTAAGGAGCCTCAAATATTATGGGGGTTTATGCGAGAGTAAGCGTTATTCTTAAAATAAGATAAAAGCTTGGTCGAATCGAGACTTAAAACCACAATATTTTGTTTGAGGCGTAAGACATCCTAAATCCTCCTTCTCCACTGGTTATTAATATTAATAAGGCTAAATTGCCGGTCTAACCTGAATCGATATTGAAGCACGCCAAGCGTTTCCCGAGAAATGCAATTTAACGCTAACTCGAGCCGTTTGCAGCAAATAACGCTTTTTACGGTGGATTCACGGCGCGTCTCTAGAAGAACGCGATGTTATGACACAATTTTCCTGGTGTGGGGAACGCAGAATTGTACCGGTGGATTTTTATGACAGGTATGTAATGGGCATTCCTTTAAAATGTAAGCAGTTTGTTATGAATGCCTCGTATAAATGTATTTTAACGACGTGGTTGGCGCAGTGGCAGATTCCTACTGAGCCGGTGGTCTTGGTTTCGAATCCCGATAAAGGCAAATATTTGTGTGATGGACGCGAATATGCGTGTGCCTTGGTCATGGATGTTACATGTATTTAAGTGTATATTCATCAATATAAGTACGTGTATGGTAAGGGGTACCCTTACCATGAGTTTACACGCTACCGTACACGCTAGCGACCACGTAAACAGTTTGTATGGATAATTGTAGTTCTTCAAAGTAACCGCTAGGAGCTACTTCATACAAATTGTTCATGCTGTCGCTAGCGAGTATTGTCACGTTCACTTTATGTCATGGTAACTTACCATAACTTAACGTGACCGTCACTAGCGAGTACTGTTACTGTAAACTCATGGTGAGGGTACCGATATCGATACTTATACATGCGTACTGAAGTGCTCGCTGCCGTTCGCTCATTCCGATGAGGGCTTACGGGCGGAACTCTCGTGGAGGGCTCTCGCGGTGTCCGGTTGCGTTTGCCGTCGGGCGCCGCTCTCAAGACGGTAAATACCACAGACCTAGATCTGAATAGACTACGCCAGTTTCAGTTTCACAATCAGTATGAGAACCACAGGAACTATAGCTATTCTATCTAGCAGCCACCAACGTCCATTGCTTTTTATACTACGACGGTGGCAAACAAGCATGCGGCCTGCCAGATGTTAACCAGTTACCGCCGCTTATGGACGCTTGCGACGCAAGGAGCACCACACGCGCGTTGCCGACCCTTTAAGCACAGATTAATATAATAGCTTTAAGAGCCTATTTACTTCTGCCTTCCTTCTTTAAGAACTGCATTCCCGCCCCCCGGGGCAAACCTCGGCAGGCAGCTCATTCTACATGCGGAGCGTTCGCGGTAGGAAATTCCCGCAAAGTTCACTGCTGAACAGGCCTCCCATATAGCTAGCCACAAAGTGCGGTCCGGTGCAGACTGCATACATCAACTCCCCACCACCCGAACGAGTTCATCCGTCTATTCAGTCGGGGACCGTCTCAAGCTGCACTTTCCTATACGTGGTATGCGCCAGCTGTGCCATTACACGGTACCATTTGAGCCAAAAAATATATACTACTAGCTTTTGCCCGCGACTACGTCCACGTGGAACTTGGAAGTATGGAGGCAACCTCGTACAACACGATAGATATCCACCTAATCACCTTAATTAATAAAAGGGATTATTAAAAGCGCCTAAGCAAATGTAAGAGCAATTGTGCTTTTGGTCTAATCATTACATTTCCTACAGGGTCATCAATGTCATCATGAATTACTTACTCAGTTTTCAATCTTTTTAGGGATAATTTCCAGGATGAAAACTATTCTATGTCCTTTCTCGGATCTTAAAATATCTCCATGCCAAATTTCATCAAAATCGATTCAGCGGTTTAAGCGTGAAGAGGTAACAGATAGACTGACACACTTTCGCATTTATAATATTAGTATGGATTAGTATGGATTATACTCATGAAAACAAAAAATATTTACTTTAGTCGTCGTTATTTGTACAATTTTTGCAGCTTAAAACGGCAAGGTTGCGTATTTTTTCTAGAATTCGATCGACTTTCGGAGCCAATGAGGTTTTAACGCAGAATAAGACAAAATCAAATCAGGACGTTTCGTCTACTTTTTGTCACCTGAAATACCGTCAATGTCCGTAATCCTATCACCTGTGCTTCCTATCCTCGCCAACCAAACATTTCTACGAAACCTACGTATATATTACATTAATTAATTAACTTAGTGTCATGCACAGGCTTTCCTAGAAATATTTGATAGGCGAAGATTGGAGACACAGCCAAAGTTACGGGCGTTGACGGTACACGTACTTCAGTCGTCTACTTAGATATAGATCTGTGGTAAATACTGCACAGGCAAACACCAAACGTCGTATGTTAGTAAGAAATCCACGTCACATACGACCTTATGTGAATTGAGAATGCATACATCCATAGAAAAGTCGTGTAGTATGACATATTGTGGGAAAGGAACGTGTGATGATGTATGATATTGAATAGCGGGGATGGCAGGTACGTTTGGAAGTGAAAAGGATTCGAGGCAAACGACGGTTGGACAGGTTAGAAAATGTATAAGACATACAGTGTTGAGAAATTGTATGGCCTCATTTTAGGGACTTAAAGAAACATTATTTAATAGTCTTGGTATAGTTTTTGGAAGACCATTAATGTACATTACTGCAGAAGCAGAGAAAGAAGGGCTTGCCGGGTGAGTAGGTATAGCGTAGGTGCAGGTCATTAATTTTATTTACCATGGTTTTTCCGACTATTTTTTTAAATTGTCAATTTGAAAGTTTTTGAATAATAGTGGCTGAAGGGATCTTTGCCTTCGAAACTGAATTAAAAAAAAATATATTGTTGATAGTTAGAACTTGTCAATGTCAAACCGTTGACATTTTGACACACGTCAGTCTCCATTCAAATTCTGATATATGTCAGGTCAGTGTCAGAAAGTTGACATTTTGACAAGTTCAAAAGTAATATAATAACTATAATTAGCCATTTTAACTATAATACAGAAATTAAAATACAAACTATAAACTACAAACTTATATATTATTGCAGGTTTTCGTAGATTTCAATATTTTTTTACTAGTTTTCTTGATTACTTTTTGAATCGCCTACTTATCACATTTCATTTATATTAATCCGCTACCCAAAGGTTGTCTGGAAGAGATCGCTTTTTAGCGATAAGATCACATATTGTTTACCTCTATTGTAATGATAAGTGTTATCTGTATTTGTATTTCTTTCTTCTTGAGGTGTGAAATAAAGAGTATTCTATTCTATTCTAAGAACTTAACTAAATAAAACAAAGTAAATTACATATTAAAAAAAGACTTAAAAAATCCGACCCCTTTGGCATGGTCCTGAGGCCCGAAGACGCTGGCAGCATTGCCTTGCTGAATAGCAACGCTAATAAAAAAATAAAACATTCTTTATTTATAGGTATTTATAAAATTATGTAGTGTAATGTAACGTCTCTAAGAGTATTGACTACTTAATTTGTAAGCACCTTATACAAAAGTGTAGTAAGGACCTCCATAAATCTAGGTTGAAGGTGATTTAAGATGCCTATTTCCGCCTTTGAAATTACTCTCCCTCGCCACGGTGGAGTCTGTGGGCAAGATTCAGTAGGATACCTCGATAATAAATCGGTATTTTATTCATAAATGTATTTATTAATTACCTAGTAATTTATTTAGTAATTTGAAAGGCGTAAGTATAAAATTGAAATTGAAATTTAATTAAGAAGTTTAATTATGAAAGAAAAAGTGTAACGTAAGCGGGACTCGAACCTGCGACCCAATGTTTCCGGCGTAGTGCTCTACCACTGAGCTATCACGTCGTTAAGTTAAACACGCGTAATCTTTGATTCTGTAATCTACGATATTAAAGCGACCTCAGAGCCATGGACTCATGGTGTTTCTGCGTATTGTTAGAACATAAAAAGTAATCAATAAAAATATGTTTAAAGGATCGACCACACCGCTGCTCATAATACAGTGATGTGTCGTATCCGTAACGTTTTTAACGCATGCTCTCCACACCGCACACCTTAAAAGACGCACCGTAAACACAGTCAATTGTATGAAAAAGACGTGACGCAAATGTGGGTAACGTCACCGTAAACGCACCCTCATCGTGAGCAGCGGAGCAGAGAGCATACGTTTACCGGGCGAGCATGACGTGGAAAAATACCTACTGTTTAATAATGAATTATTTAATGAATTTAATTCAAACACAAGTTTTGATTTTAATAATGTCAGGGTATGTCATACCCTGGGTCATGCTCACCCGGTTAACGTTAAAAATGTTACGGATACGACACGTTTTGAGCAGCGGTGTGTTCGACCCTTATCTCGATACGCGTGTCGATCGTAGGACGGTAACTGTATCTCTGATGTCGCCACGTGCAAGAGTTTTCCGGCCACCCGACCCGCGCTTCGGTCAAAGACGAATCTTCACCAAGTTACGGTGGAAATAATTTTTCTAAAGTCGAGTTTTTAATTAGGCGAAGGAACTTGACAGCTGGAAGTGTTGTCAGAAATAAGAAAAAAAAAATAGTGATTGGTTTATGTCGATACAAATATGACGATATAACCTTAACTATACACCCATAGACCTTAATGTGTTGCAATAAGGTTTATATTCGTTTAAAATGTATAGTTATCAGTGTATTCGATAGTACTATAGAACTGTCAAGAAAACAAAAAGGCGGACAGCGTACTTAGCGATCTCCTAAAATAAAGTTCGTTCGATGTAAGTATTTTAATTCCAACCGGTTTTTAATTATTGATTCGTGTAATAAAATTATTAGTTTGATTTCAAACACAATAACGCAAAATTATGAAACTTGTAATGTCTACTTTTTTTAACGCTGTTTAACTAAACCGAACTGGTTTTTTTAAATATCGATATTAACAACACTAGCGAAACTGTGGCAACATTCGTGTGCAATGAACTGTCAAGTTAGTTCGCCTAATTAAAAACTCGACTTTAAGACGGTTATGCATTGTTTTATTTGTGTGTATGTGTGCTAAGGTGTAAAGCCTTTTAAATAAACAATGCAAAGATCGACACACTAAGCACAAGGAAAAATTCGAGAGGTTATCTCTAGCGTTAGGGTGGTGAAGAGGTCCCCGGTTCGATTCCCGGTCTCTTCCGCCAGGTGACATTACATGTATCATAAATGTATAATATTTGTTTAATTTTTATTGCACTAAACAAAGGTAAGCATACGTAATATATCAACGGCCCTTAAAAATATGTTAGAACTTCCCGATTTTAAGGCATGGACAGAATTATTTTTTACCCGCTTAAGAAAGACATAAATGCAACAGGTGGTTAAAGATAAATTAGATACGATTAACCTGCTCTGCCGACTTGAAACAAATCCCATTTCAAACAGAGCACAGAATCTCAGCCCGCATTACATTCGTTTACATTAAAAGGGAACAAACAAATATTTGCCTCGGCTTTAATTGGGAATGGTTTTTGTATAGTAATTAATTAATTGAAAACATGTTCCGAGGAAACCCCTTTAAGGATTGTTTGAGTGTAAATTATCTAGAAAGTCGAAAGGAAAATGGATTGATAAACGAATTTTCTAATAAAATTCGGTCGTGAGTGGGAATAAATAAATATATACATAAAAATACATTAATATTAAGGGACAATATTACATAAATCGACCTAGTCCCAAACTAACCAAAGTTTAACGCGCTGTTAAAGGTTAACGCGCTGGACCGGCAATCCAGAGGTACCGGGTTCGATTCCCAGTCTCTTCCATCAGGTAACCCATTTTCAATTTTTATTTGAGATTTGATCTTTGTATCAATGGTTTATTATAAAAATTGTGGTGTGTACCCACGTAAAAATAATGACATACATTTACAATTATAATTTTCAGAATTATTTTTAATTTACTCTCAACCCTAAGGTTGTCTGGAAGAGATCGCTTTTTAGCGATAAGACCGCCTGTTGTTACCATTTGTAATACTTTTATTTTTCATTTCTTTTGTTATTTTTACTTTTAATTTGTGGTGCACAATAAAGAGTACTATTATTATTATTATTATTATTCAGTATATATACTTGTTCTATAAGACGCTATCACTTGCCAAATTTCATAGTTCTAGGTCAACGGTATAATGGCACAAAAAAGTGTACAAATGGCGAACTTAATGCCATAAGGCAGTCAACCATTGGGCTTAACAGAAATAGTTTTATGGTGCTGGTGATGGTTAATTTTGATTCAATCGTATGACTTAAACTTGAACTGGATACGTCATTGTTCCCGAGATAAAGGGTCCCGGCAGACGGACGGACGATAAAATGATCTTATAAGGGTTCAGTTGTTTCCTTTTGAGCTTATCACAACATGCAAAGAACCTCCTCTTTTTTGAAGTCGGTCGAAACACAAATACAAAGATGTAGGTATTAAAACTTCACCTGAAATAAATTACTTTCCCTCAGAGGCCGGAATGATGCTTATCCCGACCCAATTAACGGTTTAATGCCTTTCATTGTACGACACAGGGAGCAAATTCTCGTTTTGTGTCACCAAATTCTGTGTGAGGCACAAACAAAACGTATTTTGTGTATTTGAGATATTAATCTACCTACATACTCGAAATTACTCTACTTAATACTTATTTTTTGTTCGACAATTAAACATTTTATACACAAAATAAAAGTCAGTACAAATGGCAAACAACTTATGACTAGAAAATACTATTCGAAGAATATATATAAGTATATAAAGACTAAACTAACTTAAACTATCTAACCTAAAGGACCCCGCCCTGCATTATACCTGATTCAAAGGTCCCCATAATACCAGCAGCTTTGCCCCGCTGAATGGCTATGGAGACCTGCTGAACCAGATAGGACCCAGAGTGGAGATCGCAGCCCCTGTCTCTCAAGCGTCGTCCTGGTTCCCTAACCAGACGGGCTTCATGGCTCCATGGTCCTGCTGTTTCCACAACGACTGGCACAAACTCATACTACCTATTTAATCAGCTGTGAATGCATGTGTGTAACCCCATGGAGTATTTTTGAACGCTTTAACTTTAGATAAATACGCCTAGAAACGTCAACGCTTGAAAGTGAAGCCAATTTTGTCACGTGGGTGCATCTGTCACAAGCAAAACGTCACTACTATGATTGGTTCGTATTCGTAGACATGCACACAGCACACATAAAACCAAAACCGGCTTCATCTATCGTAAATCTGTTGAATGAAGACTCGTTCTAGGCATACTTATTCTAAGGACTTATTGTAACTAAAGGACTCGTAAGTTACTTTCAGTAAGCAGGCAGCTAAAGCCGGCTCATAACTGGAGCGATAACTGGACATGCCCTACTAAACAAGCACTTATTCACTCTAGGTGTTACAGACAGTCCTCTTTGCAGAGCTTGCATGGAGGCCGAAGAGACAGCCGCCCACGTCATTCTCGAATGTCCTGGTGTGGCCAAATACCGGGCACAACACCTCGGGTCTCCGAGGTCACTCCCAGAAGTCGTTGGCAACATCAAGGGACTGCTAGGCTTTCTGGTAGAGTTGGGTTGGCAAGAGTAGTGCCAGCAACCCTTCACGCAAAATAGGCGCATTGTAAGACGTCGAGTTGCGGAAAACTAGCCCGCGATAACCTATAACCTATATAAGTTACTTTCAGTACCAAATTTCATGCAATGTTTTTATATTAATGTTACGGAGTGAGTTTTTATAAGACTTAAATAAGCATTTATAAAAATCACACGGACTACTCCAATTGACATTTTCATTCGCCTTACCATTTTTGTAATCAGACCGTTATTTTTGGAACGTAGAACTTTAGAACTGAATTCACGTATCGAATTTAGACCTGCAGCGCATATAACGGAAGTCTGGGACACGTGTCAAGTGCATCACAAGGTATTTTGAAAGCGTTAGCGCGCCGGCAACAAGTGACCCGAATGAAACGATAACATGACCGACACTACACGCCCTGTACCGTCTGTGCATTCACACCATCTAAAAAAAAATGTATTTTATGCAACTGCTACATACTTAATGAGACGTCTTAAAATACGAGTGTGGTTTTATGAAACGAACCGTAGACGAGTTTCATAATAGGATCACACGACTGTTTTAGGAACTAATTATGTACAATTACACACTACTTTATCTACACACATATTCATAATCATACTCAGTACTGTTATGAAATTAAATCTCTGATTTTGGTCGCTGCCAAGTAATGTGGGTTCTTACCTATAATATCTGAACTTGTTATAGGAATTTAACAAGATGAGTGTAGGTAAAAGTACTTTTTGTATTATTGATCATCTTTGCGAAAAGCTTGGCAGTGCAGTATTCGCTCTGCGTAAACTGAAGCCAGTTGTCTCCAGTGATGCACTGGTTCAAATTTATTACGCGTACTTCTATTCGCTCATGTCATACGGCATTGTCTTGTGGGGTAACTCAACGGACTCTGACCGTGTGTTCAAACTACAAAAAAGAGCACTAACGCGTGATGGCGGCCGTGAATCCGTGGCACTCGTGCAGAACTTTTTGAGCAATATAAAATGCTGACACATTACTCTCTGTACGTGTACGAAGTCATAATGTACACGTGCCGGAACATACATTTGATTAAGCGCGCCAGTATGCCTAGCCTAACAGAATAACCCGTCAGACGGGGCGATTACTGACAGTGCCGCGGCGGCTGGCGCTGCTCGACAAGAACCCGCGCGTAATAGGCCCGTCGTTCTATGAACGTCTACCCGCCAGTCTCAGAAGGGAAACGACGGATCAAGTATTTGAGCGCCGAGTAGAAGATTTTTTGCGATCAAAAACCCTTTATTCTGTCTCAGAATATTATGAGAAAACATAATTATTTTGTACCACATTTTTTAAATTTATATTATCAATTATTAATTTTTATTTCGTAAATTTTGACATTGCACTAAATTAGACATGAAACTTTGTCATAAAATTTGTCAACCATTTTGTGCAGGTATCGTATATTATTTAAGATTGTTTGTTTTATGTTTAATTTAAATTCTTTGTATTTCGTCTCATGACATTTTGTTGAATATGTTAATCTAGTTATAATATTTTTAGTTTGGGACATATTATTTTCTTGTTTTCATTGTTGATTTTTGTTTATTTATTTTGCTAAACTGTGACTTTTGAATAAGTACCAGATTATTAATTTTATATAATTGATTATACCTGACGATCTTTTTGTGAATCCATTCTATTTCATCTATTACGACATGTAAAATATTGTGTAATTTTCAAAGATAAATAAATATATCTAATCTAATCTAATCTATTGCCAAACTTAGGTATGCACCTGGCCACGATTTAGGGCATATTGCTTTTAGAACTGATGGCTGTTGGGTTGGGGCAGGGAGGTTCTTGAGTGGCGCTCGTCCTGTATACTCAGTGCATTGAAACCCTTTTAGTAATTTTACTTTATTTTGATGTCAAAAGCATCACAGGGTATTGGCCCGGCAACAAGTGACCAGGACGGAACGATAACATGACCTACTTGCCCTGTAGTAGAGCTTCCAATCACGGGATTTTTTGTATGTTAAAAACAAAATATAGGTATATATATACCCTTGTAAAACATCATAATTATCGGAGCTCCTTGGTGGAGTTCCTTAACTTAGACAAAGGGTTATCATTGTCACATGCATTTTACACTTAGTCAATATAGCATCGCAAGCCTCGTCCTCAACCGTAGTGTAGATAGTGCCCACACCTCGTGGTTTTGTTCCCTGCCACGACCCCTTTTAAAGTTATAACATCGCCGTCCTTTTAACTCGGTTGTGCAGTGACAGACACTTTTGGTCGCTACCATGGCTGCTTGACCCCGCCAAAGTTAAAAAAACGGGAGTTCCAATCTTTGCTTTGAGAAAACTAGACGCAAAGCCCGTACGAGGTAAAACTATAAAGTCACGTGTAAAGAACAGAACCTAAAAGCTTCACAGTGTGTGCAGTGTTATTACAAACGAGTCCGCGTAACGTAGCAGCTGCTTGTTCAAAGGATTCGGGAATTAGTGGAACCTGGTGTAATGTTTCGTGGAGCGAAAACTGTCGGTTGACGGCAGTCTTTTGTTTCATATAGCCCCGGGGCCCATTCTATTTTAGGTATTTTTGTTTTTCTTTGCAGTTAAAACACAGATGGCGAACATGGCGCGACCAATCACATGTAGAAAGACCGAGGTGGCGGTGGTGGTGACAAAACGGTGGTAGCGGGACGATCTAGGTGCATTCTTCTATGGCAGAATGGTGCGGTGCTGTTCTGCCATTCTATGTGGGCTAAATGGGATAGAAAACAAATGCTTAACAGTCTTTTTCAGTTCGATTACCAACGTAAGCAAAATTGAAGCCGAAACTATAAAAACAGTTAAAAACGTCTAGCACAAGCGTGAGCAGTGTTATTACAAACTAGTTCACAGCTTGTTCAAATTCGGGAATTAGTGGAACTTGGGGTCATGTTTCGTGGAGCGAAAATCCCTCGTTGACGGCAATCTTTTGTTTTATCGGGCTCATTCCAGTTTCGGTCTTTTGTTTTTCCGTAGCTGAAAATACAGATGTCAAACGACGTTGGTCTACTTTGACTGATTGACTTTATGATTTCTAAGTATAAGGAAAGCAAGCATTTTACTCTAATCTCACGTTTGTTGCTAAGAGATGATATACTGAACAACGGAGCAGTTACATTAGTTGGATATTCTCAGAACTGACACGTAGCGGCAATTTCGAGATCGGTGATTAGCCAATTCATAGTTTGCTCCACCCCTTCCCTTCCGTTTACACTATATCCCCTAACTTAGTTAGGATTTTTTTATAGATTGATTAATTCACATATCCTCAGTAACACCTCTACTCTAAATCAAAACTCTCTGGTCACGGTGTTATAGGAGAAAGTAGTCCCTGGCCATTGCCAAAATCATGGCCCGCAGCCCAGGTATGTAGTTGCGAGCCTGCGCACTCGTGACTGCACCACAATTGTGACACTCGACTCTTTGACGCGCGACAAACACTGCCTGTCCCTTTCCCTTCAATACCGTGCGAGCAAGACGGGTGATGCTGAGTTGCACGACGGGCGAAGTCGGGACACGAAATGTTAGCCCTTCAGATCGGTACCTTCGCTCACGGAGATCCCCCCAGCCTCTGGCAAGCCAAGAAGGTCAACCAACCTGAGGCGTTGAACATCATCATTGGCCACAGCATCTGTTGTAGATGTTTGTTGCAGCACTTCTGGGTTTAAGGGCATCGCCTGTGAACAGATAAATAAATAAATGGGTAAGGCCGCGGGAATTTACCAATGTGACATAGAAGTAACATAAAAAGATGTACGTTATGTTATCATAAAACGTAACATAAGTCGTTATAAAGCTTAGATCCTACTGGAAAATATTCCCATTAAATAACGTAGCTAAGAAAAAAAAAACAAGTTATAATATGATTAGCTTTATATTGCCTATAAACAAAATTTTCATGGCACATTAAAATCAATATAATCAAATACGCGTGTGATGGAACTATGAAACCCAAACCGCTCTAGTGTTTTAAAGCCTCTCATTTTGTACCAGATGGCAGTAATTACTATTTGTTCACTGCAGGTACCCAATACTAGTAACAAGACGACCGTATAACAATAAAACAGCTTTAGAATCAATGATTCTGCTGTGACTTGAGGTCGAAAATAAATTATTTTCTTCTTTAAACAGTTTTTTTATTAAGATGTTGTTTTTATTTATTTTACTATTCTACAGGAGTTTTGTTCGACTTTGTATATTTTCGTGTCATTAAAAATCTATTAAAACTCATTTAAGTTTGTATATTCTGTGTGCACTTCCCTTTACAACATTTATTCGTTATGTTACGTAGAAAATACGTAACATTTTGTAAAAATGTAACATCGTACGGAAAGTGTAACGTATTTTTGAAAAAAAAGTGGATTTTCATGGTGAAATAAACACATTTTGAATACAATAATACATTTCACTTGCGTGAAAACCATAACAATATCGTATGAAAAAACAACTGATTAAAAATAATCACTCCTTACCTTCAAAATACACACAAGCACTTTAGAGGTTTTTTCGCGAAACTATGACTGCATCAAGTTTGAATAGCATTTTTTGGCAAACTGACGGGTTTGGGCTGTCTCGTCGGTTATGCCCTACTAGAATATGAGTTGCCAGTGCACGAAAACGTATTTTCGCCAAAAAATATTTAAAAACAAGCTACATAAAGCGTCACGAAATTATTCGTAACACAAATGTGGAATCATGAACCATTAAAGTAAAGTAAGATAAAAAAGAAATTTGTATTACCATAATTATTCTGTAATCGGTATTACCATCGTTATGTCATAAATTTTAATTTAAAACAAAAGTATGACCATGAAAGTTAAAATATCATGAAAATAACAGAGCACTTATGAAAAAATGGTCGAAAAAATTAACCAACTTTCGTTACGTTTTGGACAGAAATATATTTTTAGTATTTTTTTGAAAGGGTTTATATCAATTATCTAACTTGCGACCATGAGATTTCCTATCCCTACATATAATAAAAATAGTTTTGAAACTGTAGGGATTACCATTTTTTTTTTAATCAGTTGGGTAAATTTGAAACGTCCAAATTGGTAACTTTCTGCGGCCTTACCCAAATATCGGATAAAATTAAGCTTAACAAGGCTTGTGCTATGAGTACAAGACGACGATAATTATACATATAGGTACTTATAAAGATTAAAATATAATTAAATACATAGAACAACCATGACCCAAGCACAAATATTCGAGTTCATCGCACCAATATTTGCCCTTAGGACCGCCGGCTCAGTAGGCAGGTCTCTACAAACTGCGCCAACCCCGTCGTCAAACAGATGCTATGCTAAATATTTTTTTTATTTCATTTGGATGAAGTCCGCGTCAGTGAACACGCTCCTTTAAGTGGCGAGAATTCTACTTATATTTACTTTTTTCAAGTATTAAAATAACGTCCATTTCATTATAAAAAGTCTTTCGGGTACGAAACACAAAGGCTTTGTGCCCAATTTTAACTAGCGCCAAACAGAAATTCTGCAAACTTTTTTTATCTCAAGTTTCGATATGAACGAAACTTTGTTCGGAAACTTTTCTCGCTTTCAGATTTCTCTTTTATTCTTTGCAAGTAACGTTCTTGTGAACATGAATAATAACAGAAAGATTTAACTCGTTTATAATATATTTATTTGTATCAAGACTTATAGGGTTATTATAGTTTTATTTTGGCTAAGGTAGAAATAAAATACGAGCTTTTGTCCGCGGCTTTGCAGTATTCAAAGGGAACCATTTTATTTTGCGGGATTGAAGACAATCTATATATTATGTCAAATTAGGATATAAGTTAACTTTGTTCAAAATTCCATGTAAATCTATCAAGCCCTTTCGGCGTGAAAAAGTAACATATACAGAAACGTAAACATTTGTATGTGATAAACTTTCGCTTACAATATAAATGGGATCATGGATCATATTTCCATAGCAATATTTTTATAGAAACATTTTTACGTATTGTATTATTATCGTAAAAACATCTTACAAATTCTTGGTATAGTACATTGTTGTAGAGGCTGTAAAGCAAGCAATAGATTAACGAGTAAATTTCGAAGGCCGACCCGCAGGGGAGGCCTACGATAGTACGAGTTAATCTATTGCACTTTCAGCCGAGACTTAATATAGTGCTTTTCACGACATGAGGAAATATAATATTATAATACGAGTTTTTCATATTGGTCATTAAACTCGGCGCCTTGTTGCAGCCTCATTATTGTAAAAATCAGGGCTATTATAAACATAAAGCTGATCGTGTCCCCAGATTCAAACAACATAAAGACGATTTTCAACCCAGTTATGAAGAAATAACAAAAACATTCAAACTTACCTCACTTTCAACTTAATTTAGACATTTAAATATTTTCGTCTAGGTTACACAGGTAAACAACCCTACGATACATTATACACTGAAGGGTCATTGTAACGGTACGCAATATTAACATACGTTCCTAATAATTATATAATATTTCGTGAGTCAATGTGAACATAACATTATTAAATTAATCACATTACAAAACCAATTTTAATATTTACTAAACAATACATTTTTAGGGTTCCGTACCTCAAAAGGAAAAAACGGAACCCTTATAGGATCACTTTGTTGTCCGTCTGTCCGTCCGTCTGTCAAGACCCTTTTTCTCAGGAACGCGTGGACGTATGAAGCTGAAATTTATATCAATTACTCAGGTCTACTGTCCCTTGAAGCTGTGAAAAAATCAAACTTCTAAGCCAACGCAATCAAAAGATACAGCCGTTTATGCCGCAAATTTTCGACACTTGCAAGGGAATCAAAACCTACAGGGTGCTTCCCGTGAACTCAGAATCTTGAAATTTGGTACGAAGCAACGTCTTATAGCATAGATAAAGGAATAATTACGAAAACCATAATTTTTTTTTTAATACCTAACTTTGCACCTAATTTGCAAATTTTCGACACTTGCAAGGGAATCAAAACCTACAGGGTGCTTCCCGTGAACTCAGAATCTTGAAATTTGGTACGAAGCAACGTCTTATAGCATAGATAAAGGAATAATTACGAAAACCATAATTTTTTTTTTTAATACCTAACTTTGCACCTAATTTATATGGGGCGCTATACATACCAGGTGCAAACTTAACTTAACCACTTAGGGATGGAAAGTGTTTGTACGGAACCCTCGGTGCGCGAGTCCGACTCGCACTTGGCCGGTTTTTTTTTTAATATGGCCGGCTCTACCGTAGCGCATGCGCGCTTCGCATCTCATCGCAATGGAGTCATAGTTTTTCAGCCGAATAAAAAAATATATGAACTCAATATTTATATAGTAATTAAAAGTGTTTATTTGTTGAAAACTGTTTATTTGTTGAGAAATTAGTAATTGTAGAAATTAGGAAATTGTTTTACGCCATTAACTAATATTAAACTCTACTTTGTCGTGGGTTCCTCAGGTCAGTGAGGTTAGTAGGAAGATGTTTGCTGCGGTAGGAGCCCTTAGGCGACTACGTAATTTTTTGCCACTTCCTACAAAAATTGCTCTTGGTCAATCTCTTCTGCTCCCTATTTTAGACTATGCCGATGTGTGCTATTTAGATCTTTCCAGTGTACAGCTTGACAAACTTGAGCGCCTTCAAAACCTTGGTATTCGGTTTATATTTGGCTTGCGCAAATATGACCATGTCTCCGATTTCCGTTCTCAGCTCAAGTGGCTTCCAATTCGTCTTCGCCGCAACTCCCACATTCTTGCACTTCTATATAGTATATTATTCAACCCCGCTACCCCTCACTATCTTAAGGAGCGATTTAAGTATCTGTCTTCTATTAGGTGTTCTCAAAATTTGATTCTTACTCCATCTGTTTCATCTTCAAAATATTACAATGACTCATTTACCTCTCGCGCAATCCAGCTGTGGAACGCTTTGCCGCTAGATTTGAGACGCGCAAAATCTCTTCCAAGTTTCAAAAGTCATCTTAAACAGTATTATTTGTCACTTCCTTAGGCCGCTTTTATGTACGTCGTCGTATTTATGTATATGTTTATGTATTTATTATGTATTTATACTATTTAAAAGTATATATTTTTTATTTTTGGATTTAAGTTTAAGTATTTGTAAAGGTGTATGTGTTAATCAGTCGTTTTCAACAACTATTTGCACTACCATTTTCATAACTATTTTGTATTGTTTACTCTCTACCCTAAGGTTGTCTGGAAGAGATCGCTTTTTAGCGATAAGACCGCCTGTTGTTACCAACTGTAATGTATTTTTATTTCTTTTGTTTTCTGTCTGTTATCTTGTGGTGCACAATAAAGAGTATTATTATTATTATTATTATTAAAATATAAATGTACATAATTTTCAGGGTAAAACCTTTTAAAAAAAAAACTTATTAAAAAGTAAACCTAAGGAGTATTATCTTACTTAAGAAAATAAACTCGTTTGTGGGTATTTATAAGTTTAAGAAAAAAATACACCTCATAAATGACGCATTCTCATTGGTCAATTAAATTCGACATGCAGCAGACGATTAAGCTTTGATTGGTTAAATTGTCGTTTAAGCCGGCCGAGAAAATTAGTCTGAAATATTTTCTAAAAAGTCGTATCTTACTATGAAATTCAAGTGTAGATACGAACTGCTACCGTAAGGTCCAACATTGTTGTCGTGTTGGGAGCTAACATAGATATACAGTTTACAAATACCTATTGTGCAAAGATATATATGCACCTTTATTGGGCGCTGCACAAGGTTCCAATCAAGCACGCATTAGGGCCGCAGCCAAGGTGGAAGCAGGAGCGTGGCTTCAGGCATTGCCCTCACCTCAGTTGGGCACACTGCTGGATAATGATTCTTTGAGAATCGCGGTGGCTTTGCGGCTAGGGTCCAAGGTCTGTGAGCCGCATCGGTGCATCTGTGGGGTCATGGTCGAAGAAAACGGACACCATGGCCTGAGTTGTCAGAAGTGCGCCGGGCGGTTCTCAAGGCATTATGCCATTAACGTTGTCATTCGGCGGGCTTTGGTTTCAGCCAACGTTCCCTGCGTGTTGGAGCCCCCAGGGTTATGTCGTACCGATGGTAAACGGCCGGATGGCCTAGCATTGGTTTCATGGCAGAAGGGACGGTGTCTCTTATGGGATGCTACGTGTGTTAGCACGTTTGCACCGTCACACTTGAGCCACACTACTAGATCTGCCGGGGCCGCCGCAGAATGTGCGGCAAAACTCAAGCACACCAAGTACTCTGCCCTGGAACCAATGTATGATTTTGTGCCTGTGGCAGTGGAGACTGCGGGACCGTGGGGTACTGAGGCCAGGGACTTTATAAGGGAGGTGGTTCGCAGGCTCAGAGACAGAGGGTGTGATCCTCGCTCAGGGTCGTATCTGGTTCAACAGATTTCACTGGCCATACAACGTGGGAACGCTGCCAGTGTAATGGGATCGTTTGGGCCAGGTGCGACTCGGGGCGAGCCTTTTTAAGTCCTTCTTCACCTTCCAAGATATTTGCTATCGATCCACAACGTTGACGAAGCCTGTTGCAGATGTCACGTTATTGGTGTGTTGTTTGACGAAGCCTGTCGCTGATTAGATTTTTGTATTCTCTCTGACGATGCCTGCGTTTACAAATGACATATCTATGCAGTTTCGTGGACTGGATTCAGGTAATCTATAACCACATTTTCGAGCAGTGTCGTGAAAAAGTATTTTGTCCTATCGTTTGTATACCTTTGACGAATTTGTTTTTTGTATTAAGTACTCAATTTGGTTCTCTATTTTTTTGACGTTACGATGGTATAAATAGAGCTACAAGTGCTTGATTTAAATATAAAAGTAATGTATCATTAGAAATATTGAAATTCTCCGTTTCAACCAAATACTTAGATTAGATACTACTTAGTTGTAATTAAAGTCTAGTTTGAAAATAAATATGAGTAGGTAAAGTAAGTTGCTATACTAGAATAGGTAATAAGTATATATTATATTTCATCATCATCATCATCAGCCAAAAGACGTCCACTGCTGGACATAGGCCTCCCCCAGAGAACGCCACTATGACCGGTCCTGCGCCTCCCGCATCCAGCGGACTCCAGCGACCTTCACCAGGTCATCAGTCCACCTTGTGGGGGCCTACCCACGCTGTGTCGTCCGGTGCGTGGTCGCCACTCAAGAACTCGATGGCCCCAGCGGCCGTCGGTTTTACGAGCGATGTGCCCTGCCCATTGCCACTTAAGTTTTGCTATCCTTCGGGCTATGTCGGTTACTCTGGTTCTTCTACGGATCTCTTCATTTCTGATTTGATCTCGCAAAGAAACTCGGAGCATAGCCCTCTCCATTGCTCTTTGAGTGACTTTGAGCCTTCTTATAAGGCTCATCGTGAGCGACCACGTTTCAGTTCCGTATGTCATCACACACACACATTGTTCAAAGACTTTTGAATATATTATATTTAACGATTTAATAAAATACGTTTACACCCTAATACGTGGTTGATCAATCAATCCCCAACTGCTAGCTCAGATACCCTTACGGATTCCCAATGTTTCCGCTAAACTCTCACCTTCTCCCCTGCACCAAGCGTTACGGCTTCTGAATGACATACTGAACAGCGACAGCGAACTTCACATATTTTTTAGGTCGGAGTCTAAGTTTTTGACAGCATCAATCCGCTACTTGGAAACAATAGTGACGACGAGCACCATTTAATAAATTTATTTCATTCAATTAATTTTATTAATCAATTAATCACTATGGATCTAATCTTCTTTTTATTCTTTATTTTGTAAATAATACTGTCTACTGTAGTAATAATAATTATAATGAATGTAGTATGATTTGAATTAATTAAGAATTAGCATGTAAGGTTTATCTGTTAGTGCTAATTTAAAGAATAAATAAATAAATAAATATGACAATCAAAGGTAAGTAGAAACATTAGTTTTCGAATTTATGTCAATTTAAATTTATTGTATTCCACGAATATATATATTTATGGTTGCAATCTCCAGAATCATAATAATATCAAAGATCTTAATATGCGACTTACACTCACGGTTTAATAAGATCATAATAACACCATTATAATAGCAACCTCTGTCTAAAACAACAGTAACAGTGTTTCAAGCCCTATCTAAATAAATCTGTTGATTTTCAATTTGTCTTACAACTCCCAAAGTGTTTTAGGCTTCTCCTTAATATTAACTATTAATTATCATTTAATTCACGACCTGTAACCGAAATATTGCTTATGTACTTGTACTCTGCAAATACTGCCAAAAAACGGCCAAGTACTAACACTTATCCTATCTTAACTGGCTGGTTAAGTTAAGTTTGCATATAGTATATTATGTATAGCGCTGCAAACAAATAAGGTGCAAAGTTAACGCAACCGATCACGTTTTTTGCCCCACTTAAATATTTATTTTATTTTGTTTTTAGTATTTGTTATTGTACTTACCAGAAACATCCACATCATACATCATCTGTGAAAATTCCAATGGTCTAGCTATCACGGTTTTTGAGATACAGCTTGGTCACAGACGGACAGGCTGACCGACAGCAGAGTCTTAGTAAGAGGGTCCCGTTTTTACCCTTTGTATACGGAACCCTCGACTTTCACAAAATCGACCCGCGACTCACAAAATCGTTGCTATCGTTCGCCCATCTTGTGGACCTACGATACCCACCCATACCCACGCTGTGTTTTCCAGTACGCGGTCGTCGCTTGAGAACTTTTCCACCCGACCGTTGATTTTACGAGCAATTTCCCCCGCTTTAGCTGGGCATTTTTTCGAGCTAACTACGCCAGTTACTTTAGTTCTCCTGTAGATTTTATCTGGATCGGTTTAGATATACTACTCGAATAGATACGGTATGAAACGAGCGGTGAGCACGATTTCATCTCCGTACGGAAATCGAACGCTCGTGTCGGCTTATCCGTTCAACAAATGCGTGCTTAAAACAGACTGTGACTTGAATGCTGGTGAGATTATCTCTGTATAAATCATACGTTTTCAGGTGTAGTTAATGTCTAACACCAAGACCAATAACGAAGACGCGGTTGGCGAAGTGGTTAAGCAACTGCCTACTGAGACGACGGTCCTGGGTTCGAATCCCGGCAAGGGCAAATATCTGTGTGATGAACTCGAATATTTGTGCCTGGGTGTGGGTTACCTATCTGAAACACTAAAAACGTTAATCCGATTTTCATTGCGACAAAAAGTATTCGACAAATATAGGTAACTAGCTGTGTTGCCCGCGACTTCGTCCGCGTGGAACCTTATCTTGCAAATTTACACATCGCTCACTGAGAACCAAAACGTCACTAAGCAAAAAACACGTTTTTTGGGTACAGAGGTTTGAAATTTTAAAAAACTACAAACGTTTATAACTGCTATATTTTGTAATATAATTAATGTTTTTATATTGTTCTTGTTAGCTATGTGACCTGGCTTGTCACTTGTGACAAAAAAAAACTATTTTTTTTTTCAATTAATTACATAGATATTAAAGTTTAAAATAAAAGTAATGTCACTTTTCCAGTTATTTTTGCTTGATGACGCTATTCCAGGTACGATATTAAGCAATACCGTCATTAAGAATAAAGTGTCACTTTTCAGTCACTAAAGCATAAAATACACTTTTTTCAATTCAATTCAATTATTTATTCATAAAAATACATTTTATACGTCATTATATTAAATTTTACATTTTACAGGTACACGTAATTAACATTAAAAATATTCAATCATTATCATTATAATTATATTTTACATTAGTTTATAATTACATTTAAACGCATGTCACTGTCACCAGTGACGGAATTTACCCCTCAAAAAATTCGTCAATGGAATACAGTGCGTCAACAATGAGTTTCTCCTTCAGTTTTTGTACAAACGACCTGTAACTAGGAGCTTGTTTAATAGCCGGGGGGATCCTATTATAAACCTTGGGACCAATGTAGCCGAGGCCCTTCCTTGACTTTGCGAGGCCCGTGCATGGTAGACACAACTCATGTCGCCGTCGGGTGTTGAAACCATGCACGTCCGCGTTTGTGTGGAATATGTCAATGTTCCTCCTAACATACTTGGCTATTTCTAAAATGCATAGGCTAGGTAGGGTTAGTATTTTATACTTCTTAAAAAGATCCTTGGCGGGATGGTCCCAGCTTACACCCGCGATGACGCGTACTGCTTTTTTTTGAAGCCTGAATGCTCGTTCGCGTTCCGCGGCCGAGGCCCAAAGATCAACTCCGTAAGACAGTATGGAGTTGAAATAGCCATAGTAGGCTTTTTTTATGCCGGGGAGGTCGAGGCTCGGTCGCAGTCTGCTTAGAGCGAAGCAGGCTGAAGATAATCGATGGCATAGGGTGTCGATATGGGGTGACCACTTTAAACCGGCATCTATTGTTAAACCTAAATACATGACCTGCTCAACTTGAGGAACAGGCTGGCCGTTGCACTCAATGTCGAGTTTCAGGTTTACGATACCCCGTAGGCTAAAATGTATAATATTTGTCTTCTCGACATTTAACACCATGCCGTTTGCAGAAAACCACGCTGATATTTGGTTCATTACTTTTTGGGTTTTTGCTTTTAATTCCTTAAAGTCCTCTGCAGCAACAATGAGGCATCCATCATCCGCAAACAACACAAACTCCGCCTCATCCGTAGCTGAAGTGAAGTCGTTCATCAGCAAAATAAATAGGTTGTTTCCCATTATCGAACCTTGTGGTACAGCGTATGGACCCAATTGCAGCAAATCGGACCTTGTCCCGTGTACTTCCGTTAGTTGTTTGCGGGCCTTTAAAAAAGATTCGATGATTTTGAGAAAGTTGCCAGAAATGCCATAGTGATCTAGCTTGGCTAACAGGAGGGCGTGGCTTACCAGCTCGAAGGCGCGTGACAGGTCGCAGAATATGGACGCCACTTGACGTCGCGCCTCGAGGTGTCTCATAGTTTTGGCTATTACGTCGCGAGCGGCATCGATCGTTGATCTCCCTGGCTGATAAGCGTACTGCTGTTTATTAAGCAAGTTATTATTGTTAAAATATGACATGAGCGCATCGCTTAGAAGGCGCTCAAAGACCTTTGAAAAGATCGGAATTAGTGGGATGGGTCTAAAATTTTTTAGCAAGTCTTTGTCACCCTTGCCCTTATAAATGGGTTGAACTTTGACATTTTTTAGGCTTGTAGGATATATACCATTTTCTACACATTGGTTAAATAATTGGCAAAGTATTTCGATAATAAAAGGAGGGAGTAGGTCGAATAGCTTCGTCGACATATCGTTGATGTCGGTGGAACATTTACGCTTTATTTTTTGCACAATTTTGATTACTTGCTCGAGTGAGAATCCATTAAAATTATGGACGCAGTTATGTCTCTCAATGTATTTGCTTAGAAATGAAAGCGATAACGGAATGTCCATGTGTGCCATTGAGTTTATGTTGGCGTTTACGTAGAACTGGTTTAGATCTGCGGCCGCGGCTGCTACTCGCTGCTCCTCGCACTGGCCGGCTGATTTGCTTATCAGTACGTCGAGCGCGTCCCTCCTGTTTACCTGCCTACCAGTCTCACACGCTATAATGCGCCATGATGTACGGCTAATATCGTTACTATTATTTATGGATTTCTTAATAAAATCCCTCCGGGCCAAACATAGTTCGTTAAAATATTCGGTTTCTATAGTTACCAGGTCGCTTGCCAGTTGACTGTTGTCAGGGTCTTCGCTCAAACGTGATTTTGTGTTACGGAGACGTAAACGTAGGAGTTTAATATGGTCGTTTATCCATACTTTTGACGTTTCTCTGAGTGGATACTTTTTTAAGGGGAAATGTATGTTAAAATAATGGGTAATAATATCAAGTATTGAGTTTACAGTTATATCTATACATACAGGTTTGTATAGGACCACTTGCCAGTCGTGATTAGTAAGACTCTCTTTAAATTGAAATGTATTATATTCGGAGAATAAGCGTTTCCATATTATATTATTATACTGTAGCACTTTCTGTATAGTGATGGATAAAATTACACACTGATGATCCGATATATGCATTTCGAATGGTTTTACATTAATAATTTCATGGGATAACAAGTTGGAATATGCGTGATCGATACATGATTTCTTCGTTTTACATATTCTTGTCGGAAATGATACAATGGATTTCAATCCAGCGGATGTGACTGAGTCAATCAAAAGTTTCTTTTCTCTAGTATTAGTGAGTAGATCTATACTAAAATCACCCATAATGATAGTTTTATATTGCTTTAAAAAACGAAGATCCATTACTTTTGTAAATCCATTGAGGAATGATTCAAAATTATTATTATCACCCGGTTGAGGGGGTGGTTTGTATACACATATAACTATTATATTTAGCCCGATAAGCTCGATTGCACAGGCTTCAAAGTTCATTTCTTGACAGAATTCGGCAATTTCCTCCCGTTCTATGGTTAGAATGGTAGACCTCGTATATATACAAACCCCTCCTCCTTGGTGTTCGGATCTACAGAACTTAGCACTAAGTTTAAAGTTCATTATATTAATCGATGTTATTTCGGCTGTTGACAGCCAGTGTTCGGATAAACAAAGCACGTCAATATTTTGCATTAGTTCAAGTTCGCACTCCAACTTATATGTCTTACATTTTAACCTATTAATGTTTTGATGTATAATAGTCATTTGTTTCGATTCTACCGTCAGCTGCGTCGTCTCGGGACCCGTGGATTTTAACCTGGAGGACGTCGGAATTGTGTTGGTTGGAGTACTGGAGAGCCTCGCGGAGCCTTGGTGAGATTTGTCTTGATAGTCGTCGTTGAAACTATTTGGCTGGGGAGTCGTGTTTGGTGGTGGAATTGTCGGGCGTGCCTCTCGCGCGCCGTGTGCTGCGGCGAAACCACTCACTGACCTCGATTCCAGGTGGCCAGCTGCTTGGGTTCATGAAGAAGTCATATTTGTCGGTAGGTACTGTGATCGAAAATGAAGCGTAGTACGTATGTTTGAGTGTTAATTGTTCGACTTTGTAACCGTTACATTCGTTTTTCTTTTGCATATACCGTAGTAGGCTATCGGCTGAAGTATTGAATTTGAAGAAGCAGGCGTGAATGCGCCTAACACGGTCCATTGTTTGAATTTCCGGATCAGCAGAACCACTGCCCTTTACTACTGATCTACGGAATGATTTACGGTTCTTTTGGGTCCAGCTATCTTCCATGTCGAATCATCGTCGTCAGCGACATCACCAGCGAGGTCGGTTACGATCGGGGTCACATACCTATCCTGTTGATAGACCTGTGTTTAATATTTCAGAGCTCTCTGGCTGGGGTGTTGTTATTGCCGCCGGCGGTTGCTCGCGTTTAGAATCAGTGTTGGTGTCAGCGCTAATTGCGTTCACGACCGGTGTCGGAGGTGTAGCGGGCGTACTCGATTTCCTCCTCTGCGTCACAGTACTTAGGGCTTCGTTTGGTTTGGAGCGCGCTAGTCTCGGTGGACGAGGTTGGACTACTGGTTGTGCAGCGGTTGTTTTTTTCGGCTGCAGTTTGGGGGTAGATGCCTTCCCATCCGTCTTTGTTGTTAGGTCGCGTATTAGTTGAGATTGATTTGCGATTATCTTTGTTTGCGCACAGATTACGTTTTCCAAAGAAATCACTTTAGCACTTAGTTCAGACACACATTGGCGCACCTTTTGCACTTCGCTTTCGATGTTTGTGAGCGACATTCTGTATTTATTTCTATTAACCCGACGGAGTAATGTCTCACGCGTCAGACCGGTCCCGGGGGGGTGGGACGACTGACACTATGGCTTGAAATTAAATCTTAATATTCCTGCTACATGAAAAGTCAAAACTGACATGTTTCGGATACATACGTTTTTCCTGTAAAAAAATGAAGTTATTTACCGCATAGGTACTTTAATGTCAAACCGTCCTTAAACAAAAAATGACCATGTTCTGTACAGAATAATCCTTGAACTCGGTCGGCATCCTTGGCACTAATGCGAAAGTGACAGTGTTCCAGTGACGCTCGCGTTCATCCCCGCTATTTGCCATAGTGACATTAGCGCCATCTCGCGCTTAATAATTGCGCTAGAGCGATAGGAGTTTTTGTATTGTATTCTTTACCATCAGATTGGCTAGATGGCGCTGACAGCTCAAAAACTCAATTTTTCGGATAGTGACGTTTTGGTTCTCAGTGAGCGACATCTTTATTATTTTCAGATCTAAGCAATGTTGAAATTACTAAACGTGATTTTCTACGTAATAGTAGCAAACCCTTCGTACGCGAGTAACTCGCTCTTGGCCTTTTTTTAGTTTTTATTTGGGCTAAATTGCTCTAATTATGCGGTATCATTATGAAACCAGGTACATCTACGAATAGCTTTACTAAATTCGAAGAGTTTAAGAATAATACGTTTATAAATTCTTGGATTCGAATAATAATGCCTTTATACAGTTTCAAGTCCCGCACTCAAAAAAATGCTTGTCAAAAAAAAATTCAACCCCGTTATCACCACCTTCAGGGTTGAATTTTCAAAAACGCTGAAATCACTTTTCTTGTCTTCTATTGATATGCTTTTACATAAAGTTTCAAGTCCCGTACTTGAAAAAAATTTTTGATTTTCATAGAAACTTTTAACCCCCTTTTCACCACTTAAGGGCTGAATTTTCAAAAAAGCTGAAATAACTTTTCTTGTATTCTAATAATATACTCTTATACAAACTGTAAAGTCCTGCACTCAAAAAAATGTTTCATCAAACTACAAATTTTCAACCCCTTTTTCACCACCTTCAGGGCTGAATTTTCAAAAACGCTGAAAATTTTTTTCTTGTAGTTTAATTATATACCTTTATACAAAGTTTAAAGTCCCGCGCTCAGAAAAAGGTTTGATCTCCATACAAATTTTCAACCCCTTTTTAACCCTTGTAGGGGACGATTTTTTTAAAACGCTGAAATTTTTTTTCTTGTATTTTAATAGTTTGCTTTTACACAAAGATTCAAGTCCCGCGCTCAAAAAATATTTGATCTCTATACAAATTTTCAACCCCTTTTTTACCACATTTGGGAATGAATTTTCAAAAACGCTGAAATTTCTTTTCTTCCATTTTATTTTAATACCTTTCCACAAAGTTTTAAGTTCCTGGCTTAAAATTAAATTTGAACCCCAAGACAAACTTTCATCCCCATTTTAACCCCTTTAGAGGTTGAATTTTTAATAACATTTAATGAATGTTATTTTGTTTTTCTTATATATGACGTTATGAAAAGTTTCAAAGAATTTGTAATGGATTCAAACTTTCAACCCCTTTTTAACCCTTTTAGGGGATGAATTTTTGAAAAAGCTGAAATTGCTTTTCTTGTATTCTAATAATATGCCTTTACACAAAGACTCAAGTCCCGCGCTCAAAAAAATATTTGTTCTTCATACAAACTATCAACCCCTTTTTTACCACGTTAGGGGATGAATTTTCAAAAACGGTGAAATTAGTTTTCTTGGTTTTTAATTAAATACTGTTTAACAAAGTTTTTAGCTCCTAGCTTAAAAAATAAGTTGTAGCCCATACAACCTTTCATCCCCTTTTTAAGCCCCGTAGGGGTTGAACTTTTCAAAATCCCTTCTTAGTGCTTGCCTGCATCATATATTTGACCTATTCTAGAAATTCGAAGTTCCTAGGTTTAGTAGTTTCGGCTCTACGTTGATGAGTGAGTCAGTCAGTCAGTCAGTCAGTCAGTCAGTCAGGACTTTTCCGTTTATATGTATAGATTATTTATTTTTCATTTGTCCAAAAATTCATTTCGATATTTTATAAGAAGGCATTAATTGCTTAGGTATTTTTAATCACTACTAATGACATGTTTCCCCATATTTCATTTGTCCGTAATATCAGTTTTCCAATGTAACCTTCCGGTTTATTAATTATTCGACTTTTTTTGTATGATTGCTTTAATTTCATTCTTTTGTATTTATCTATAATTATAAATATGTTCATCGTCGTCTAGTGTCCATAACACAAGCATACTAGAGCTTTACTGTGGGACTACATTGATTTGTGTGAGGTTGTCCGATATTTATTTAATAACGCCTTATTATCGACTCAAATTGGCACCACTCCGGCAGCGTCTTTGTGAACGATGATGATGATAAACAAATTATCATCATCATCATCATCATCATTGCATCCGGCCGATTTCGGCCGCGGCTACCGAACGTTGGCTAATGAGAGCGTCACTCATGAGATCTCAGGTGGCTGACGTAGCCAATTTTCGCAACAAGAATTATATTTAAATAACGAATTTATTCACAAAACCTACTCACTACATCCAAATAAATATCCTAACATCCGAAATTATGGCCAAGCTGAAACAGACTCGCTTCGCTCGCTCCTCTCCCTCAATAGCCATAGTTTAACATAAGTGGCGCTGCCAGCTCTTCACGTTGTTATTCCAATCAATCGATTGATCTTTTACCCGTGATTGAACTTAACTCTTCACTGCCTCACTCTCTTGATGAAATTGGAAATTTGCACTTCGAGCATTTGCACTTCAAATTGGAAATTTGCACTTTTTTCATACTCTATTCCTTTCGAGCACCATTTCATTACAGATAAGCTTTTAAAGAGAAGTTTTTGATTTAAAAAACTGTATTTTCAGTTTAATTAAGTTATGAGATACTCTAAATTTTACATGAACTTTCTCACAACAGTTCTCTCAATTTATAAGGGAATACTGGCAACAAACCCGAGTATTATTTTTCCCTTTATCGGCTTGGTGCCACCAAGTTGGTGGTCCTGACCAAATTGCCCAGAATTTCAGTTAGCATTAGGTGTATAAATTGGGTGCGGTTCAAGTTGCATAAAAACTTTTAGCATATTTTCATTTAACTACTTTCAAAATGAATAATAAACACATTGCATAAAAACAAACTTCATAATTTTGTCAACCATAATATTTAAACATCATAACCATTAATAATCATACTAACATAATGTTCATAAGTCATAATGTCACTTGGTATAACATACATTCAGAATATTTATTAAAACTCATAAAAACACCTAAAATAATTATCAAGTTGCATAAATATCACATATCAAATAAGTCCTAAAAAAAAAGAATAAAAAGTTGTTGAGTACCTACTGAAATATTGTTATGTTTTTTTTTACCCTAAAAACGAAACTGCTCTAAAAGATAGGTAGGTTAGGGTTATTTTTTTTATGACCTTAAAAACGAAACTGCTCCAAGAGATAGGTAGGTTAGGGTTATTTTATATGACCCTTAAACGAAACTGCTCCAAGAGATAGGTAGGTTAGGGTTTTTTTTATGACCCTAAAAACGAAACTGGAGAGATAGGTAGGTTAGGGTTTTTTTACCCTAAAAACGAAACTGCTCCAAGAGATAGGTAGGTTAGGGTTATTTTTTTTATGACCCTAAAAACGAAACTGATCCCAGAGATAGGTAGGTTAGGGTTTTTTTTTATGACCCTTAAAAGGTAACTGCTCCTAATTTGGCTCGGCAATGGGGAAGAATGAATTAAAAAAATATTATATTTTTGTATATATTTATTTGGACAACATTTATGCTTTAAGTTTTTATGAAAAAAGTATGATATGATAATGGTATAGTATAGTCTAAGAAAATTAGATTGCAATATATGGAAAATTTGGCAAAATGAAAGGACAACTTTTATCCATCAGGATATGTAGGTTATAGAGCCAAGTTTAATTTTATCTACTCTCCCCCCCCTCTCAGGGGTGAGCGTCACCCCCCCGCGCCCTCGAATGTGTCCCGGAGCGCGGTATTTTCCACTTTAAAAGAAAACCGTGTACGATACATACAAAATGTATAGGAACGAAATAATCCTGAATAAATTTACTATAAGCCTTTCATACATACAAAAGCGATAGCACTTATACAATCAGCGCAATCTGTTATCAAATACTAACGTTTTTAATTATTGATCTTTTTTTTCTGCTAAAAGGTTTGTTATCTCAGAAACTTCACACTTCTCGGCCAAAATATGTATCACAAGAGTAAAGAATAGAACATTTTCTTTCTAAAAATGTATAATTTATTTCTGTTACTCTTTCATTTACCGTTGCAATGCTATTTTTAAAATTTAAGTCAATTGGCCATTATGCGAAATATAAATATTCGTACTAGTTAAACGGTGTTACTTTCAATACCATAGACTTCTTATATGTTTTTCTGTAATCTACAAGTATTGAACTATATCCCGTATTTTTTTATTTTTTTTAGACTTACTATTTTAGGAAATAAGGGATGTGTGGAGAAATCGTCAATTTTTGCTCATTTTCGTAAACACAGACGGACGGACTGACACAGACACACGAGGGATCCTACTATAATCATAGCGAATTTTCTCCGAAACTACTAGACTGATTGAGTTGAAATTTGGTACACGTATGTAAATTGATGACCCAAACATGGACGTGTAACGTAACGTAAAGTAAATCAAGTAATTTGAAACATGGGGGCCAGATTTGAGGGGTAAATTAGAAAAAAAAATAGCAAAGTATACTGTGTGACATATCAAATAAAAGGGTACATTATGAACATCTCAAATATATATATTTCATCATTCTAAATTAAACGGCTTTGAAGTTATTTTTGAAAATGAGCAAAAATTTACGATTTCTCCACACATCCCTTATTTCCTAAAATAGTAAGTCTAAAAAAAATAAAAAAATACGGGATATAGTTCAATACTTGTAGATTACAGAAAAACATATAAGAAGTCTATGGTATTGAAAGTAACACCGTTTAACTAGTACGAATATTTATGTTTCGCATAATGGCCAATTGACTTAAATTTTAAAAATAGCATTGCAACGGTAAATGAAAGAGTAACAGAAATAAATTATACATTTTTAGAAAGAACATGTTCTATTCTTTACTCTTGTCATACATATTTTGGCCGAGAAGTGTGAAGTTTCTGAGATAACAAACCATTTAGCAAAAAAAAAAGATCAATAATTAAAAACGTTAGTATTTGATAACAGATTGCCCTGATTGTATAAGTGCTATCGCTTTTGTATGTATGAAAGGCTTATAGTAAATTTATTCAGGATTATTTCGTTCCCATACATTTTGTATGTATCGTACACGGTTTTCTTTTAAAGTGGAAAATACCGCGCTCCGGGACACATTCGAGGGCGCGGGGGGGTGACGCTCACCCCTGAGAGGGGGGGAGAGTAGATAAAATTAAACTTGGCTCTATAACCTACATATCGTGATAGATAAAAGTTGTCCTTTAATTTTGCCAAATTTTCAGCTAATATTACTGAATTAGTATACAAAGTGACTATTATGCTATTTGTCTATTATGCAAATACATTATTATGCAATTAAACTATTATAATTTTCGAAATTATGCAATTCCTTTGTATGCATTTTATTTTTATGCTATATGATCACTTATGCAGGTTGAAATTATGCAATTCGTTATATGCAAAATGAAAATTCGCAAATTGTTGTTATGCAAAACATTACACACCCGTATAAATTGGTCTCGGTTGTAAGAGACGCGCTGGACAGAAACCAGTGGAGGCAAATCATCCGCGCCAGATGCAACCCTGAAGCTGACCACGATCCTCAGACATGAGGAGACTGACTCCAGAGAGAGGGTATAAATGGTGCTTAATACTTTTAGAGCATTCTGAGAGTAAAAATTACTGTTAAATATCAACATTCCTACGGAGAGCTGAGACACTCCATCCAAGTGGCTTCCGAGTCGTGACGACATCGTCTCTTTAAAGTCACATTTCACAGTCTCTCTTTTAATTATACTATGTAAATAATTCTAATTTAGGTATAATAATAAATTAATAACATGACTTGTAAAATACCAGATTTTACAAATAAAGTATCTGTATCTGTATCTGTCTCTTTAATCTTTTTGATTCTTTTCTTGATTTAATTATAAGACATATTGAGCCATTTTTAGTAATATAACTACGGCATGCCGTAGAATTTTAACATCCCCCATTCACCCATTATCCCAATATTATACATTCTCCAGATAATCTGTCGCAACATAAGTAATAACAGAACCAATAGAAGCATCAAACATTTCTTTACGGTCTGAAATTTCACAACGCAAGAAAAAGGGATTTAAAAGAATATTCGTTCAATTTGTAAGTGGAAGGTAGTCAGATATCAGAATAGTTCTGTAATTCAAATGTAAATTGAGCTGGATTTGCAGCTCAGCTGCCGTCTGCCAATTGTGTTATGTTTTAGGGTACGTTTCGTGATACTTAACTTCTAATTTAATAAGCATCACCTGTTGTTACCCTATTTCTTGTTTAATAATTTCTTTGCCTTATTCGTTTTCATGAGATACACAATAAAGAATATTATTATTCGTACTGTCTCCTTCTCTTTAGGACAAACATTCGGTGAAACTTTTGTCGATGAAACAAGGGTAAATTATTTCTAAACTCATAAGATTATGTTTCAAAGTATAATTGCGCACACCAGACTTCGCTTGTCGCGCGACTTAGCGTCACATGTCCTGCTCGCTCAGTATTGAAAGGAAAGTGACAGATAATATGTGTCAGAGTTATGCTAGACGTACTGCTGTCCGCAACACAATAAAAATAAATCCGAATATAGTTAATCGCCGTTTTCCCGCCTCTTCGGTGTTAACTCTCTAACTAGTTTCGTACCAAAGCAGTTGATTAAAATTAAAATTCGACATTTATAATTTATCGTAAGTACTGCTGTTTTATATGCGGATCCATCACACTAAATAAAACTAACAACTCAACGAATACAAAACTAAAAAAACTCAAAGAAAAAACATATCGAAACGCAATTCCCCACACTCAAACGAGACAGGAAAATATTTCCAGTACCATTCACTCGATGGAACCCTCGTTACAATGAGTTTCGTGCTTATCCATTTCTTTTGTACGTGGCAATTTATTCGTTGAAAATGGAGAGAATGCCTCTCCAGTCTCATCGGCTAACAATCTTCCATTGTAAATTTTTGCAGTGAATATTTTCGATAGCGATTTTTGATTGCGTTACTATTGTTACAAATTGTATCGGTGTGGTGGGTAATGCTTTTGTAGTTTTCCGGTGAATACCCCTTCTACGCATACTCGTATTTATGCTGCTAAAGCTAGTTATATAGTTTTTTACTTAAAAATATTTACCTACCTATGGTTTTTATTTTACTTTTAGAATTATTTTTA
Organism: Apotomis turbidana; assembly: GCA_905147355.2. Classification (NCBI taxonomy): domain Eukaryota; kingdom Metazoa; phylum Arthropoda; class Insecta; order Lepidoptera; family Tortricidae; genus Apotomis; species Apotomis turbidana. Next base: position 8,440,418 of record LR990301.1, read on the forward strand.
CTAGCATCATCCTACTAGGTACTGCGTTTGCGTAGAACTGTTTAAGCGCCATGCCCTAGGAATTGGAGAAAACCCGTAGGTTACCGTATTTGAAAAAGAAGATTAAATTACTTACACCCCAGTGGCAATACTATCCTTTGTCCTATCCGGGACTCAAAAATGACTAATGAAAAATTACATTAATTGGTTCAGCGGTTTAAGCGTGATGAGGCAACAGACAGGCAGACAGACTTTCGCATTATAATATTAGTAAGGATTACTTTACTGTCTAGAAAATGTAAGGAAATGCTGACCATTGTACCACAGTTGTACTATCTCGATACAGTATTCTGATTAGTTATTCACAGCATCTGGCACTGAAATCTGTCCGTTGTGCATTCAAATTTTGAATGCAAAATAGCTTTCTGCACAACAACGGCGCATTTGACTCCTCTGTTTGTGGCTAAATTCAACGTCCAATGGCATATTCGTCTGATGACAGCCAGAACTCACTAAGTAAAAAATAACCATTTAAAACAAAGCTCGTATCTGAGTGACAATCTACAAACTAGATACGCGGTTTTGAAGAGTGACAGAAATTTTAGTGAGTTTTCGTTGTCACAAGGCGATTTGTCCATTCTTGCGGTGAAACTACGGATACAATCGGGTAAAAAAACACTATCTTTTTCGTCTAAGGCCGCGCGTTTCGTGAAGTCGCAACACCATCGACGCATGTGATGACGACTGGTGTTAAATTATAAAGCAAACATAATAAGCGTAGTTATATGAATAAAACTAGCTTTTGCCCGCGACTACGTCCACGTGGAACTTGGAAGTATGGAAGCAACCTCGTACAACACGATATATATCCACCTAATCACCTTAATTAATAAAAGGGAAGCGCCTAAGCAAATGTAAGAGCAATTGTGCTTTTGGTCTAATCATTACATTTCCTACAGGGTCATCAATGTCATCATGAATTACTTACTCACTTTTCAATCTTTTCAGGGATAATTTCCAGGATGAAAACTATCCTATGTCCTTCCTCGGATCTTAAACTATCTGCATGCCAAATTTCATCAAAATCGATTCGGCGGTTTAAGCGTGAAGAGGTAACAGACAGACAGACACACTTTCGCATTTAAAATATTAGTATGGATTAGCTCAATATGTCATGGAACAAAGTTTTTTTTTTAATATGTGACTTCAAAGGTACGTGAATTTTATGATTTTTTTACAAACGTTTTGAGTTAATTAATCGTTGCTGGAAGTCGCCGTGTGCGACCTCTCTTAAAGTGTGTAAGAGCAAACATGAACCAAGAACAATGTACTACGGAATAAATAAAATTGATCAATATTGAAAACAGACATGTATACGTATGTGAACATCAACTCATATATTTATGTATTCCATTGTTCCAATATTAGAAGATCTTTATATATACACATGTATGAACTTCATATTATTCGCATTATGATCAAATTAACCGAAAAACTCAATGACTTTCCATTTGAAGCCAACTGGCGTACGGAGTAAATTGATATCGCGAAATTGTCGCTGTAATTTGACGATTGTTGGGAACCATCGAATTTTTCATATATTGCGTATTGTTATTGACCGAGCGAGCGAAGCGTCTTGGTTTCTATCTATCTATTAGCCACAGACGTCCATGCTGAACATAGGCCTCCCCCATCACTCGCCACAAAGTGTGATCCCGTGCAGACAGCATCTATCGATTCCCCGCTACCCTCACGAGGTCATCCGTCCATCTTGTCGGGGGCCAATCCATGTTGCGCTTTCCTATACGTGGTCGCCACTCTAGGATTTTGCTGCCATTCTCCCGGCGACGTGGCCTGCCCATTGCCACTTCAACCTGTGAGCTATGTCGGTTACCTTGGTTCTTCTGCAGATATCCTCATTTCTGATTCTCTTTGTTTAAGCTTCGATAAAATTTCTTACGCATGTCTGAATGTTCGTATTTCCGTCTGTTCTCGCATATAAAGATGTGTTTTCAACAAATTCTCATGAAATTATGTTTATTCTTTTTAATCGCGTCACGCCTATACGGTAAGTTTTCCTGCTCTTGCACGCCGATTTTTCTTTATGATCATCCTCGGAATCATGTTTTCTGCTTTGCTGGTTATTCGTGGATGGCCAGGTTTCTTTGAAGCAGAAGACTGTTCCGTGTTTTTGGTGTTGCTCGATGAACGTTTGAAATATTTTGTCGAGTCAGTTTTTCTATGGTGGAGATATGGGGGTTGAAAAAGCAAAGAAATCAAAGTTCTGCCATTTCAATCTCGCGAGGACTACAGGTCGCAGAGACCATGCTAATAGTGTCATAAGGAGCAGAGCCACAAAATAAAAAATAAAATAGTCTTAGCTATTAAGTGTTATCTGCGGCAAGCACAACGCCAAACCACTATAATATGACCGTTAAATTATCTTTCTTTCTTTCTAATTAAATTCATAATTATTGATGATATTTAGGTCCCGCCCTCGCATTTATTTTCTTGCGTCAGGCCTGTCAGTCTTCTCAACGTACTAATATATTTTGATGTATGATCTAGAACACGGCACCACTGCTACAACTGTCTAATTATACCGGAGACCAACTGAAGGTGATACTACAGCAGTACAGAAAGATTACTCTTCAAATCTAAACGAAAATCACGTGTAGCCGCGTGTGAGCGAGAGAGCGATTATTTCAACGTACTTAACAGATGTAGAGTCTGGCTACTGATATATTACTCAATCGGCATGTTAGAACTAGTACATAAATTATCAAAATCATTTATAGAGGACCCACCACTACTAAATTGTTTCAATCATAGACAATTGGTGATACCACAAGGAAATATCTGTCAACATTATTTGGCTAGCCAGACTATAAATCAATTATCTTGTAAATGGACTCAAACCTACTGGCAGACGAGGACGTCTCCTTGCTACTTGAACCATTACAATCCGAAAATATATGGAGAAGATAAGGAGATACGATCACTTTGCACGACCAGCGGCAGCGACAGCGGTGAGCGTCGAGCGAAAAAAACGAAACCATACTGATGTATGAAACATGTTACGAACCGCCGCGCGCGTTTTCGCTCTAGCGGTTTTTTTTTTGCCGAGCGAATTGCGGCGAAGCGAGCGGCTCGGGGCGCGGCGAGAACAAATGTATCGGCGACTAGGAAAAATGCTACAAAGGTATAAAAAAATAAGCACTCCGGCAAGTCAGCCTTTCTACGACACTGATAAGTTGCCGCTTTATGGTAACAAAATAATTAATATTTTCTTCGGTTTCCGCGACTGTCACACATTTAAATAAAACAATTTAAACGGATTATATCGCGTATATTAATTATTTGAGCCTCCCTGACGTTTCAGTACCTTTACAGATACCGTTGTCAAAGGTTGACTGAGAAAAACACAATTTTTCTCTGTCAAAGTTACATTTGTGCAAACTACCCATTTTGTAAATATTAATTTAAAATAAAGGTGTTCATACATGCCAGATGGGCCTAATGTGTAAAGACAGTTACACATGTGCCAGAAGGGCATTTATTATTTATTTAAAATATCTACCAGCGGTTCACTAAAGGCTTACTGAGGAGAAAGAACCGCCAAAGAAAACTCCCAGATTGCCTTATTTATTACTATAAAATACTTTTAAACAAAAACTCTACATATACTACTTTTAACACTAATTTGTTTTACACCGTTCGAGGCCCAAGGCATCCAGTCTTGTGTCTTGCTTGATCCTTGATAAGATGTACAACAGGATCCCAAGCCGGTGGTAATGACAAACCATCTTCTCTATTGAAATTGGGATATTTTTTGATTTCAATAGCCTCGCGCAACATTCTGGGAAAATATCGTTTCTCTCTGGCAAGGATTGAAGTGTTATCAAACTTAATTGAATGGTTTGGTTTGTCCATGACATGCTCGCAGACAAACAGGTCTGCAGTCTGCGTCTTTATAGTAATAAATAAGGCAATCTGGGAGTTTTCTTTGGCGGTTCTTTCTCCTCAGTAAGCCTTTAGTGAACCGCTGGTAGATATTTTAAATAAATAATAAATGCCCTTCTGGCACATGTGTAACTGTCTTTACACATTAGGCCCATCTGGCATGTATGAACACCTTTATTTTAAATTAATATTTACAAAATGGGTAGTTTGCACAAATGTAACTTTGACAGAGAAAAATTGTGTTTTTCTCAGTCAACCTTTGACAACGGTATCTGTAAAGGTACTGAAACGTCAGGGAGGCTCAAATAATTAATATACGCGATATAATCCGTTTAAATTGTTTTATTTAAACAAAATAATTATAAGAATAAAAAAATTGCCGCCAGGCTTACAAAAAAAAATCAAGCATTTATGCATTACAGTTCTTTAACTCTAAATTTTATTTTGTCGTAATAGTTGATTTCAAACACTCACGATTTTATGTAACACGGGATTTTATGTCACATACAGGTAACAAGGGAATCGGACCACTGGCAACAAAGAAACGGATTGATAGAACCGACCAACCAATCATAGCGTGGGTCTTGACTGTCATTCGGGAGTGCCATACCTTATTTTTTTATACCATGTCGGCGACTAGAGCGGCGCGCGCGGCAGTGCGCGCGAACGGATCGCGCGGTGTACGTTGAATGGTCACCGGCGTTAGCTCAGGTGTAGTACAAAATACAGGAGAGTGGCTCAAAATGATCAAGACAGCCAACTCCAAACGAAATGGGAGCTGGCTAGGATAATAATGATGAATTGTAATTTATTAAAGAACATTGCATGTTCATACCGATGCTTAATTATATTCCATTCAAATGTTCATCCGGCTTAAAGATCACAATGAATGATGTAGAAGCGGATAATATCTCAAAATATTGTGTTATTATCCAACACAATAGACGAAGTAATTAATGATAAAGTTACCACAGAACAAGACAATGCTTGCGCGAGCAAAGTCACAAAGAAGGTTCTTTCTGGCCTTTTAAAACAAAAGGGAACATCTTAATAGGACGGTCTTGTCGGTTAAGCGCTTTCGTGCACAAAAACTTCTTTGTGAAACGCGAAATTATTTAATCTGCGGTACCTTCGTACAACTTACCGTAAAGCTGGGTCAGTAACAAAACACGGGGTTACTTTGTTAAGCAGAATAACCGCTGGTACAAAAATAATGAAATGAGGTTGCATCAACTGCGTTGCCATAAACTCGATAATATACAGAACTGTTAAACCGTTGCACAATTATTTAGATTTCATGGTATCTCAAGTACTGAGCTGGCAATATTTATTGTGACGAATCAGAAAAATAGAAAATGTCAGATAGGACATGCGAGATGGGAGGTTAAACAAATGCATCTGAATGTTGAAACGAAATGATTCCAGATATTGTGTCTCTGCAATTAGTAGGTACTTTAAATACGTATCTAAATATCTTATACAATTTTTGTTGTATTCAGTACAGTTAAAATTGACCTGGCCTAAATAGAATATTTCCATAAATGATGACAGTCAAGTTAATTCACATTTTTTTTATGTTGCATCTGCCAGACACCCGTCCCGGAACTCGCGTACGTGGAGCAAAAGCCAACGCGTAGAGGCCCATCCATAAACATTTTTCTGCAGGTCACGAAACAAATTTTCTATGTCACCCGTTTTTTTAAGTCACCTCATTTTATAATTATCGTTGGAGGAAATCGGTACGGATTTACAAAGCTCACAATGCCATAATTTATTCTTGTGGATAACAATATACCAGGTTTCATAAGGCTTTTGTTGCTCTAAAACACAAATAAAAACCTTTTTTTCATTCTTCTAGATCTTAAGAAAGAAGGCAAAAGGGTAATTATACACATTTATGGTTTTACAACGAAATTGCACAATAACTAGAAAGATAAGTATTACGTCGAGCAGTAAACAAAATCAAAAACGTAAATATTATTGCATATCTGACTTTAGAATAATTTAATTAGTAAAGTGAACATTTCGTAGCCGTTTATCCTATAAATGAACTTACGTGTCTATTTTACGAGTATACAAATCGACCAAGTCCGAAATTAAGAAATTGTTTGAATGATAAGTAACGCGATAAATAAATGACAAAGCACGATTATCCGTTTTGACGAGTGTATTCTTTATTGTTTATTTTTTTATTTAGTACGTGATAACCGCAACTACCATAAGCTTATACTCTCATAAACCTTGCGATTGTCCAAACACATTAACACTACTCAACTCTGAATCAGAATGTATTTATTAATTATAAACTTCATTAGTTTATTCCTTACTTAAATTAGGTAATCTTGTAAAATTTTAATTTTTAGGTTATTTTCTTATTCCTGTCACATTTCTTAAGCTCATTTAAATTCTTAAGGGATTTAAAGTGTTATCTCAGAAGGGTGAAAAGCTTAGCTTAGCCTGTAAAACTCTAAATATTACTACGCTATAATTCAATGTTACGAATAAAATTACAATGTTCGTCTTTTCTTGGTATAGGCTGATCTCCCTCAATAAAAAATACTTTTAAGCAAAATGCATTCCATTCTTCGTCTCTTCATACAAGATTTCCATATTTCCATAATATTAAAAGTACAAAATATCTTACACGATGAACTGTACTCGTATTACCTATGTACTATATAATACCTATATATTATAAAACAATCCAGTGACAAAAATTAACAGAAAGGGAATGAAAACTAGTTTGGTAATAACTGTATCGATAATTTTAATTTGAAAAACTATTTTTTTTTATCTTTTTGGTTGGATATCTAAAACCATCCCTAATGATCTATAAAAATGATTATTAATTTGATACTTGTATAAAGGTAATAGTAGAGTTGCTAAGCCGCGAAATTGTGCGCATCGGGTTACAAGCATGAATTTCTACCACAGATAGAGCGTTCCGCGGTGATTATTTTCAGATGTAGAAGAAAGTCAGATTCGTCCCCTGTGTGGTGGGAGAGCGGGGTGAAGAGGACCAAGTACTGCTCTTTTTCTTTTTTTTATTACTGATCAGTTACGGCTATTAGAGCTTGTGCGACATCGTTTTCGTGTAAAATAGATATCAGCTATTAATTTTTCATGTTATTTAAGAATAGTTTCATATAAAAATTTGGGTTTATTGCCGAAAAGGTAAAAATCACAACAAGTTTTTTTCATTCAGAACGATAAATTAGTTATCTATCCTGAATATTTACAATTTAAAAAAATATTACTAAACAGCAAATTTAATCTTGTTTTTAAAAATGTATACATATTGGGCACATCTCATACAAAAAGTACCTTGAAAAAAATGTTGATGTTAAGCTTAGCCTGCGTGTTCTAGTACATTTTGCTAAGTCGCGAATTTGTGTACATCGGGATATAACCACGAAATTTTTACCACAGATAGAGTATTCTGCGGTGATTATTTTCAGATGTGGAGAGAAGTCAGATTCGTCCCCTGTGCGGCGGGAAAGCGGGGTGAATAGGACAAAGGAGTCCTCTTTTTATTTTTATATTACTGATCAGATAACGCTACTAGGACTTGTGTGGTGTCGTTTTCGTGTAAAACAGATATCAGCAATTCATTTTTCATGTTATTAATTCATAGTACTACGAGTATATAAAAATGTGGTTGTATTTCCGAAATTGTAAAAATCACAACAAGTTTTTTTATTCAGGGAAATAAATTAGTTATATTTCCTGAATATTTACAACTAAGAAAAATATTGCAAAATAGCAAATTTAATCTAGTTTTTAAAAATATATACTTATTGGGCACTCTTCATACAATAAGTAACTTCAATAAATTAGCCCGTGTGCTTGTGATACATTAGCAAAAAAATATTTTGTTTTAATTACATTTATTTGTTTTTCTATGACGTATTATAGTAAAAATTATACGTAAAAGCATGTTAATAATCATTATTTAATGTATTTAATGAAGCGAAATAGGATGCGTTCGGAGATTTACGTTGGTTACGCCGACGTAAAGATATATTTTAAGCTACTGTTTGTACGAGAAGTGCCCAACATGCATATATTTTTAGAAACAAGATTAAATGAGCTTTTTGACATAAAAATAATAATTTGAAAATGTTCCCAAAATTGAACTAATTTACCTCACTGAATAAAAATACTTGTTGTGATTTTTACCTTTTCGGCCATTACAACCATATTTTTATATAGAACTATACAAAACTAACATAAAAAAATAATTTCTGATATTTTTTTTACACGAAAACGATACCAAACACGTCCTGGTAGACTTAACTGACCAGAAATAAGAAAGAAAAGAGGGATACTTGGCCGTATTCACTCCCCTCTCCCGCCTCACAGGGGACGAATCTGACTTCCCTCTACATCTGAAAATAATCACCAAAAAACAGTTTATGTGGTAAAAATTTCATGCTTGTAACCCGATGCGCACAATTATGTTAGAAAACAGCGGACTAAGGGCGTGGCCACATGTCCACGACACGGCGTCGTAAACGTAAAACGACACGGTGTCGCGTCGGAGCACGACACATTATCCACCGTGCGAATATACGTTGCCGCGTCGTGAAAACACGCGACACGGCGTCGTAAACGTAAAACGACACGGTGTCGCGTCGGAGCGCGACACATTACCCACCGTGCGAATATGCGTTGCCGCGTCTTGAAAACACACGACACGGCGTCGTAAACGTAAAACGACGCTGTGTCGCGTCGGAGCGCGACACATTATCCACCGTGCGAATATACGTTGCCACGTCGTGCAAACCAGAGATGGGCATTAATCGATTAATTTTTTAGTCAACTAATCAATCGATTGAAAATATCAATCGTCATTTTTCAATCGCGACTAATTTAGTTGCGATTGAATTAGTTGTGAGAATCTTCGACTAACAATTGAATTAGTTTTAGTTTCAATCGACTAAATTTCACGATTAAATCTGTATTAAAACTATGTAGTCGCTCGTTTTTGCACTTTTATTTAACTTGCAATATAGACAACTTGCAATATGTAACTACGAGTAGGTAGGTATGTACATTGTAGGTACTCGTATCTTGTATCACTTGTATCTACGTTGGTTTGGGTAGAATCTTGCAACTTATTTTGAAGCAGATATCTTCAACCGATTGAGCTAAAATTACGTATGTATATATACACGTTTAATTTGAAACGCTAGAATGACAATGCAATATTATGGGCCATGTTAACAATATTATAACGATAAATAACGAAAAACTGCAATGTTTACAAAACGCAAACAATATAGTAGGTTGGCGCTATAATAATATTTTGATACTTTAAGTACTAGTTCTAACGAGTATCGTAAAGTCCTATACGATACTGAATTACTGAGTAAATTTTAGACATAGTAGATATTATCACAAACACACACACACACACACACACACACACACACACACACACACACACACACACACACACACACACACACTCAGACTTACATACGCACACACACGCATACACACTCACAGAATTTTAATTAATTAATAATAGTTTATTTGATGTTTATTTTTGCTAAATTTTTTGCCTACTATTGTATAAACCGCATATGTTAACCGGACTCGCAGATGGCCAAGATACAGGCTCAGCCTAGTTTGGTCACTGACGGACACATTTTTTCTATGTTTCAACTGATTTCTTGTTTAAATAAATCATTTTTGTATTTTTGTATTTTTTTTATCAATATTTCAAAACTTGACACAGACATTCTAAAATAATCATAAAACTTGTGATCGCTTATTTTTAAAGCCTCGTACTTCCTTTTGAAATGACTGCCATCATGGTTCATAATAGAAAGATATAGATTTATCCAACATTTTCGTTTCTTCTGCTTTTTCTTCATGCTTCTTCTTAAAAGCAACAAGAGCAGAATACGTGTGATAGGATCCATGTCGAATTGAAAACTGATCGCAAAATATTTTGAACATGTACGAGAAGCTGCGGCATCGTAATCGAACGTGGCACCGCACCGTGCATCTACTCAACACAGCAAAGTTAATCTGCCCGGCGCACGGCGCGACCTGCGGTGCCCGGTGCAGCATGTGTTTTCACGACGCGGCAACGTATATTCGCACGGTGGATAATGTGTCGCGCTCCGACGCGACACAGCGTCGTTTTACGTTTACGACGCCGTGTCGTGTGTTTTCACGACGCGGCAACGTATATTCGCACGGTGGATAATGTGTCGCGCTCCGACGCGACACAGCGTCGTTTTACGTTTACGACGCCGTGTCGTGTGTTTTCACGACGCGGCAACGTATATTCGCACGGTGGATAATGTGTCGCGCTCCGACGCGACACCGTGTCGTTTTACGTTTACGACGCCGTGTCGTGGACATGTGGCCACGCCCTAACAACTCTACTATAAGTTCCTAAAGCTGGTAAAAAAGGATTTTCATTAGGAATATGTAGGTTTATAACAAACAATAACTTTTGGTTTGGTACTTGTACGCCATACTATCTGAGCAACGCGTGAACTTGAAATAATACACCTAGAAACCTAGTCAGTGCTTGAAAGTAAAAGCCAGTTTTAGCAGTTTTAGTGAGCCACGGCCTGTCACGGGCTCAGTTTTGTCCGTGTACGCATTTGTCACACCGTCAATATCACAATCAAAACATCTCTATCATTGGTTCGTAGACCAGCACACATATAACTAAAACCAGCTGTATCCTTCGCAAATCTGTTGTATGAAAACTATAGTTCTAGGCGTATTTACTCTAAGCGCGCTAACAATTTTTAAAAGTCATAAATTCTAAGGATCCGGTCCTTTAACATTTCCTAAACAGAAATACTTAATTCAAATATAAATTCAAATCATTCATTGTCAGGCAACTTAAGATAAATTTCTCGGCATCAGACATCCAATATCATACTTAACAGAATACTTAATAAAGTGTTTTATGACCCAATTTAGAGTTAAGCGTCAACTCGTAGACACTTTCCAACTCTTGAGCGGGAAGTATGAAAAGAGCTGAGTATTTCGAACGTTACTTATTTATGTAACTACTCTTCGAGCCATAGCCCTTCAGTAAAACTGCCTACCACCCAAACATGAAATGCAACCGAACCGGCCATAAACGTAACACCATTCGAGCGTTTCTCCATTGAACGTAGGAATTTTTAACTTTGTCGGGCTTTCAACTTTAATTCTTCCGTTGCTTTAATGGTGGTGGTTCGTATTGTGTAGGCTCAAAGGTTGGATTTGTACGAAGTTTTATGTAATGATGATAGATGTATGGTTGTTGGAGATTTCCAGTTAGTAATGTAGACTTTTTAGTCCCAAAGTGCTTGTGGTCGCGGTTAGGAACAGCTCAAGGATTTTGTGGACGTGTTTATGAGTGTCGTGTTGCGATACGAAGGCGTGATATATAAAGTCCTTTAAACAGGAAAATGGGTGCTGTATTGCCTATAAGTGTTTTTCTTCTGAAGGTTTTAAGGGTCAAAGTAAAACAAGGATAAAGGTTTTGTTCGACACATTTGTATTTAATCCTTGGAGAACTGTTTGTTAAAAGCTTCCTATTTTTAATAATTTGAACTGAACAAAACATAGCTTGCCCTTTTGAATCAATGAGTCAGACTTTGTGTGGGATAAACCCACAAACGGGCACTCTGCTCACCCTTTCGGAACCGAGCATTTCTCTGGATAATTGTTGCGAAATTTAATTAAATTGTTGAATATCCCGAAAACAGCTAAAGTTAGGGCCGTCGCAGACGTTCTGAATTTTCGTTCGGTTTCCGTACGGGATGACTTCAGAAAGTGTCTGTCTCTGTCTGTCATATGGCGAGGTCTCGCTTGCTGACGTCATTCCGTTCGAATACCGGACCGAAATTCCAACTGTATGTGGCCAGCCTTACAGTTGAGCAGATCTGAAGAATGATGTTCCCTTAAAGTTAACAGAAACTGGTCAGCAGGCCTATGATGGTTCCTTAATCGCGGGATAAATAAGACGTGACATCGGTCATTTTGATAAAATGTGAATGTGAGTGACAGATGCTTAGTCACTTATTTAAGTAAAAGCGCCTTACCTTGTTTTCTAATAACATGCTATAACCTATAGTTTTGGGACAAAACAAGGCAGGGTGCACCGCCTACCGCAATGAAGCGAGTTCGAGTGGTTTCAAATTAATTCAAATAATTCGTATGTAATCCTCGAATTCCAGACCGCTCCACCGACCACGGCCACAGCCGGAATCCGTCCCGATTAGTTGTTACTGGTAATTGAACTTATCAAACCGCAGTGTAGTACAACTAGCAATAACTATTGCTCTGGGAATTGAAAATACACCGATACTGAGGAACACCAACAAAGCATTACATAGATAAGGCGGACTCTCCCTAATTACCAGATTATACACGGTGTCCTGTATTTAATGGACAACCTTTTAACCCCCGATAGGACAGCTTAGTATGGCACAGAAAATAGGTTTCTTATTTAGCTTAATTAAAAGTAACATAATTTTTGAGATAATTTTCGGACTATATAATTTTTTTAACCAACTTCAAAAAAAGGAAGGGGTTCTCAGTTCGGTTGTATGTTTTTTTTTTTTTAATGTTTGTTTCCTCAGAACTCCGTCATTTATGAGTCGATTTGAAAAAATATTTTTAGGTTCATGAATAGACGTCTCAAGGTTGGTCCCATAAAATTTTGGTGAAAATCGGATGACGAGATCCATGAGGAATCGAAGGAATTCCTGAAATTTTATAGGCACACATAATAATTTTCATATATTTTCGAAAACTATTTAAGTATTTGCATATGGTAATCATCATCTTCCAATGCTGAGCTGATGATGGAAGGTACAACTCCTTAACCCTTTACCGCATACGAAGCCATATATGACAGATAATACATATGTACACGGGTTAAAGTTCAAATTCGAAATATATTTTTTTCATATATGTAGCAACGGTCAGGAGTTAGGAGATCATTCAAACGGGATGCATGCCTTCAAGACCTCCCTGATCACCCCGCCATAAGTATTTTATATGAATCACTAAAAAGAAAAAAAAAAAAACGATTTATAAAAAAAAAGAACCGACTTCAGTAAAACTAAAAAGCCAAAAATAACCCGTTCAAGTACAGATTACATTTGACTCACCCTTCGAAGTCGGTGCCAAACCTCGCGTAAACTATAATATATGAATATAAGAACTGAGTGGTTTGGGATCGACTTCAAAGGGTGAGTCAAATGTAATCTGTACTTGAACGGGTTATTTTTGGCTTTTTAAGTTTACTGAAGTCGGTTCTTTTTTTTTATAAAAAGTTTCATGATTGGGACTTTGGTTTTATTCTAATGACCATCTAGGCCTTATATCAAGGGTTTTTTGTTTTATTGGTTATTATTTTTTTTTATTTTAATTTTATATTTATTTAAAAGTGATGTTAACTGGCGTTGGTATATTTAAATTGTATAGTAGCTAAGACTATTTATTATAAATACGAGTATGTCTTAATTAATGAGATCCATTGTCTCCAAAATTATTAACAAGTTTAATCACAAGTGGTAAAAATAATAATTATGGAGTTCAGAGGATGGGTTATCGGGGGAAAACTGTCCATTAAATACAGGACACTGTGTATTATACTTTAATGAATGTGAGATTCTTTTTTAAACATTGATTAAAGTGGTAACTTCTGAGCAAGCGTAAACCAAATGTTTATATTGAAGCAAAACATTGAAATGTTTTATGTTATTTATTTAATCTTTATTGCACAAAAGGAAACTTATCGTACAAAAGGCGGACTTAATGCCATGAGGCATTTTCTACCAGTCAACCACCACCTACCAGTGCTACATATATTTTAATGAAATATCGGTTCAAATCCCGCTCACAGCATTAAACATAATCACTGTTCCGTACCTATACGTCTTATTTAATTGCAGAGAAATCGGATACACATGTTGAACTTAAGAATATAACACCTCTCGGCTCTCTTCGGAGATTAAAAATACAATGTTTGCATGAATTCTATCAATTTAATACTTATATTTTGATTCAATTTTCTTACCCTGGGAATATACACGTCATATAATGTGAAACATTAGCATACCTATTTGCAGAAAAAGCTTATATAGGAAAATCCCCCTAATTGATAAAACCCCACAGTTTTAACACTTTCGGGGTAATTCGTTTTCGCCGTCACGCCACTTCGCCCCCTCGCGTCAATTTGGGTTGACAAATGTCTAAACTTACTCAACTACACTACAACTAAGTAGGCAAGGGAAGTGTTAACGCATTTTCTCAGGATATTGGTCATCAATCATGAGAATTTTAACATTATTTTTTCTTGGCGAGAGGCTTGTGAAATATTAGGGCGGCTTGTTGGTTCGGAGTTTAATAAAGATGGACGGGTTTTGGAAGTGGAGATGTTTTTGGCGCATGATGACGTGTGACAGTATAAAACATTCTATGTTATAGCCCGCAAATTAAGCTCAACAAGGCTTGTGTTATGGGTACTAGACGACGATATGTTACATAATTATATTGATAAATATAGGTGTACTTAAATATTTAGGAACAACCATGACCCAAGCACAAATATTCGAATTCATCACACAAATATTTGCCCTGGCCGGGATTCGATCCCAGGACCGCCGGCTCAGTAGGTAGGTCCCTACAAACCGAGCCAACCGCGTCGGCAAAAGTGATACTGATTTATTCTACTGGCAGTGACTGACGTTGAAAGTCATTGAATGTCACTGATGTAAACAAACAGGAAACAGGGCTAAATATTCGGCGATATAAAGTAATTTTTCGAATGAGAAAGCCAAAACTATTCACATAAGCATGACAAGTTTTTTTATGACGTTCATTATTTTTTTCAGAAGGAGAACATAGCATTGAGCAGCATTCAGCATAATGTTTTGAAACTGGTTGTTGACTTAATTGAATTGAAATTTCATAATACATATAAATGTAGTATGCACTTTGCTATATGAAAGGTGTTTATAGCGACACTATCCCAGGGCCAAACCGCAACTTGTTCGACTTTACCTTTAATATGTTTACATATCTTTTTTTATCGTTCTTGATAGCGTGTCTCTTCAGAACAGCTATGACAACCTAGCTTCTAACTGGAGAAAAGTATAGCCTAGCAAGCGTCGGTCCGGCCCAGGGATAGTGCCGTGGCAAACATGTGCATACGTCATATTTGCATTATTAAACGTCAGTCAAGGATTTTTTGTCATTATCAAAATTCAAAACATTGTTTGCCGGAATGCTGCTCAAACCTTCGTTCTTCTTGTAAAATAAATACCGAATATTTTTCAAAAAACTTGACTTTCATCACTGTGGATAGTTTTGGCTTTATTATGTACAAATTACTTGAAATTTGCGGAATATTTAGTCCTGTTTCCTCTTTGTTTACATCAGTGACATTCACCGACTTTAACGCCATTTACCAAAGCTTTGTCGTTGCCAGTAAAATAATTTAGTACCACTGAAAATTCCGCAATATGTCGTGGGTTGTAAAATCCCTTGCAGGGCTATAGAGTATAGATGTAGCTGACAACAATGTTATGAATAGGCATCGGACTTTTGAGAGTACGCTATGACTTAAGGCGATATTGTCCGACCGTGGTCGCGCTTGATTCTATTGATTAAATTAATAATTTTATCAAGACAATCCTAGCGAATTTACCCAGATAATGATGGTATCCATGCAGTTACGCAAAAAATGGTTAAAAAAGTTCGTATTTTAGCCTTACCACTGAAAAAATATTATAAATAGGGGTAACTTTGGGATTCTTTTCTATCGAGCGAAATTTATCCAATCATGTTGCTGAAAACAATTTTATAATCGCAAGATCCTTCAATATGATATATTATATGTTTTACATAATCTTCAAATATTTACGACTCATTCCAAAATGAGTGAGTTCGGCGTCTACTGGGAGAAGAGCAGCTATGGAGCCGATATTAACATTAAATTAAAATTCATGCTCATACTCATATCAATATCAATCGTGTATTGAATTCGTTATTTTAATTTTATAGTCAAGTACAAAGTCAGAAGAATAATTTTTTCATCGTCATAAAATACGTAAATATTTGTGACTTTTTACATGTTTGCTGGAGTAAATTAAGTTAAAATTTATCAAATAGTCAGCTATGACTAGAAAATGCATGAGATCGATAATTAATATAGTTAATCGTAGATTGTGATATAAAAAAAAAAAAAAAAATTACATTTAATGCTTGGGAATGTTAACCACAATAACCATAAGGCAGTTTAGAATGAAATAAATAAGTGAGTATGAGTATGAATTCTATTTTAATGTTAATATTGGCTCCATTGTAGCTCTCTAAAGTCCTACCGTGATCAGAAGTCCCATGCCCAGTTTATGAACTTATGAGCTTCGAACCTCATCTCTTGATGTTACTGCAATATTCAAAATAGTTACGAATTTTCGTTTGCGATGAATATTTTTTTAAAAGTTAATTAGTAAGAATTTGGTAATTACAGTTGTTCTGATAAAATATTTACAACAGTCAGTGTTGAAATTTTCGCAACACAAACTAATTAATTCGTGTTAGAGTAAAACTAGCACGGGTTATACTTATACACGTTGTTCGTTGTTTCAAAACTAGACCTAATTAACAGAAGCAAACTGACGCTTAGGGCCTGTTTATTTGATTAGTGATTAGTGCGATTTTATACAATAGGGCGTAGACTGATGTTGAATTATATAACATAGTAAAATTGTATAAATAAAAAGCTCAATATGTTGAAATTAATAAAAAAACAAAAAATGAACAAAAAGGCTTTGAAATATGTGACTTCAAAGGTACGCAAAGTAACAGATATTTTTTTTGTGTAAAAGTAAATTTTGAAACAATTTTTTTGATAGAATCAAGTTATTATCATTACCCTCATAATTCAACAAAACAATAATTGTATATCAACCATGTACTTTTTCACGGTCAAAATGGCAAACTGTTCCATAAATATTTTACTTTCCTGGGGAGATGATGTAAAACTATGTTTTATCAAAATAAATAAATGAATGAATGAATGAATGAATGCACGCTCACCATTTGTAAGAAGCGTTTTCAGCATTTTACTAGAATGTTGAACTTTAACAGTGCTTGAATCGTAGGCTATTAAGAATAGTGCATAATTATTATGGTGAAGAATATGATGCCATTACTAGATCTTAAACTTCACCATGTACTAATAAATGGTAAAAAAAACTCTATTCCAAACAATATAACTGTGAACTCTTAGTTTTCGGAATAAAAAACCATTACTATAATTTTTCAATCCAACCTTGACCTTAACCTTATCATGGTGAAGGATTATTGAAGTGTCAACACTATCTACTTCGTCTCCCCTAAATCTTCATCCACCAGAAGAGACGGGCGGTAAATGCACGCGTTTCTTACACACTTACCACCTTTTTCTAATACACCGCAAATAGCTCCATACTACATAACGTATCAAAATTCCTATCAAACCTTATCTCGGTACATTAAAGTTCATTGTTACTGGCTTTTACTAAACTGCTTTTGTTTTTTACGCCTGGCCTTTGCTCGTTTACAAAAGAGCGTATATTACATACAAATCCGCTACAGATACGTCTTTTTGAAGTTCAAGGTTAGCACAGGAAGCCATTTTCTCTTTATATCGCCAATAACGAGTAAACTATTGCGGTACAGTGTTGGTATTCCTTGCGGGAAGTATGGCTTTCAGCGTCAGAGCCCATGACTCCGATAGTACCAAGATTACTATTATATGGGTAGATGCTGGCAAATAAGTTGGTCAAGCTATCGAAAAAGGTCCGTTTTACTTTGTGTCTAAATGTTGGCTACGTGTGAAACGGAGGATTTGAGGATCTTTTATGGTTCGATACGATATACGAGTACGTGGGTTGTTTTATGTTTGTTTTAATATACCGATGCACATATGCCGAAATATTGACACTATACCTACTCGCCACTTTTATTATTTAATGATACTGTCGTCGCGACATAGCAGTCGCTTTTACTTATGTTTTGTTAAGATAAAGACATTATTGACTGAATTGAAAATTTTGAGACATAAATAATTTTATACATCTTGGGTCACTGCAATGTCGTCACGACACCGTCGTGGCGTCTACCAATAAATTAAAAAAGCGAACTTTCACTGCGAAATACAATTACTGAACGCTTGGCTTTATTTCAAATTCAAATGCAAACACCTCCAATAGCTGTCGCAATTTGTATTGTCAAGTGTAATTTTTCTGTAGTGTTTTTTTTTTTTCCAAAGTATCAGTGATTTTTACAATCGGGGTTATTTTTGTAAAATGTTCTACATTGTGTCTCGAACGCAATGGAGCAGTAACATTTGTTCACCCCATTTTAATTCGTCTTGGGGATCAATGTAGGTGCATATTGACTTGAAACTCTTTTCACCTTCCCATTATCATTATTCATGGTTAATATGTACACATCTAATGCTAGCAGAATAACTTAGGGCCCCACGTTGGGCGCCAAATTTATACTACATATTTTACAATACATTTTAAAGTGTTGCTAAATCCATTAACACAAACAGCTCAAGGCCCGTGTAGACATTTATCATAACTGATGCCTTGCGCGGATATGCCTGGTTCACACTAACCAAATATGGTTAATTAGTCTTACTTACATATGATTAATTATCGGAAGGAACTGCTCACACAACAAGCTTTATGGCTAGCTTCTTTGATAAAATTAATAGACCTTAGGGAGCTTAAACTTAATGCCAAATATGGTCCCAATTTTTTACGGTTCGGTAGGTACGGACGGATCCTTGCGGGACAGTTCGTTTCAATTTGATTAGCAATTTTTTTTCATACAGCCGGCCTATGTTGGTTACGTTTATCACTTAACCCCTCGTGTGCTTAGAAACGGATCCGTGCGGGACATTGGAACCTTATGTTAAATGTCAGTTAATTTCAATTGGATTAGCAAATTTTTAACGCCGCATACGAGGGGTTAATAAATAAATGACAAAGCATCCAATTGACAAGTAGAGTTTGCGAGTGACAAATTCTTTATCAATTATTTGTCACGCGTAAACGCAACCATCATAGGCCCGGTGTTAAATTGTAACTTTCCTCGCTGACTGAATGAATTTGGTACCAAATTTGGCATCAGGTTTAATGTCAATCCAATAATGCTCCTTCAGGGTTCACCCTTCTTTTATAGACAAATGGTTCATAGAATGTTTCATTTCGTCGAATTATTCACTACCTCTATATCAAAGAAAAATCTTCTTTTATCTGCAAATGCATATTTTTAATATTACTCAAACATAAAAGATAAAATGTCTTACTTCCATACAGATTCCATTTAAAGGTGTGATAAAAACTTAAGCGTTTTCTTTTCGTCGCGTTAAAATTCTCCATCATCCCGTTAATTATTGCCAAACTTTTAGCCGCCAAAGGATTTTAAATTAACTTTTTCAAAAATCTTTTTTAATTTAGTGGCGGTTGCCAGTCCTCTTTCAGCCGGTGTTTGAGACAGAACCTTTTTTGCGTTATTTGTTCTGTAGGAAATTTATGAGAAAAGTTTTGTTGTTCATCATTTCTACACAACTGGCGTTCCCTCAGTTTTTATATAAGAATTTTATGACAACGGCCATCCGGTGGCTTATTTTTTGAAATAGGAATAAAAGTATTTCTTGCATTCTTACAAATAGGTGTGTGCCAAAAAATTTTATATTTCCATTGTGAGTAAGATGAACCCAGAAGTCGACATAGGTAAACGGACCAAATAAAAAAAAATGTAGTTTTGAATTCGTTTTTTTTTGTACTTTTGTGAATTAAAGGATTGAAGAAATCGTCAAAACTTAATATAAAAGAATGAAAATAGGTAGTAGGTATATTATATTTGTGGAATTCCACATCATAGGCGTCTTTATTCGATTATAATAAGAGTGTCCTCCCCCAGCTGGGCCTAGTGGAAAAATATATAAGATCAAATTGAAAACCTTCTTACGTGTAAACTGCCAAAAAAGTTTTGAATTCGTTTTTTTTTGTACTTTTGTGAATTAAAGGATTGAAGAAATCGTCAAAACTGAATATAAAAGAACGAAAATAGGTAGTAGGTATATTATATTTGTGGAATTCCACATCATAGGCGTCTTTATTCGATTATAATAAGAGTGTCCTCCCCCAGCTGGGCCTAGTGGAAAAATATATAAGATCAAATTGAAAACCTTCTTACGTGTAAACTATAGTTTATTTTTTATACATTATTTAATACAAAACTAGCACCGCCAAGCGCCAAGAACACATCCTAAGATTAATTCATAAAATTCGTAGGTCGTATATAATTTCACCCCCCGCAGTGGGTGAAGAGTGATTGATGCCGCATCAGCTGACTGCTATGCCAAACTTTGCAGACATACGCTACCCACGTAAAACCAGAATGTCTTATGAACCAGATATATTATACATGATGATTTTTAATCGGTGATCAGGTACCAAATTTTCTAACTCAGTAGATGATGACGGTCACGTTGAGGTAGTAATTGCATGAAAACAAACTTTTATTTTTCGATGATAATTTTTATTTTGAAATCAATTTTGTCTTAAATTCCTTGTCACCCTACTAATCTGTATCTGTGAGCTTATAACCTTTTTAATAATATAATGGCAATGACAATTTATGAGAAATATCTTGTCATTGTCATTGTCATTACCAATAACGAGTCGTAGAAAATTTCGTAAAATTTCCCGCCAAAGCGATGACACTTGACGTAGGTATCGTACTTCAATAATTTATGTAGGATGACCATGTATCTAGTGGTTATTAGTTTTAATAATGTTTCAACTTTTAATTAATTAAACAGTGAGGTAATTGCGTGAGACCTCGCCTAATAAGTTCAATTTAAGCTGGATATTAATATTTTTCTACTCCTGATCACCGATTAAAAATCATCGTGTACAGGTTGACAGGCTGGCAGTGTGGCATATACACCCGTTATTAGAAAATAGAATCGATGAGAGTTTTGCCCAAAATAATGTCTTTCGGCCCACGCTATATTGCGGATTTTAAGTGGTACTAATTTATTTTACTGGCAACTAAAAAAATTTGGTAACTGACGTTGAAAGTCAGTAAATGTCGCTGATTTAAACAAAGAGTAAATAGGACGAAAATATTCCGCACAAGTAATTTTTGCATAATAAAGTCAAAATTATCCACAGTGATGAAAGTCAAGTTGTTTTCAATGGGATTCAGTATTTATTTCGCAAGAAGAACGAAGGATTGAGCAGCATTCCGGTTAACAATGTTTTGAATTTGACGTTGGACCGACACTAGTTAGGCTATAACTTATTTGTTCATCGTTATTCACAGATACATTACATATTTTATTTTTATCTGCATCAAACTATCAAAAAATTAAATACAGTAAACATTAGAAGTTTAGATTTTCACAAATGTTAAATGCTTGAGTGTTACACGAAACTAAACGCGATTAAATGTTTTTAAGTCAGTTCGGTACGATAACTTTTCTATATAGCTCGCAAAAGTGGGGAAAAAGGGGTAAAAAGATCGTATAATGTCACCGCGCCAACCTTTACTTTGTCGGCGCACCATTAGTGGAGACAGGCAAACACATTACACTACGTATTCACCTACAGCGTGATTTATTATACTAACTTAATACGTGACACTTGGCATTTTGGCTTGCATAAACACATTAATTTCATAACATGTGTATCTGTGTGTCCGCCTGTGGCGTCATATAGCTGTGTCCCAAACAGATGGACCAATTTGAGTGCGATTTTTTATCGACAGACTTGTCCACCGAGATGGTTCTTACCTATGTTTGGTTATGGTTAGTCAACCATTGCTTGAGTGCATCAAGTTCTGACTTTTATTAGAGCTTGGCTATCACAGAAAAAATAATACAGAAGGTTTTCTACTTCGATTTATCCAATAGCCATTCTATTTTATCGATTGCTTATGTAAAATGTCCTTTAGGCGTGGCAGGTCGTTTTCGTGGAAAGTTAATGTAGTGAAAAGTCATGTTTGATTTACGTCTCTTTCTATGGGTTTTCTATGTTATTACAAAGTTTTTGACTTGTTCTCAAAATTAGTTTTCTATAGATTTATATGTTTCAGGAAATAATATATAGCGCGATGCAGGATCAGCGTTTGTTTTGTATAGGCTCGCGGCGCCATCTGTTGGTCAAAATTTTTATCCTTATTACGCCAAAACGGCTGAACAAGTTTTAACCAATTTTGATACAGGGTAGCTCGACATTCAAAGACGTTTCTAGAGGTTACTTTTTACCCGTTTACGGTAAAGATAAAAATACTCGGAGATATGTTATTAAAATTGATATTTAGAAGTCGAAGACTTATATCAAACGCATTAATAATACCGACAAAACCTCAATAACACGTTTAAAAATGAACAATTAAACTTGAATTTGTACATCGTATCGCAAATTCGCCGGCAACAAACAAGATGTGGTTCCAACTTGCAATCTTGTTACTAAATTCCACGGAACTTGGGCAAGGCGTAAATAGAAACTACAGCAGGCCTCTCTGTATTCATAGGCCTATTTGTGTGTACGTATGGGCTGTCTTCACATTCACATAGATAATAAATAATAATTATCAGACAACCTCCCACAAATCTACCTATTCCCAAATTAAGCTCAAGAAGGCTTGAGTTATGGGTACTAGGCGGCGCGGCGATATACATACTACATATTATATAGATAAATAATTACTTAAATACATAGAACATTGCGGGGATTCGAACCCAGGCCTGCCGGCTCAGTAGCCAGCTGCTTTAACACTGTGCCATACGCGTCGTCAATATGGATTTTCCTGCGGCCGCGTGGTTCTAGAGCCTTGTCCGATATGACTGTCGGATAGTGATGTGCCGTCCTCGGGAATTTCCGGAAACTTTCCTCATTTTGTATGGGAAAATTTCCCGAGAACGTTCTCTCTCCATACAAATCGGAAAACGTTTTCGAGAGCGGCACATCGCTACTGTCGGACCACTAGGATTTTTTATTTATTTATTTAAATAAGTTACACAGCATAACAGTAAATAAACCAATCACTGTGAACTACAAAATTACATTACAAAAAAAACTTAAATCTAATTTGATTTAGGCGACGTAACAGCGTGGCTCCGTTGCGTCGTCTGATCTGATGCAGGATTTTTTTTAATTCTAACTTAGAATACATACACCTAGAAACCCAGTCTGAGCTTGAAAGTGAAGTCAGTTTTAGTGAGCCACGGCCTGTCACGGGCTCAGTTTCGTCCGTGTACGCATTCGTCACAACGTCAATACCTATCACAAGCAAAACGTCTCTGTGATTGGGTCGTAGACACATAAAACCAAAACCGGCTTCACCCTCATCAAATATGTTGTATGAAAGTGAAAACTATCGATCTAGGCGTATTTATTCTAACAATTCTCAGTTGTAATTTTATTAAAACTTTCGTGAGACATATTTATTATTGTATTAAGCGGTGAAACTCACGTGAAATTGTCAGGAACGGCCCGACATGTTTCAAACTCATATGGAGCTCTTCATCAGGGACGGCTGCCCGTACACCACCGCGGCAACCTCGTCACTGCTGATAGTTTGATCGACGTTCCGCTCTGCGGAGGAGGATGCTTGCAAGCCCGCAACTTGTCCGTTCAGCACTCCAACGTCACTTTTGTCATCAATAGACATTACGCACACTTGACTAATGGTGTCCACAGGATTGTCTAAACGCAAAATATGTTTCGCTGCCGGAAGCACAGGCTTCCATGCTGGAGGTAAAGCCCAACCGCCGTCTCTATTAAAATTCGGGCGCCGTCCGATCTCTATAGCTTCGTGTACCTTACGTTGTATATAACGTTTCTCACGTACCAATACTTTTGCTTTATCGAAACGGACAAAATGAGACGTACCGGCTTCGACGACATGTTCAGCGACCGCGGAATTATTCGTGTCCAGCTTCCTTACACTGCGTATGTGCTCAGACAACCTTGCAGACACACTACGTCCCGTCTCCCCGATGTACGCCTTGCCACACTCACTATATTTGATATACGCCCGGGCTTCCGAACGGATCTTTATCTTTTAGGCGACTGCAACAGCTGCCTTACCTTAGTCAACGGACGGAACCAGGTTCTAATACTGTATCGGCGGCGCAACATGTGTCCGATGGTATCCGTCACCCCTTTAATATAAGGCAAGTACGCAGGTACTCTCTCCACAGTCTGCGGTCGTTGCGCTGCACTCGGGTTCGCTACACGCTGACTATGTCTCCACTTGTATCCATTGCTCTCCAACACTTGTCGCACGACTTCTGAACTGAACTAAGTACTGCAATAAAAAAGTGTCACCAACAGATAAACCACACTTTTAGACTATTTGTGTTGTTTGCTCTGCTATTGATTAGCGGTGGATTAACGGTTGATTATGCTTCTTGAAGAATCTCTTTTATATTTTTATTTTTATTCCAAAAGGCCTGCTGTATGTTGCCTTTATCTTTGCTCATGCGGAGATTCTGTTGCCTCTCGAAAATAATTAATTAGACTTAGGTTGCGAAATTTCGGGAGTTACAAGCGCAAACTATAACACCTAATAAGGTTGTGTGCAAAGCAAATACTCAACAGAACCGTTCGGGATACAGAATAAAAGACTACAGAAGGTTCTCTTTCTGACACGACCGATGAACGGTCGAACGCGCGTGTGCCGCTATGATTGAATACAAACACGAACCGAACCGGAGTCATTTCGTCACCACGCCGCGCGCAGCGGAGCGGTTCTAATTTGTTTAAATTCTGTCTTTTTTCAGAAAAGTCGGCGCTCGTTTTTAACCAGTCGTAGAGACGCACAGGCATCGGTCGCCCACCGCAATTTACTCAAACAATCAATAAAATACAGTTCTCAGGCGGATTTTGTGAAGAGAAAAGTGAGAAACTTATATTGTATTTGAATCTAGCCACGTGCGAAGCTGTGAAAAATCTAAACACCTTGAGTATAGTTTCATTTAGTGTAAACTACTACAAGTAGCTCTTGTAGTATACATTCACTTAGTACCTAATGATATTATTAAAACTATCGTGAGACATCTATAATAATAGGCTAGTAGACCCAGTTTTGAAATATATTTCAAATGGTTAATAATGATCTTAGTAGTTCTAAAAAAAAAATGTCTTGTATTTTTTTGAAAGAAAGCTAAATTTCATCAATTGAAAATTAGAAATTTCGTGTACAGTCAAAAACGCCGTCCGCCATTTTTGCCTTTTACTTACTAATCTGTAGCGTGACGTAGAATAACCTGTAAATATTCGATATTCGACCGTTGTATAGTGCCATTCCGCTCCCTCCAATATACTTCGACAGGAGATCGAGAGGGACGGCACTATTCGAAGTCGTCAAAGTAGACTTTCAGTTTTGTTTACATGATCGATGACGTCACTATCATAAGTGAAAATGGCAGGCAGCGTTTTAAGCATTTCAAAATACAGATTAAAAACCATATTTTCAAATTCTATTTCTTCAGCCATCTTTCACTTTTATGAATTGAAAAATATATATTTAGGTTTCCTTTGCTAAATACTATACGGAATAAACATTAGTTTATTACAATTTGACATGAGTCAACTAGCCTATTGTAAAAACGGTTTAAACTGACGTAAAATTGTCAGGAATGGCTCGACATGTTTCGAACTCATTTGGAGCTCTTCATCAGGGGCAGCTACCCGTGCTGCGATGCGATTCGTAATTTTACGTAAGTTTAAACCGTTTTTATAGCACTTAGTAATGTTTTCCCCACGAGTAGATTCGGTAGCGCTTAAAACCAATTAATTATACTTTGGCTTGCCTCAAATTTCGGGAACGAGGGTACACCTAAGGTTGTGTGGAGAGCAAATACTGCTGCTAATAGCTAAGTGTTTACTGACATCGGGCGGCAGCCATTTTGCCGTGGTTCTTGGAGTTCTAATTTGTTTAATTTGAACTTAGGGTACATTAAAACGGCGTGTTGTATAGGTTTATGACATCGGTTACACGCTAATAGGGATATACCAAGGTTTAGGGTTCCGTATGCAAAGGGTAAAAACGGGACCATTACTAATCCTCCGCTGTCCGTCTGTCACTAGGCTGTATCTCATGAACCGTGACAGCTAGACAGTTGAATTTTTTACAGATGATGTATATCTGTTGCTGCTATAACAGAAAATACTAAAAAACAGAATAAATTAATATTTAAGGGGGGTCCCATACAAGAAACGTGATCGGTTGCGTTAACTTTGCACCTCATTTGTATCCGGCGCCATACATACTAGGTGCAAGCTGAACTTAACCCGGCCAGTTAACATGGCATAAATATTTATGTGGAACCCTCGGTGCGCGAGTCACACTCGCACTTAGGCGGTTTTTTACGAGCTATATTAATACCGGTTCGGTTTGCCGACGACATCGTAGTCATGGCAAAGTCGATGGAGGAACTCAGCATGATGCTCGATGACCTCAATCGAGTTTCTCAACGGGTGAGCTTAAAAATGAACATGGACAAGACGAAACTCATGTCAAATGCCAAGGTTGTGCCCATCCCAGTCTCTGTTGAAAACTCGGTACTCGAAGTTGTTGACTCATACATCTACCTAGGACAAGTGGTCCAATTAGGTAGGTCCAACTTCAAGAAAGAGGTCAACCGCCGAATCCAACTCGGCTGGGCAGCGTTCGGGAAACTAGCCAATGTCTTTTAGTCCGACATACCTCAGTGCCTCAAGACGAAAGTCTTCAACCAATGTGTTATAGTGATGACTTACGGCACCGAAACGTGGTCTTTCACTATCGGCCTCATCTCAAAGCTCAAAGTCGCTCAACGAGCAATGGAGAGGGCTATGCTCGCGGTGTCTCTACGTGATCGAATCAGAAATGAGGAAATCCGTAGACGAACTAAAGTGACCGATATAGCTCACCGGATTAGCAAGTTGAAGTAGCAATGGGCAGGCCACATAGCACGCAGAGCAGATGGCCGATGGGGCCGAAAAGTGCTCGAGTGGAGACCTCGGACCAGCAAGCGCAGCGTAGGACGTCCACCTACAAGATGGACAGATGACCTTATAAAGGTCGCCGGAAAGCGCTGGATGCAGGTCGCTTCCAACCGGTATATATGGAAGTACAAAGGGGAGGCCTATGTTCAGCAGTGGACGTCCTATGGCTGAGATGATGATGATGATATTAATACCGAAACCATTTCCGGGAATAGGACACATAAACCGCAATAAACAATTAGATTGAAACAATATGACGCCTGTGAAAAAATATTCATATTTATTGTTTTGACTTTAACTTGTCCTTGCCGTTTTGCAGTACAAGTCAATCGTGATGTCATCACAAAATGCTATGGCTTATTAAACGTATGTAATTGGCAAAGCCAGCTTTGTAGTAGTTGTAGAAGTAGTAGTAGTAGTAGTAGAAGTAGTAGTAGTAGTAGTAGTAGTAGTAGTAGTAGTAGTAGTAGTAGTAGTAGTAGTAATTGGCAAACGGATGAAATTATCTGTTAACAGCTGAAAAACGTTTTCTCCAAAACTCCCCATCGTGGCTGATTGTGCGGTGCTCTTATCCAATGACCTACCTGTGACCTCAACCAGTTCGTTGATCCACCTTGTCGGGTCATACATGACGTTGAAATTAGCATAATAATAAAGATTTACAAAATGTAAATTATATTTTCATTATTAAACGCGTAGTCCCATCGATTCGTTAAAAAACTTTTTCGATTAAAAATAACAAGGTAGCACCGGTCCCTCCGGGCCTGTTTTAATTCGGTTTCAATTTTCTTTTTCTACCGGTCTTTCGAGCGCGGATCAACTCCTGGTATGGAATCTTATTATCGTCCGGTAAAAATGTCGTCGGATGTGTGCTGAATACTGTTTTATGTCCCATTCCCTAATATTATAACGGTTTCATTGATTTTTTTATTGAATTATTGGTACCTTACATACTTTGTAAGAGGATCGCTGGGTGCGCGATGACAGCGACAACTAGCGGTTACAATTACGGCGGGCTTTTTAATGTCAAATGGCTGACTGTCTTTACGAATAGTAAGTAAACAAACATATAATTTCAATGAAATATCGTAATTTTCTTTCATTTTATTAGATTATGTTAATCTATAGTGTCGATAAAACGTTGACCTTCTTTATTTCCCGCCTAAAATAGCAAAATCGATGACTTTCAGATGTAATTCACACGGACCTTTTCATGGTTGTTTTCACGAGAAGTAAGTTACAAAATAAACAAATTTAACCGAAAAACGCATTTCATGCATAATGCAACCGATCATTTATGACTGTATTTTCGTAATAATACAGATTATTTTGTTTTTTCAGTTAAACATGGCCAAATTAATTATTATAACTGGATTCTGCTCAATCAAACACAACAACGCTTTCAAATCCCAAACTACAATAAAATGGGAAACAATTCGTTTTTGCTCAACATGTCC
Source organism: Apotomis turbidana (assembly GCA_905147355.2). Classification (NCBI taxonomy): domain Eukaryota; kingdom Metazoa; phylum Arthropoda; class Insecta; order Lepidoptera; family Tortricidae; genus Apotomis; species Apotomis turbidana. The sequence goes on from LR990301.1 coordinate 8,468,862, forward strand.
AAAATGTAAAAGAAAATAATATTAAAAATGTTGTTCTATAGGTTATACTAACTTTTTCCGCTTGATCCATTTAATTCGTTGTTCTCGTTTCCAACTTGCTTGTGGATTTTTTTTTTTTATGATTACTGTTTTTGAATTTGTGATCACTGTTTTTGCCTTTAACTACGCTGCAGGTTTCGTGCCGCATATTTATTACTTTTTAGATGCCTTAATTTCGCTAGTAAAAAGTGACAGTTGGCCTGACGAAAGTTCCTTTTTTGGCCACGGCGCGCGCTGCGATCGATTCGTGGTTCCCCCACCACCTACTTCGCACCCAGCGAATTCTGGGAAAGCAAAGACAATACCTATCGTACAAATCAAAATGACGAGGCTTATAGTAACTTTTATCTCGATATCAAAATAATTTCAAGGGCTTCGTATGACTGATATACATACTTGTATACCGTGTGATCAATCCAAATGGGTCAGTAGGGAGAACTCACAAACAATAGTTAAGAGATAGGGAAATCTGTTCTCATTGGCGTATTTAGGGGGATGGCCGGGTGGGCCGTGCCCACCCCAATATGGCCTAGTGACCACCCCAGGATTTTGGGTTACCCATAGAAATTTATGACTTCAACTCATAGGCCATGGCCAGGCCCCACTTGAAAAATAATCTTAGATACGCCAATGTCTGTTCTCAGGAACCATGGCGTCGATTTTAGATAATTAATAAATATTGCATTCTTTTGTTTTAAATCGGATCAAAACCACTGTAAAGAATGTTATTACGACATGCGACTACTTACAAACTTTAACCAGGTTTAAGTTCCGGTTATGTATGAGATTTATAAAAAAAAACAACGCCATGGTTCCTGTTATTTCCCTATATCTTATAGTTTTCGTTTCTTCCCTACTGACCCATAAAGATTGATCAGAGTGTTTAATATCGAATTTAGCTCTAGGTTTTAAGTATTACATTAAAGTGTCATAAATCTCCTTTGGGAAACCATTTGGCAGCGGTAGTACGAAAGGATTAAATTAATCAATTTATATTCGGTAACCAAATTTCATAGACACTAACGAATCGAATAAAAATGCCGAAAGGGAAAGATTTTGTTGGATGGTTTTATGCAGAAGTGCAATTTAAAAAGTGGATAAAAAAGAGAAATACTTATGAATGTATTTAACTACAAAACTAAATCAAATATTTTTTTTTTTAAATAAAAATTGCGTACTAAGCGTGCTTTTATATTTAACTAAGCTCTGTCGGGTCAAGCGCGCCATACGGGATATGCGCGCCTACCATAAAAATATCGAAAAGTTATACAGATGTTATACGTACTAAAGCCGTCATACAACCATGCAATTAATTTAATTGCATGCAGTAACATCTTTCCTTTTCGATATTCTTAAGGTAGGTTAGGTGCCATCATGTTCACTAACTATAGGATAAAAAAAAAACAACTAACATATTATTTGTAAGCACGAAATAAATGGTTTTTTTTTTATTTTTTTTATACTAGCTTTTACCCGCGACTACGTCCGCGTGGAACTTGGAAGTATGGAATCAACCTCGTACAACACGATAGATATCCACCTAATCACCTTAATTAATAAAAGGTATTATTAAAAGCGCCTAAGCATATGTAAGAGCAATGGTGCTTTTGTTCTAATCATTACATTTCCTACAGGGTCATCAATGTCATCATGAATTACTTACTCACTTTGCAGTCTTTTTAGGGATAGTTTCCAGGATGAAAACTATCCTATGTCCTTTCTCTTGAACTATCTCCATGCCAAATTTCATCAAAATCGATTCAGCGGTTTAAGCGTGAAGAGGTAACAGACATACACACTTTCGCATTTATAATACTAGCTGTGGCCCGTGGTGTTACCCGCTCATCCCACGGGAACACTAAATTTATTCGTGATGAAAAGTATCCTATGTCCTTTTCTGGGTCTCAAACAATCTCCATACCAAATTTCATCAAAGTCGGTTCGGCGTTTTAAGCGTGAAGAGGTAACAGACAGACAGACACACTTTCGCATTTATAATATTAGTATGGATTAGTATGGATATTATTCAATGGCACGCGCTTGACCCGACTCAACTTATAATATTAGTTACGTCTGTAGAATTAAATAAATCTATTGTCTGCACTAGTTCTTATTTCTCTGTTTGACCATTTGACATTAAGTTCGTAATTTTTACCGACTTTATAGTGTGAAAAAAAGTTTCAGTAAATAAATAAAAATTAAAAAGACCAACTGTAGGTATAGTTCGAAAAACTAACACACATTTGTATCTGAAACATCTGGATGATGTTTCAGATACAAATGTCTAATCGTTCTGAGTCAAGACTATGGAGGCGGCCGAAACATCGAAAAACTACTAAGGTACTGTGGGAGTGACTCAGAGTTGCTATTAATATGCGAGAGGTACGATTATATATTTATTATTCGAAGGCTAGTTGAAGACTAAATCAATATTTTATATTTATGACGGATGTCACTCGTCCATTCTAATTTTTAAAACGTATTTATTTTTATGTCAGTGGCCAACTCCACTGAAAGTGAAGTCCAACCTTCACAGTACCTAAGGTAAAAAATGATATTCAATACGAAATGTCTGGTTTTTGTTGCAATAATATGTGAAAGTCGTGTAAGTTTAACACCATCACTACGGCAATTAAATAAGTGAACTCGTTGTCAACCATTCTTATTATGGGGTCGAACAGATCCCATACGCACTGAAGGTGTTAAATCAATATTTTATCATGATTTGTCAGTTATTGAAGGCAGTCAATTGGTAAACATAAACATGCGTATTGAGCGGATAATATCTAAAAGAGCATGATAAAATTGGGTCTAAATCTAATAAAATGTAATTCTCATCTCGCATAACGTCGTCCCAGTAACCCGATTATGCTTTTTCGGGCACCCCCTGATTTCGTGGGTACTTCGGCTGCTAAATGAAATTACTACGTTTTTACAAGATATGAAAATGTGTTTTTGAAGAAGGCCGAGATGCATTGGGCGTTTAAATAAGATTTGGGGGCGAAAATGAAAATATTGTTGGTAATTTTGATATCAAATAAAGTGTCTTTTCCGTGTTTAGCAGCTACTTCGTGGTTAGTTAAAATGTTTGTAGATATTTGATGTTTGAGACAAATGATTGTAATTCAACGCATTTTAATGGTATAAACTCACACAAATCGATCTTGTCACACAGTAAGGTTTAGTAGGCTTATGATATGGGCAGGAATTATTCTAGTTCATCACACAAATATTTGGCCTTGCCGGGATTTGAAACCATGACCGCCGGCTCGGAAGGTATATAGATGCACCACCACTGACACCAAAAGGCATTGTGCTTAAAAGAAAATAGCGTCTGTTTTTTTGCAGAACAGCTCTAAATGACTTTCTAGATAACTTCTTTAAAAGGAAATACAACAAGAACCACTTTGACTAATGAATAATAATTATCTAATTAGCTATTTAGTATCAGCTCAATTCTAACAACTCCACGAATGTACATATTTGGTTATATGGTTGACTCGTAGAGAATCCCATTTGGCATTTAGCCTGCCATTTTAATTTACTTTTCTTTTGGGAAAATAAATTGAAATAAATAAATAACCTGCATGATACGATAATATACGTATCTCGTGTAGGTAGTTTTAGGCTCTATTGTACATGTTTCTCGTTATTATGAAGATATTAAATAAATAATACCTAGTATGTTGTTGACTGTACATCCTCACATTATCCACATGAGCGGCCATTTTGTCTCTGCTACTAAACTTCAAGCCATAAAACGCCACCTTGCTAGGTTATAAAATTAGACATCGCAGTCTCAACACAATTTGCTGTGCGCTCGACAATGTCCTGTCTCTTTCACTCAACAGATATAAAACAACATAAGAGAAGGACAGATAGGTAACCTAAAATTTAATTTTACTTGCCTCGAGCGGGAAGGCTCAATTTTTATGTTTCCGATTCCGACTAGTAATTTGTTTACTGGTCGCGTGAACTAGAACAATTGAGGTGACCTAATCTTAACCTTAAAGAGACTAGAAGTTCTTAAATTAAACGACTATATTTGCAAAATGTATTGACATTCGTCGCCCAAACACGGTTGACTGAATCTATCGCTTTTGGATATAGATATTACAATGAGCCTAGATTTTCAGCCATATCACATTAAGGAGTATAGAAGTAAAAATACTAACTATTTTCGTAGAAGAAACCGCTAAGACACATACGTAAATACATGCAAGTATACAATCTTGTTTCATCGAATTTCCATTTCATAGAAATATAATTTCATCGAAAGCATTTTTTTCTGAAACTTTCAAATATTTCGGAATGTTATAACCTAATGTAATCTATAGGTTGACCTTTTCAAGATTTCTGAAAATTGCTTGACATCCGGGGAAAAAGAGGTTTCCATTACAAACATACAAAAAATTACATACACCGTGAAATTTTAGTGGTTGTTTTCCCGCAACGAAATGATTTTGCCATGGACGTACAATCCGTGTGTAATCTTTTTTTTCATTAATGTTAAGAAATGTCAGATTTGCAAAAGCGTCGAACGAAACTCGAAAATGACCTAACACCAGTAGTAGCACTGCAGTAGTACGTACTTCTTTCAAGTGAATAAAACAAAATAACCTAAAAAGTAGTGCCATTTTTCCTTCATACTTTTACGGGCTTAGGACCGTCATTAAATACGTTTTACGGGCAGTTTACGGATCTTCAAAAGTAAAAATTACAAGTTTAGATCAAGCTTGAAATGATCAAAAACGTATTTAAGGCGTATTTAAAAAATGGAATCAACTTATTTACAATGATTATTAAATTGCCTTACCTAATTTTTAATCGTCCCGTATTCACACTTAAAACTTCCCGATAACGCAATTGTTCGTACTGCAATCCGCCACGTTCAATGCACAATCGGGCACGTTTACTTTGATTGTTTTTCAATGATATTAATGTAACTATCAAGTCTAACAACATCGAAAGCGTCCGTTATTCCCGCTATTAACGCATCACGAGTTTCGTATTCCCGCTGGTACACTAGGCGCTTTAGCTCAGACCACAAATAAAAGTCCAACGGAGTTAGGTCCGGGTCTGTCGTAATTACGGTGATTTGTGAACTCCGCATGCGCAAAACGAGGGTGGATGCGCTTGCGCCTGTCACGGGTCAACTGAAAAGAAGGGTGGCCGCGTCGGCGCCTTAATCTACTACTGGGAATCCCTGAGAGTGAGAGGGGAGTATCCGCGTTGCTCGCTGCGGGAGCGCCTTATTACTGACATGCTACGACTTATTTGTGCCTAATCGTGTTTACTTGTTTATTCGTTTATTCGTTTATCTGTTTACCTACAATATCGGGAACTGTCATTTACTTGCAGTTTTAGTGCGTTACTATTGTTTTTCGCAAGTTCGAGTTCAGGGTATTATTTTTGTATTTTTTTTAAAGACAAGTTTTTATTTTTTGAGTTTGTCTATTATAATTCGAAAGTAGGGGAAGTCCGGGAGACGTGAACCCCAATTTCATTAAAGATGCTTAAAATTTTATGTATTAGTCGTAGCGTCTTGTAATTGGGCTCATGTATGTCTCATCTTGTTGGGTATAATTTGATAATATAATATTGTTGATAAAGTTAACATATATTTTTTTAATTCATGTTTTAAAAAAACGGAAAAATGGATCAAATCTCCCACCCCTACGGGTGAGTTGACCAGGGCTTGAGGGAGAATTGACCATACATTTGTCTAGAAGGAAAAAAAAAAAAAATATAATTTTGTTATTAATATTTCACGAAAAACACAGCCATAATTAGATACGAGACGTTCTTACAGAAACAATCAACATTTAACATTATTAAGCTAGTTTTTTAACTTGTAAATCATAGGATATGAAAATCTTGTAAGTAACAGAAAACTGATCAATTATAAACACTAATGGCACATCAGTTATCACATGTGATTATGCACATTAATAAATAAGCTTTAAATCCAAAACTAAACATGAGTTTTTCTTACAAATAATCGATAGTTAACAACATGAGGCCGTTTCTTGAAAATGTTAAAGAAAATTAATTATGATTTCACTTGTAACAGAAAATTAGGCACCTCAGGAATCACATAATATTACAGATCCAGGGCTTCCACAATGAAAGATGTACTTAAGAAAATTGTATAATTGTAATTACTTCATTGTATTCTATATTTTTAAATACATTTGTTATCTGCGAGCTCCGCCCGTTACAAAATTCGTCGCCATCGTCCTTCTCGCAGAATACCCGCCTGATATCGAATTTTTATTTTTTTTGATATACCCACAATTATATAAAGACCAAAATGCCAAATCGCTAACAGACGGCCATTCTGTTTCAGGAATGTCCCTATTCCGATAGAAGCTCGGCCATTCTTAAGAGTAGGTATGGCCTCATACAAAAGAAGCTGCATTTAAGCATATTTACATGATCTGTTAATATACAACTAAACAAGTACATTATGTGTATACAAATTAGACTTTAAACAATAGTAGAGTAACTCTAAAGCGAATTGTTTTTTTTTTTTTTTTTCAATTTAGACATTGATAACTGCAATAAAACTACTAATCAAAACCCGATACTTATTTATCTTTTCTGGAAGAAAAGAGTTTATGTCACCGTAGACTATATATGTTTATCACTATTGTGTTTGTGTAAGTACTCGTGTCGCCGCTGCAGATTCAACACACAATCGTCGTAATTGATTCTGTTTCTCGAAGAGCTGGTGTCACCGTAGACTTCTCGAAGCGCTCGCTCACCGTAAACTCGACACACATTCCTCATAATTGCTTTTGTTTCTCGAAGTGCTCGGTCACCGTAGACTCGACACACATTCCTCATAATTACTTCTGTTTCTCGAAGTGCTCGGTCACCGTAGACTCGACACACATTCCTCGTAATTACTTCTGTTTCTCGAAGTGCTCGGTCACCGTAGACTCGACACAATCCTCATAATTGCTTCTGTTTCTCGAAGTGCTCGGTCACCGTAGACTCGACACACATTCCTCATAATTCTGCCACCCGAGGGCATCCTCCGAGTTTGACTTGTCACCGTGTTTGCTACAGCTTGCCTCCCGAGGGCTTCCGCCTGATCCTTTTTTTTCAATACTTACCGTAAAAGTGATGCCACCCGCGGGTCAGTCATCAATCGTTCTGCAACGATCATCATTATTATTTATCATTATTGTTATTTAATGCCTCATGTCACAGCGCAAGCAAGCAAATTAAGCACAGCGCTGCATGGCGCCAGGGAAAATCAGACAATTGGCCAATGCCGATGCTGACACAGCTCGCCCACTCCTTGTCTATAACAGCCACCTTCACAGTGTCATATGTCACGGTGCATCGGTTTGGGGCAAAACGGCCGACATTCAAAAATATCAGTGCTCCCAAAAAAAAACCCTCTCGCTCCATATACAACTTGAATGCCCGTGATTCTTAAATATAACTTTTTTTTCAATAAACAGTAAACACTAACTGTAGCGTCTCAAGGTATTTTAAAAACGTATATCCATTAACTAAAGAATCTGATATCCACAACAACAACACCAGAAATAAACATACGATAACATGACTTCGGACTAGATGGATACAACAACTAGACGGCCCCGAGACCCTGACTTCTGAGCTAGGTAAAAACATGTGTTACGCAAGTCAGTCCCTCATCACACTTATAATCCAGTCACTAATAAAACCGATACCTATTAGACAGTTTTGCGTTCCTGCGTTCGTAATGTAAAGTAGTCGTCCACAGGCCAATATATTGATTTATTATAATTATCCTGCACACGATGATCCATTACATCTCTCTAAAACTATTTAGAGTCCTCATTTGAAAGGCACATCATACCCTATGTCTTGCCTTGAGTACTATCTGACACATACTCGCAATGCAGGGCCGGAATCAGAATCCAAATGACTTAGTCTTAATTCATGGTACATTGTACGCAACCAATTTCAGGGGCACAGTTACACAACCTGTTTTTCTTTGCGCTTACTTTCTATAGCAAAATATCATAATCAGCATTTTATAATCTTGAAGGACTCGCACCTATATTATGCATGTGGGCTTAACCTTTATCAAGGGACTATTTAGATTAAGCACGAACTTCACATTATCATTGCAATAGCATAGTTGTATTAGTTTCATTGATCGTTGTCAGTTACAAGTCAAACCATTTACATTCCATAGTACACATAATTATCACCATAACTACAGCCCAACAAGTGTGGGTCTGGCCCAGAGATAGTGGCGCCACAAACAGCCTTCATGCGGCAACAATGTGCATACGTCACATGTTTGCACTATTAAACGTCAATAGCGATTTATGATTCACCAAGTTAAAACATTGCTTACAGGAGCGCCTCTCAATCCTTCGTCACTTATAAAATAAATACTGAATCCTATTGTACAAAAAAAACCTGACTATCATTACCGCGCATAGTTCCGGCTTTATGAAATTTACGGAATATTCAGTCCTATTTCCTCCCCGTTTACATCAGCGACTCTCAACGTCAGTTACCAAAAATTCGCCATTGCCAGCCAGATAAATCATCACTACAAATAATCCGCAATATGGCACGGGTTGTCAAATCCTCTGTTGGACTATATTATAAATGTATTTACCTCTGATATAATTACATAATAATTCAGTATTCACATTTATACAGAGTTAATGATCCTGATGCAGAAATTCATCTACTGAGCAAAGCGCATCATCTATTAAGTATATTTGAAAATAAACGAGATATTTTAAAATTAATATATTTTCCGACACCTCAATTATACCTTACAGTTATATTGGAGCCCATTTGCGTCTCTGTATAGTTTACAAAAGAAAACTGGCTGTTGAGCCTCCTTCGGTTTTCTTCTCAGCCGTGGTCTCCTCTTTGGAAAAGAAACCCTCGGAATCGGAATTCATCGAGACATTAGACTCGTTAAAATGCCCCTGAGGCCTATCCAGAGTATAAAGCCAATCACATCATAACTATGGTAAAGTGAAGCCTTCACGCTGCATTCTTTCACCCATCCCGTTCAATATATTATACGCCGAACACATTGCAAGGACATGTGACGGCTGGGACGACGGCATAAGGGCTCAAGCCTGCGACACGCCGACGATACCACTCTCACAGAGTGAGACAGAAATGCGCAAAAAGGATCGGAACAGCCAAAGGCGCAATAACGCAGCCCGATAATATATGGACGGACAGGAACATCTCCACCAACACCAAGATCACCCCGATCCGAATTCTGGCGTCCTCCATATTTTCACACGGCTCACCGACATGGACTATATTGAAGAAAGCCGACCGTGGTCGTCCCTTCGATTTTAGGTATTCAGTTATTTATTTATACAAAACATTTACATGACATTACAGTAAAAACCAATGCGTCACCAAACTTAGATTAACAATAAAAAAATTACAACTTCATGACAGCGATTAACAACCAAATCATATTGGCATCCATCGCCTCTTAGAATTGATTCATTCGAAATGTGATGCTGGAGAAATACGCTGCGCATACCCGCCATGGACAGCGCGCACCACTAACGCATCAATCTAAGCTCAACTCAAGGTCCGAACCAGACTTTCCACAGCCAGTCTTCGCAGAGTTCTAGAGTACTTTGGTCACATTACCAGGAAATACAGTGATAACCTAGAAAACTGATACTTAGTCACTAGAGAAGTTGAAGGCAAGTGACCACTCGGTCTTCTCTAGTGGCAGGATCCCGTCACGCTGGTCCCTTATTTTTTTTTCATTTCATTCATTCACTTCATTTAGTTTCATTTCACTTGATTTCAATGAGGCAGTCGACGCAAGAGGAGGACGAAGATTTGCATTACAAGTACTTCCAGGAACCAATACTGCGTCATTTAAACAACTCTTTTTTTTTTGCTGATTAGCGATAAATGCAAATGCATCGAAAACGTCCCGCAATTTTGGTACACTCGTGGTTTTAGCTGATAAACATACTTATCTTTATCGAGTACAGCACTACTTTAAATGGGCCTCGACACTTACAAGCGCTACTTCATGTTTCCTTTATCAGGATTATATCTATATATTTTATTTTTCTCCTTTATTCAAATTAGTTATGATCGGTAATACTAACAAAAGCGTACGATTAAGAAGACAACAAACATGATTGAGGATCATTTTGATCATAATTGCGAACTTTGACATGGATGCAGTACCTTTCTGATTATGCTGCCTTAAAATCCAAACATCTACACGATATCTGATCAGTATAATCTTGTCTTAAGATCAAAATGTCTGCCAAGCAGATGGGCTAAATTGGAATACAATTACCACTTTATTTTACAGAAAAAGTCACAATTTATAAACCCGTAAATCCGAAGGTGACTTTCTTGCAGTTGAGTTATTATGACTACATTGAAGTTTATGAGTTTGTATATCCCAACCCCTTTCGTCAAAGAGTTCTAGATGGTCGTCTATTAGTGCTCAATTTAATAATTTGCGTACTGCAATTGGTTAATTGGTCTCTTTTATCACTTCGAAAGCTTTGAACTCGTAGGATGCAAAACTTGCGCCTTGGCCTGGGTTAACTTTAAGCAAAGTACCTGATTTTAGTAAGTAACTATGTCCTCATTTACTTCGATTGTAGTTTTAGATTTGGTATTCTACATTTCCCAAATCATAGTATGTCTAAAGTAAAATAACCCCTATATCTATTAAGCAAGCAGAGTAGATTTCTCTTTGCTTGTTCTACTTGCTTTGTCTTGTAACTTTGTGGCCAACATTAATTAATTATCTATGGTAAGGTAATTGAATATTTCGTTGCAGTTGGCGAGTTCATTACGTTAGTACATGCTCGTATAGTTCCTTTCTGAAGGTATATTATGGCACGCGCTGTTGACCTTTGTTGGTGTCATTTTAAAATCTGTTTTCTTTCAATCATTCTACTTAGTGTATGGTAAACTGGCACTCAGTTACAAGTTGTAACTTACAACCCCAATGGCGTTCGATTTTCAATCATGGATTTTCAACCACTAACAGATCGTATTAAACTTCCGACTAGTCACATGATAAGTACACATGATAAATAAAATTTCGGATTCAAACGGTACAAATTTTAAAAAACTACGATGGCTGGTAATTTTGTTGGTGACTGGCCCATCAATACATCAGTACCCGTAATACATTTTTGAGCAAAAATAGGTACACCGCAAGGGTTGCATGTGTGCGCTCCCCGTTGTCGTATTCGAGGAGTATTTTGGAATGTCTTCAGTGCCGCGGACACGGTTGCACGTGGAAATTTATCAGTGCTAATTTACGGGTACGGTTTTTTTTATATATATATGTTTAATTCAAATTAATTCAAGCTATGGGAACCTTTACTTATCGTGCACTATATATCCTACCTATACTTGTAAAATCCCGAGATCCAGGTTTTCGTATAAATTATGAAATAAACCTAAATTATCTCGTAATAATTAAGGTTAGTATGCTTTTAATCTATCTGAAGGTCTTTGTAAAGAGCCACGTGACACTGATCACGTTATCAAGAGATGCGCAATGTGGAAAATAATGTAGGTAATTTACAGAGCTAAATGTGGCACTGTACCTAACATTGAGAAAGCCTATGTGTGAATACCATACTTAAATAAATTTTATGGTTTAAGTACATGAGTTGAGCTAGTATCATTTTATATTCATTGGTTAGTCCTGTCCCTTTTTGCTTAGTATTTTCCTTTGAAATACTTCGACGATATGTAATCATACCGGGACATAATTATCAAGATTCAGTGTGTAAATATTTTCCTCAACATGTTGAAGTTTGTGTTTATGTTATGCTTAAATAGTATAACAGTCAGGGCTCAAATTAAATGTTAATTATTCAAATCAGAACAAAAATGATGCTCCATTTATTAAATGTACACCAAATTATAATTGAGAACACCTGTGTTCTCTAGTATTGTAATGTGTATACCTAATACCGTTAATACCACATCGTAATCACACTAATATTATATTATTTATATGTAAAGGCTAAAGTTAGTGAGTGTGTTGTTGCGTACAAGGTTGTTACTTCTTCACGCTCAAACGGCCGGACCAAGTTTGATAAATTTTTGCAGAGCAAAGGCCCGCAGGAAGAAACCCCTTAAAGGGATGAGTCGGCCTTTGTACATACCACACATACTCATTATTTTAAAATGTATTTCTTGTATTTGTGACAATAAAGTGTGTATATATTAAAATGACTAAAACAATCCTTAAAGGATCTTAATAATTACCTATTTATTACTCTTTTAATTTTTATTTTACCTCAGATGTCGGATACTGATAACAACTGCTGAGTGCTACGGGTCCACAACGCGTCAACTTCATTCACGAGAGTAGCGAGGAGTTACCGAGCGTATATATATTATTTCAATAAGGTTCAACTCGTGTGAACACAATATGGCGAATAAAATTACTGGCTTTGAATTTTAGTTGGTATTTAAATCACTTCGAGATTTACTCGTACACATTCCCCATTTTTTCGCGTACAAAGCGCCGTTCGAAACAATAACTTGGTGAACGCTCTTTCCGTATAGGATCTGTGTCGTGTGGTACTTACTAACAAAGACACAGCCAATCGTGTTTTGGAATAATGTTTGACATATCCCATTATGTTACCTTAAAAATACACAGCTAATAGCGTCCCTGACGGTGCTATGCTGTATTAACGTATATTATAATCCAATTTTTTATTTTTATTTTGCAAACGTAATTCCGCATGACTATACCTACCAACATTCCGATAGGTACTATAAATGTTAATAGATTGTTCCGGATCTATAGCAACATCCAAAAGACATGAGACATTCTTTTTCAAGAAAGAGTCTATTGGTAAACGGTTTTTTTTTCTGAATTTGTTTTTTTTTTTTTTGTATTATCATTATTAATATCATACACGACAAATAAACAAATATAAATAAACAATACTGGCGTAATAAATCTTATCATTGATACCTTGATAATTTCATCGTCAATTGTCATTAGTTCTCCAAAAATACTACTTCTACTATATCTATGCCAAAAATATGATATTTCAATCGATTCTTTACGGCAACTTCACACAAAAATTTAAATTATTAGTACCTAAGTGTACTGAGGATATACAAAAACGTATATTCTACATATACTTACTTTATCCATGCAAACTTTAGAACAGGTTATAAACAATTACATATTTAGATGTCTAAAATAAACAAGAAACGCAATCCACATAATAATATTTTTTTTATAAACGTTATATATTATAACGTTTATTAAATGTAACTACATAAGCACCTACATAATTAAATAATGTATTTCAATTTACCAATTACCTACTATAAACCATTCTTTGAAGTCATATTTAACACCAGCACCTCTAGCATAACTGTCATACGCGACTATTTCTCGCGCGAGATAATTACCCGTCTCTTTCTGTGCAGTAATGTGAGAGAGTGACGGGTAGCGCTATGTCGCGTGACAAGAGTCGCGAAGCATCGTTGTGCTAGACCGGCAGCTGGCCGATATATTATAACCTGTCGGTTTTTGTGTTGCTCCTTGAACATTAATACCTCAATGTCCTTGAATAATTAATTACCATCCACTGACGTGGGCGTGAACATACCTTAGAGTAAGTAAAATGTAACACATACCTGAGGTTTTCTCACAACGGTCTTACCACTTCGGAAATATTACAGATCCAGGGCTTCCACAATGAAAGATGTACTTAAGAAAATTGTATAATTGTAATTACTTCATTGTATTCTATATTTTTAAATACATTTGTTATCTGCGAGCTCCGCCCGTTACAAAATTCGTCGCCATCGTCCTTCTCGCAGAATACCCGCCTGATATCGAATTTTTATTTTTTTTGATATACCCACAATTATATAAAGACCAAAATGCCAAATCGCTAACAATACGATTATGCACATTAATTAACAACATATAAAACCATAATTATTATTATGAGTTTTTCTTAGAAGAAATAATATTTAACAACATGAAGCCATTTTAGATTTTTTTTCCTACATATTACAAAAACTGAACTATAATCTCACTTATAACCAAAAAGTATGCAAGTTTTAAACAATAATCATCAGGAATCTCAAACCCGAAAATATAAATGAGTTTCTCTTACAAATGATCAACATTTAATAATATAATAATAATCAACTAAAGAGCAGAGCGGGACATTTGAACCACTGATCATGCCTCCCACCGACAGAGTGGTCAAGTCTCCCCTACCCCCCTTGCCTTACAAAAGTGATGTTTCCTCTAAACAATTGCAACGGACGATTCCACACACATTTACTCAGCAATACTACATTAAACAAAGAATACGACGAGATAATAAAACAGATCTTACCTCCAAAACTGTTGAAACTGCATAAGAAAGCAAAAAAATATTTTTATTCAGTTTTGAAACGCAAAAACACGTTTTTCTCGCTCAAAGCCGAACCGTAGTAATGGCGGTAAATATGGCGCACTCGCAGCCACCGCCTTTATGCAAGTGTCTTTCGAGCTATCAACGGCACCGATGACGCGAAATTTGAATGAAATATTTGAGATATGCTGTTTGTTGTAAATATCTAACATTGAATAAGTGAGGTAGGCTGACGATTTGGAGGTCACTGAATCTTTTTTTTGGATTACGCGAGTTGATTGTGCACAAATAATTATAGTTATTTACAGCCTATTCGTCCTTTCTTGTCTTATAATTAGTAAACAGTATTATTATCCCGAAGTTTTAATTTAAAATTCCAAGACAAGCTGTAATCTCACAAGTAAATAAAGAAATATCTCATAAAACTCATAAATTAATATTAAGGGAGAATCTTATACAAATCGACCTAGCCCCAGACTAAGCAAAGCTTGTATTATGACGACGCGGCTGGCGCAGTGCTTAAGCAACTGCCGACTGAGCCGACTGTCCTGGGTTCGAATCCCGGCAAGGGCAAATATTTGTGTGATGAGCTCGAATATTTGTGCCTGGGTCATGGATGTTATTTGTATTTAAGTATGTATTTATCTATATAAGTATGTTTATCGTCGTCTAGTGTCCATTACACAAGCCTACTACTAGAGCTTACTGTGGGACCAGATTGATTTGTGTGAGGTTGTCCGATATTTTTTATTATTATTTTTTTCTTTTTTTTTATGTGTTCTAGACTACGATACGATATACATAATATATAAGTACAGATAACAGCTATAACCCAGGAACAAATTTAATATTCAAGTTCATCACACAAATATTTGCCCTTGCCGAGATTCGAACCCAGCACCGTCGAATCAGTAAGCAGCTATTACAAACAGCGTCAACCGCGCTATATATAAATAAAATGAAAATAAAGTAACTCATGTAACTTCATTTATACGAAAATTGCAGTTATCGACAAACATGTACTCCTTTTTTATTACTATGGTGCAATTTATTACTTAAATAAAACACGTTATCAATTACTAATTAAAAATACGTCTATCTAAACATTATATGTTGTACCTCTTATTAAACTAAACTATGTGTAAAAATGGGCCCCGTGGCATTGTACCAAAGAGGCTGGTAGCATTACCTCGCTGTATTGCTATGACGCTGAGCGAGGACGCTGCCAGCCCTTTGGTCACCAGTGGTGTCGACGATAGCTTAGAAAGTTCTTTAAAAACAAATCTTATAGCGGTTGGACCCCACGGGCCCAGGGTCTAACTATGGTTAAATAAATAAATATTGGACAACCTCATATTAATCAATCTAGTCCCACAGTAAGCTCTAGTAGGCTTGTGTTATGGGCACTAGACGACGATAAATATACTTAATATTTTATTTTATTTATTTTGTTTTATTTATTAGGTCTGCCAACAGCGGTTACAATCTTACATTCTTACATATTCATGTATAATATACTTAGACTTATTGCACAGCTAATTATAGGCAAACACAGCATGCGTACGGTTTTAGTTAAGTTGGTTTACGAAAAGGAATAAAGCTAGTTACATAAAGATAATAATTACTATGAAAAGAGAAAATTTATAAACAATTTTTTAGATGGACAAAGAGTTTAAGGTTGGTTACAAATACAGTAGTAGGGCTAGCCGCCTCAATCTATATCTAGGCTGAAGGAATACAAAAACAATAATCAGTCGTGAGTACTGGACCGAAACCTGATAAGGGAGTCAAAATGAACATCACTGGAGTTAGACATTTCGTTTACCAGTCTGCATAAGCGTGTGACTGGTGAATTTTTTGCTAAAATAGTTCTTCGAAAAGGGGGTACAAAAGGCTTCACTGTGGCACGAGGATACCTATTAGGAATTTTGAATTTGAATTTTTGCAACAGTTGTGGGCAATCAATTTTATTTCTGAATAGTTTGTATAAAAATGTCAAGTCTAGATCAATTCTGCGTTGCGACAGTGTCTGTAATTTAAAATATTTCAGGCGATTATTATATGATGCTATTTTCTTTGCAACCCCATATGTTCTAGCCAAGTGCCAAGTAAAGCGTTTTTGCACCCTCTCGATTCTTAAGCTGTGTGTAGCAAAGTGTGGTCGCCAGACAGTGCTGCAGTACTCTAAGACGCTCCGGACTAAAGTATAATACAGTATTTTTTTTGTTTTTGCTTTACGGAAAACTCTACTGTTTCTTATTACAAAACCAAGCATTTTTGATGCCTTTTTGGTTACGGCATCGATGTGTGGGATAAACGTTAGTTTTTTGTCGAATATGACACCTAGGTCCTTAATTTGTTCAATTTCTGTGATATTGTTCCCCGCTATTGAGTAAGATGATGATATGATGTTACTATTTCGTGTAAATTTAACATGGTAGCATTTGTCAGCATTTAGATTCATACCATTTCTATCACACCATAGAGATAACCTATCGATATCAGCCTGAAGTAAAATTGTGTCAAACGGAGATGTTATAACTTTTGAGAATTTCAAGTCATCTGCAAATAGAAATGGTGTTGAGTTGTGCATACAATGTGGTATATCGTTGATAAAGATGTTAAATAGGAAAGGCGCTAAGTGCGATCCTTGAGGGACCCCAGATGTTATGGTTTTATAGTTTGATTTGTAGCCATTCATTACTACATAAAAAAACCTGTCTTTTAAGTAAGATCGTAGCCATTCCAGAAATGGTCCTGAAATACCATATGCAGATAATTTTTGCAGTAATATGCGATGAGATACCCGGTCGAATGCCTTGCTGAAGTCGGTATAGACTACATCTACTTGTTTTCCAGTGTCTATTGCCTCTGTTAAGGTTTCAACAAATGTCACAAGATTAGTGTTAGTAGAACGAGCGGGCACAAAGCCGTGTTGATGGATGGTTAAATTATGTTTAATGTGACTTTGGATAATGGGACATAAGAGTGATTCAAATATTTTTGGAAGTGTACTCAGAATAGATATCGGTCTGTAATTGCTTATTAGGGAATCATTGTCGGACTTGAATATGGGTACAACTTTAGCTGATTTCCAGTCGTTCGGAAACAACCCAGAGCGCAGGGATGTGTTGAAGATTAAATACAGTGGTTCAACAAGGCTAGAAGCGCATTCGTAGATAAATAGCGGAGGTATCTCATCGGGTCCCGCACCCTTGTTGACGTCCAGACTTAAGAGTTTTTTTTCAATCGTTGTACGTTCTAATGATATGGTTGATAGTATTTCAGTGCTAATGTCTTCTATATCGTTACCCGCGTTGGCTGCTACGTCATCATTGCTATAAATTGAAGAAAAGAAATTTGCAAACATGTTACAGATTGCAGATCCATCTGTCGAGGTGATGACCCCGTCCGACATGGCTGCGGGGTAGTTTCCTGTGCCTCCACGTTTAGCTTTGACAAAACTCCAAAAACATTTGGGATTCACTGATATACCTAACTCTATTCTATCTATATATGAATTATAGCACTCAGTAGCGTATTTATTGCACCTATCCTTTAGTAATGTCAGAGAAATTTTATCGAGTGGGTTTTTATATTTATTATATCTAATCCTATATTTATTTTTTTCCTTCAGCATTCGAATTAAGTTTCCATTGAACCATGGGGGATACTTATCCTTTTTATATGTATTTTTGAACGGAACATGTGTTTTAATAATATTTTTAATAATGTCGTTTAAAGTGTATACCATATTATTGGCGTCCTTTCCTTAAAAAAGTTCATTCCAGTCAATTTTTTCTAAACATTTATTTATTGCTTTAAAGTTAGCTTTCCTAAAGTTTGGTATTAAGTTTACTGTATTACTATTTAGTGTTTCTTTTTCCAGGTATGATATATTAATATGAAGAGGGGGATGATAAGGATCTATTTTACTGAGTATATCAACGGCCAAGTCTACTACACAAATGCTGAGATTAGTCAGGATCAAGTCCAGCATTCTACCCTGATGATTTGCAATACAATTTTTTTGTATCAAACTATTTAGGGTACAAAAATCTATAAGGATTTGCCCCGCAGGCGTTAATCGGGGTACGTGATTAGTTTGTTTATGGATTAGGCTCCAGTCAATACATCCAAGATTAAAGTCACCTAGGATACATACAGGTGAATCCGAGTTTTCTAGTACAATGTTACATTTCGAAAGATAATCACTCAGTACTTGTTTATGGATTGGTGGCGGTAGGTATACTGCGCAAATTATTATTTTTAAGGACATACGTATCGGTGTTAAATCTATGACAACCCATAAATCCTCGCTATTACTCTCCCAATGAGCCATTCTAGTAGATATGAGTTTAGTAGATACTGCGATTAATACCCCGCCACCCTCCTTGTTACATAATCTTGTTGACTCCCTGTCCCGCCGGTAAACAATGTATTGGTCATTGAAAAGTTCGCTACTAAATACATTTTGGTTAAGCCATGTTTCAGTTAAAACTATTACATCATAATGAGAACAAGTTATTTTTTTATAGAAATCATGAGTTTTGGATTTTAAGCCTCTACAATTTTGGTAATACAAGCTCAAATTTGCGAATTTATAAAGATAAACTTACATAAGTACTTGCGTAACATTTTATAAAGTTAAGCTAATTTTTTTAGAGCGTCCTTATCTCTTATGTAAATTGAGTCCGAGTCATCAGTTTTGCGCACGTAGATTCTGCCGTCGCGCGTCCAACAACGCGTGTACGACTTTTCTTTGGCGATCTTGCGTGTCGCAGCGTGCAGTGCTTTCATGGCTGGGGATAGGTGCTCGACTACGTATATAGGAGATTTAGTCCCTTCGCATCCAATGTGTGAGCTGTTCAGCTTGTTTTCAGGATTCGATTTATTGTAGTTGATCACGGAGGCCAGGAAATTGTTGCGAGTAATCGGGCTGTTAAACTGTACGACTATGGAGCGCGGTCTGGTATTCTCTTTATTCAGCTTTGCTATGCGGCTGCAGCTAAAAATCTCGTCGGCTTTTACGTTACACTGAACAGCGCTCCCAATGCTAGTTATAATTTGTATTATGTTTTCTGTTTTTTTCTCTGGTACACACTGAATTTCAACGTTGCTCGCGCGGGACCGCTGCTCCATTTGGTTGACTCTGGCTGTAAGGTCTTGAATAATTGATCGAAAATTATCGTTTTCAGTTTGTAATGCAGTAATTGTCTCGGACATTTCGTTCTGGTTTTGTAGAATATCTTCATACTGTTCCGCGACAAAGGTCACTGATTTCTGCAAATCAGTTAAATCTCTTTTAATAGGGTCTAGTTCAGTATTAAAGTACCTCTTTAACTTATCTTCAGTACACAACAAACATTCGTTGACTATGTCGCGCAAGTCGTCGCGAGAAATTGGTTGCGCCGAAGATCCTTTCATCGCCGGAGGTGAATCAACGGCTTGGCGTTTCTGTGCCCGCACTGTGACATTATTGCTGGAGTTACAGCGCACGGGTGTGTTGTCTTTCTTGGCTGCATGTCTGTTGTTGGTGCATAAGGGGCAAGTCCACGTTTCGGAGATTGCTCCATCCTTATCGAAGTCGCTTGTCGATGTAGTGGCAATGCAGTCCAGATGGTACGCCTTTCTGCATTTATGACAGCGGACATATTTTTCTTCTGTAGTTCCAGATAAACAACAGCCCCAATCGAGATCGTTTAGTGGCATCGTAAACAACAGAACACATACTAGATAGATAAACTATGGCTCTGATTTTTGTTTTGTTGTTTAAATGAAAAAAAAATACTGTGGTATGGTCTGAGGATGATTATCAAAACTGTAAACATAAATAAAGTAAAACAGAGTAATTGGTTATATAAATAATATAATCATAAAACGAATTACGTTATAGCCATAACATATATTATTAAAATTACTCTTTGTAGAAATTGTTATTTACAATTACAGAGTATAACATAATTACATACCGTTCTATCGCAATACAATTTAAACAAAACCTTCCTTTATGCAATTACGTACAATTACCTAATGATACCTATAGTATGTTCAACTTTATGTTTTCAGCTAAATATTAATAAGTTCAAAAAAAGGAGTATGTATGTATGTTTGTCCGCGAATATCTCGCGTTGGGCTGAACCTTTTAATGCGGTTTTCAGAAAAGTATTTGTTACACTTAGGAAACGGTTTTTGTATTTAACCAACTTCAAAAAGAGGTTCTCAGTTAGATGGTTTACCCTTGAAATTTCGACAAACATTTAATCGAATTTCAGTTCAAAGTCAACGGTACACATTTTTTCATTTGATCGAATATTCATTACATCGAACAATTAAATGGTGTATTTTTATAACACCGATTTTTAATCTATAGTAATATTATTTATTATATACTTTATTTCGCAGTTCTTTATTTCATATTTTATTATTCCATATTTTATTATTTTGTTTTAAATTTTACATTGTAGAAAATCATTTAAGTATTTATCATTCTACAACTTCAATGAATTATGTGAGGAACTAAACGCAATGGGCTCGCGGACGGATGTGGGTAGATATTATGTTTTATGTGTGTACCCTTTTGTTCGCCTATGTCTGCGAGCCGTTTCGTTTTTGGGGCCTGAAAAAAAAAATAACCGTAACCTAACCTAACCAACCTATGTCTGCGAGCCGTTTCGTTTTTGGGGTCATCAAAAAAAAATAACCCTAACCTAACCTAGCCAACCTATGGCTGCGAGCCGTTTCGTTTTTGGGGTCATAAAAAAATTAACCCTAACCTAACCTAACCAACCTATGTCTGCGAGCCGTTTCGTTTTTGGGATCATCAAAAAAAAAACCCTAACCTAACCAACCTATGTCTGCGAGCCGTTTTGTTTTTGGGGTCATCAAAAAAAAAATAACCCTAACCTAACCTAACCAACCTATGTCTGCGAGCCGTTTCGTTTTTGAGGTCATCAATAAAAAATAACCCTAACCTAACCTAGCCAACCTATGTCTGCGAGCCGTTTCGTTTTTGGGAACATAAAAAAATAACCCGAACCTAACCTACCTATGTCTGCGAGCCGTTTCGTTTTTGGGGTCATAAAAAAAATAACCCTAACCTACCTATGTCTGCGAGCCGTTTCGTTTTTGGGGTCATCAAAAAAAATAACCCTAACCTAACCTAACCAATCTACGTCTGCGAGCCGTTTCTTTTTTGGGGTCATAAAAAAAATAACCCTAACCTAACCTAGCCAACCTATAGCTGCGAGCTGTTTCGTTTTTGGGGTCATAAAAAAAAATAACCCTAACCTAACCTAACCAACCTATGTCTGCGAGCCGTTTCGTTTTTGGGGTTATCAAAAAAAAAATAACCCTAACCTAACCTGAAATGAATGAGTTGTATAATAATACCTCGATGAAATAATATAAAAAATTTCATGTTCTGTCTTTAAAATAATCTATTAAATGTAATTTTAAGCATTTAAAATTCCTTATAACATAGCTCTAATAATTGTTATAATATGTAATGAATAGTCGATGAAGCCATAATACTCCAAGAGATAATATTTATACTGAATATTCTGTGAATCGTTTTCAATGAAATGAAATTCGATGAAAAGTTTGTCGAGATTTCAAGGGGCACCCCAGTTAGACCCGTATGTAGTTGTTCATGAACAACTTTATAATCTTTAACCCTAAACTTGGCAGTGTATCTTATAATGTACATTGTAAAGTAAAAAAATCTACCGGTCAGTATCGATCGATTTATATTTTCTGCTTAGTATTAAATCGAAGCATGATGTGCACACTTTCTACCTAAATTTTTTTTATGTGCTCCGGCAACAAATTTTGACCAAGTAGCTCGCCAGATGGTAGACCATACGCGTGCGAATATGAAGCTCAATGTAAAAAAATATATATATAAATTTTTAATATTGACTTGGTAAATAAAAAATCACTTTTACCTATTGCCGAATAGTTGAACTAACGATTTTAAACTAAAATTAATAGAAAAACACTAATTTTCCAAGTAAAATATAAGCATATTTTTGGGTGTATCTTTTAATGCACACTGCCAGCTTATTAGTAATTTTAATATGTGCATTTTTGGATACACTGCCAGGTTGCGGTTATTATAATTGACCGGCGATTGACCTCAGTATCACCTGATGGTAAGTGACTACGGGGTCGAAGATGTAGGTCGCTGGTTCATCAACAACATCAACAACAATACACACCATGGGAGCGAGTTCCATCCCTTATAGCGATAGTAATTAGAATATAAACTTACAACATAAGGATGAAGTCGGTTCTCTTGCCTGGATGTCCGATGGTGAAATAGGGATGGTGGTATTGAATCCTGCAATTCCTACACAAAATCTCCAAGATAGATCCGATAGAAAACCGACATGCTGGTAACTTTGCGGCGATGTTTGAGGCTCTCGATGATGCCCCTAACCGGCGTAGCCGGCAGCATTACCAATAACCTCGCTTTCTGCCGAATCCAAGGTACCCCCTTTGTGTTTTTGTTAGAGCACTTTTATTAAGCTCTATAAGTAAGTAGTATCCATGAAACGGTGTGATTTGAGAAAATTTCTTAAACATTTCTGTAAAAAAACACTAGATTCTCTTTTGCTATGTAGCAGGCAAAGTATCCTTACAAATTTAGTTTTGTGAAAACTTGGCAATGTATCCAATAAGATACATGCTATAAATATTAAAATAAAAGTCCAATATTTTTTTATATATTTTTTTCGTGTATTATTATCGCTAACTTACTAAATAAAACAAGAAAAAAATTAAAAATGCACATCTAATTCCCTGCCAAGTATAGGGTTAACAATCTAATCTTCAACAACTTTATAATTTTTTGTCTGATACTGATACTGAGCTGATGATGGAAGGTATAACTCCTTAACAGTTACGAGTTCAAAGGGCAATTCCAACGAGATGCATGCAAGCAAACAGGACGTCCCCGTTCACCCCGCTATATGTACTTATTTAGAATTACTAAAAAGAAAAAAATACAGATTTTTAACAAAAACTAACAGATAAAAAAAACTCAAAAACCTAAAAATAACCCGTTCATGTACAGATTGCATTAGAATCACCTTTTGAAGTCGGAGTCGGTCGGCTCACGTAAACTTCTTTATCGAAATATACTCGTAAATACCAAATATGTAGTAATCATTACAGTAGTAATAATTGTGTGGTTTGACACCGACTTCAAAAGGTGATTCAAATGTAACCTGCACAAATAAACGGGTTATTTTTGGCTTTTCAGTTTTTTTTGAAGGCGGTCCTTTTTTTAAACATTATCTACAACAGTACAAAGATCAACACACAAAACACAAGGAAAATCTCTAAAGGTATACAGCGTTAGGGTGGCGGAGTGGCTGAAACGTTGGATCGGTAAGCCACAGGTACCGGTTTCGATTCCCGGTCTCTTCCACCAGGTTACGCATTTAAATTTTTCTTTTGTTTCAATAAAAAAAATGTAAAAATGTAGTATTTCCACATTAAAAATAATCAAGTAGGTACTACATGTTTCACAAATTGATCATAGTTCATTTAGGACTAAATTAAACGTACCCAATAAATTCAAAGTAGGTAACAGAAAACTTCTTTTAAAAACAAGTTTTATTTAAATGTTTATTTAAATGCACTAAAAATTATAAAATAAACTTTTTCGTTAAAACTTTTACTATCAAATATAAGTACTTAAATCTCGTGACAAGCTTTTACAGCATTCGTATTTATTGTTTGTAATTTTTTTTTTAATTTAAATAATCTATTATTTAATTTACCTGTTTATCAACAAAGTTAAATCTCTCTCACTGTCCTAAAAGACTGTTTACTTTGTTTTTATAATGAATGATCACCTGCCTGGGCGCAAATGTAAACCCCACGATAAAACCTCCTGTTCACTCTGCCCGTAAACAGTGGTGCCAGATCAACAGGCTCAGAACTGGGAGTGGGCGATCCCGAGACTTCCTCTACAGGTGGCTGGAGAGACTCGCCAGCGTGCGAATGTGGAGCCACAGTCCAAGACATGGGGCACATCATCCGAGACTGTCCACTCACCAAGTATAACGGCGACCCTGCAGACTTGTTATTTTTATTATTGACGACGCGTTTGGCTCGGTTTGTAGACACCTGCCTACACCCGCCGGAGCCGGCGGTCCCGGGTTCGAATCCCGGCCAGGGCAAATGTATGTGTGATGAAATCGAGTTTGTGCTTGGGTCATGGTTGTTCTATGTATTTAAGTATATATTTATCTGTATAAGTACGTATATCGTCGTCTAGTACCCATAACACAAGCCTTCTTGAGCTTATTTTGGGACTGGATCGGTTTGTGTAAGGTTGTCCGATATTTATTTATTTATTTATCCCGCGCAAATGACGCAATCCATTGGATAAAAGATCTTAAAATCAACTTATAATTGTATAAGACTGTTCGTAATAATTATGCCATACGTATAAATAAATAGTAATGAAAGATAGACAGATCGAAAGTTATAAGAAATTTGGGTCCCTACCCCTACCTAATGGCAATGGCAGGTAATTACTACATTTAGAGCGAGAGTACTTTCACGCCGCGAGTTATGTAGCAGCACGGGTTTCCCTGGCGAAGCTACATATGAGTTCGAAACTTATCGAGCCGTTCCTGACAATTGAATACATGAGTTTGAACCGTTTTTATAATTTAAATAAAACAATTTAAACGAAGTAGGTATATCGCGGTTATTAATGATTTGAGCCTCCCTGACGGGTCGGTGGCTTTACAGTTACCGTTGTAAAAGGTTGGCAAAATTTTTCCCTGTCAAAGTTACATTTGTGCAAACATTTTTGCGCGACAATTTTATAAATATGAATTAAAAATAAGGGTGTACATACATGCCAGATGGGCCTAATTTGTAAAGACAGTTACACATGTGCCAGAAGGGCATTAATTATTTTATTTCAAAATATCTACCAGCGGTTCACTATAAGGCTTACTGAGGACAAAGAACCGCCGAAAGAAAACTCCCAGATTGCCTTATTACGAGGATATACTTCAATAATGAACCGCTGGTAGAAATAAAATATTACGTTTTTATAATTATTTAAGATGTCTCACGATAGTTTTAATAATTATGATTAAACTTGCGGATGTCACCGTCGCTCCCGCATCGAACTTGATAGTTATTTTAAACACTGACTCACAAACGCTGCTTGATAATCATCTGATAAAGATGTTGATGATTTGAAAAAAAATACATGCATACCCAGGAAGACAGGATATTTCAAATATTTGCTCAAACAAATCAGCGTGTGACACAACGTTTCACAATCTAATGCATTTAAATGGTCACATTTGCGAGCTCGCGCGTTTGGTGTGAAACCCTTAAAGATGAAAAGGGGTAATCTGCGATATCAATATGAATAATGAATGCAATCGGATACTTCGCAGCTCTGAGACATATAAGGATGGATTGCTAAGGTTGTGGTAACGATTCCGTGGATATTAGGAAAATCTAAGAGATGGTCCGGTATTTCTTTTGTAACTAAAATGTATCTAAAAATTATCGACATCAACGATTTTTCAATCGTATTTTCGAGAAGAACTGGAAGAGTGGCTATAAAAAGCATCGAGGTCGTTAAAGACGCGCCCATAATATTTGATTAGTTCCTTCGGTTCTTCATAAATAAATAACTAAATATATAAATATCAGACAACCTCACACAAATCAATCTATCATCATTCATTTTCATGAATCGCGTCATCAGATCTTTACCCATATTTTATGGGACCAATAGGCGTGTAGACAATTATTTGTTTTGAGGATATCGATCGATTATATTTTTTATTGGGATCGAATGTCTATACGGGACTAACTACACTTAGACTGCCCCAAACGTCAGAAATGATCGTCAAAGTTCGAAATTCCTACGGAGCGCTAAAAACGCTCCATACAAATGACCACTTAATTGTGACGTCATTGTGTGTTATGGGTACCAATATTTGTATCGAGACAATAAGTAATTTGCCATTTTCACCGTAAATAAGTGCGTTTAAGTTCATGGTTGTCGTACAATTATAGTTTTGTTAAATTATGAAAGCACCCAAGCAGCACATTAGTGAATTTTGCAGCTTATCTTATAGCTTTAAGTTCTAAATGAGTGGTTTAACAGTGTTTGATACAACTTATAGCTTTAAAGACAACTCAAAACTGTATATGAGTTCATCCTATCACTTGTAGTTGCATAGGAGCGTTTTTTGTTTCTACTTTATTACTTGTGTTGGGATAAAGTCGATTTTGCTACTTAAAGTTGCATGCAGGTTCAAATTGTCACTCAATAAGAAGCAATAGTGCTATATAAGGCCTTAAAATCACTTATAAGCAACTTTTACATATAAGTGGGAACATACCCTTATTTGGAACTAAAAGTTCCAAATGACTAGTACAATAGCGAATTATATCACCAATAGTTGCTAAAGGGATAATTTTACGGCTCTTTTGGAACCAAAAAATATTGCAACTTTAAGGCCTAAGAAGTACCTTATTGCCACTCCAACGCATAAATAGGTCTCAGTAGGAGGTTCTTGGAACCAAAAGCAGTTATTTTCACTTATTTCAAACCACTAACGAACTAAAAGTTCTATTATAGTTCCTATTTGCGCCTTGTCAAAATATATTTAATAGTCTTGCTTGTTTAATAGTCTACAAAAGAGCAAATAATTACTATTGGTAATATCATTCACTGCTTTGCCACTCGCAAGATACAAATAAGTGATTATTAGACTTGATAGTTCCAAATAAGGAGCAAATAAGTGAAAATAAACACTGCAGGATCTTTTTGTTTCGCCATGTTTACAAATGGAAGCCTATGAAAATTGATTACTTTAACCAGAATTTTATCACACTCACGCATAATCACAGACTTTTGATAGTTGTGACGATGTTACTTTAACATTGCTCGTACGTAACCTATAATCATTAGGTCAGGTTTTTAACAGTTTTATTTCTTATCAGTATCTATTCCTTATTTAATTTAGCACTCTCTTTTTTAATATTCCTGATCAAATGAAGGGCGCGTCGAAATTTACAAAGAAAACATACTATAGTTTCACAGTAAAAAAAAAATCGCAAGAATTTCGTGCTTATTTCAATGCTTGTATAACGTAAAGTTTTAATCACAATCAAACAGACATATAAATCCAAAATGAATATGGCAGATCACGTATTACTTTTAATAAAACACAATTTGACAGTTGCCTCGCCACTCAAAGATAATTTTGGCGACTCATTTATCACTCATTGACCGAACTGAAATGTTTTCATTCGTTCACTGCGCATAACTTTCACCCATAGTTCTAATTACCACTTAAGGTAATTGTGAGATCTCTTATGGATTCTATTTAGCACCAAAAATAGGCTGCAATTTTTCTCCTTTTGGTTCTATACTGGTGGCATAAGGGTTCTTGCCACCTATATAGCACTTAGTCATGGTGGTAAATTTCACTTAAGCGTCTAATTAGATATGATATTCGAGCTATTTAGACCCAGTTGTGCTACTTGGGGCAGTATCAATATTTATATTGGATTTACTAAAATATCATAAAATGTGCGTACCTTGGTCACATATTTCAAAAAATATTATTTTTTTGGACTTATTCTCTTTGTTTCATGACATGTTCAGCTAATGTTATTCAGTCTACCCCTATTTGAAAATGCATAATTTTCAACTAAATATGTAATGGTGTGTAATGTTTAGTATAAAAATAAATGATACGAGTATAATGTCATTGGATATAACAACATGTGAGAAAATTTCAAAGGGTATAATCACTCATTTAATATAATAAACGTTTAGTATGATATTATAATCACTAATTTTATTTAATATAATTATCAATTGGTATACATTTATTATGTATAAATATACAATACAATACAAGTACTCTTTATTGCACACCTCATAAAACATACAGGAGAAATACAATGCAAGAAATTACAATTAGAGGTAAACAGGCAGAGGCATATAATGTGGTATAATTCTCTTTTTATATACAAGTCATAATTATAGTAGAAATATAAAGCGGTATAATTTTTATAACCTAGTATTGTTTGCCTAATATAACCTAGTATTCTGGTAGCAGTTCGTTTTATATAAGGGTCGCAGTTCCAACCTAACCTAACCTTATTGTTTTCTGGTAGCAGTTCGTTTTATCTAAGGGTCGCAGTTCCAAACTAACCTAACCTAGTTTTATGGTAGCAGTTCGTTTTACTGAAGACTTGCCAGAAATCAGCCTAGGCGAAATCGAGATAGCTCTAAAACAGCTTAAAAATGGAAAAGCCCCTGGAGAGGACGGTATTACGACTGAGCTCCTGAAATCTGGTGGTAAACCGGTAATGAAGGAGCTCCAAAACATCTTTAATACTGTCCTCTTTGATGGGAGAACTCCGGAGGCGTGGAGTAGGAGTATTGTCGTCCTGTTTTTCAAAAAGGGTGATAAAACTCTTTTGAAAAACTACCGACCCATTTCGCTCCTAAGTCACGTCTACAAGCTGTTTTCGAGAGTTATCACGAACCGGCTTGCACGAAGACTCGACGAGTTTCAGCCCCCGGAACAGGCGGGGTTTCGATCAGGATACAGCACCGTAGACCACATTCATACAGTGAGGCAGATTATACAGAAGACGGAAGAGTATAATCGGCCCCTGTGCTTAGCGTTCGTGGACTACGAGAAGGCTTTTGACTCGATCGAAACCTGGTCAGTTTTGGAATTTCTGCAGCGATGCCAAGTCGATTGGCGATACATCCAAGTGTTGAAAGGTCTTTACAATGCCGTTAGCATGGCCGTCCAAATACAGAACCGACAGTCTGAACCTATCCCCATGCATCGTGGTGTGAGACAAGGGGATGTTATATCCCCCAAATTGTTCACAAATGCATTAGAGGATATGTTCAAGACGTTGGACTGGAAAGGACAAGGCATTAACGATGGATGGAGAAATGAGATACGTCGATCATATAAATACTAAAATACGAAATGCCTTCTACAAAATCAAAACTCTGTACCATATTCGGAAATACCTATCCGAGGATATTAGAGAAATTCTAGTAGAATCGTTAGTGCTTTCGCTCTTTAATTATGGTGACATCGTTTATGGTCCGAGACTCTTAGATAAAACTAAAAGATCCATACAACGAGTGCAAAATGCTTGTATACGTTTCTGTTACGACACTCCAAGACGAGCGCACATCACCCCCTATCTAAACAGCAGAGGAATCCTAAACATGAAGAACAGAAGACACCTACACATAGCATTCACAATTCGCAAGGTTATGGAATTCGGGAAACCAGGGTACCTCTACAAAGAGCTAAAGTGGGTCAAGGATGTACGCACAAAGCCACTCAGGAGCAGTAGGGAAACAGATTTAGTGATACCGCGACACAAAACCGCGCTGTTTAAAGGTTGTTTTAAATTTGCCGCCGCGAAAATATGGAACGACTTACCCCCTCCACTACGAGAACCGATACCTTTGGCAAAATACAAAAAATTACTCCGAAAGCATTTACTTGAAATACAAAGACAAAATTAACTAGTTACCATGATATTCACATACTTAATCCCTTTTTTTTACCCGTATATCATACATATCATAATTATCACACCAATTGATGCAACCAAGTCACTCTCAAAAATACACAACCATCCACAGTACATAACCACTCACACACACACACACACACAAACATTCTTATACATAGGGCAAACACATACTAATCATCACATAATAATCTACGCAAATATTGTTATATTGTTATATAAATGGCGCACATCACTTATATATCCGTAATTCTCCATCTTCATATATACATATTATTTATTTTTTCAATAGGCTTAGTGCTTCTGTTGATTAAATAAATTTTATCAGTGTTACGACCTCGAACATAAAGGGGCCATGCTGAAAATCAGCGCTGGTCGTCCAACGGCCAGCATATGCTGAGCTTGGTACCCTTGGCCAACATTATTGTTTTTTGTAGATAATATTGTATACGCATAGACCTAGTACTTTTTTTTTCTTTTTTTTTCTCCGCTTCTGTATGTATACTTATATTGTAATATTTGTTTTAATGTTGTGTCAATAAAGCTAATTTGAATTTGAATTTGAATTTGAATTTGAATTTGAATTAACATAAACGGTGAGTACCTTTCACACTTGCGATTTGCAGACGACATTGTCATCCTGGCGGAAACGCTGCAAGACTTGCAATTTATGCTGAACGGCCTAGCTGAGTCTTCAAAACGCATTGGCCTCCGGATGAACTTGGACAAAACCAAGGTTATGTTCAATGAACATGTTAGTCCGGAACCAATTGTGGTACAGGGCAGCTTTCTCGAAGTTGTTCAATAGTACGTCTACCTTGGGCAAATATTGCAGTTGGGTAAAAACAACTTCGAGAGAGAGGCTAATAGAAGAATACAGCTAGGCTGGGCAGCATATGGTAAACTTCGTCGGGTCTTCACATCGTCAATTCCACAATGTCTGAAGACGAAAGTTTTCAACCAGTGCGTCCTACCCGTAATGACATACGGTGCCGAGACGTGGACACTCACGGTTGGGCTGGTCCACAAATTTAAAGTCGCTCAGAGAGCTATGGAAAGGGCCATGCTCGGAGTTTCTTTGAAGGATCGAATTCGGAACGAAGTGATCCGTCAGAGAACCAAAGTTACCGACATAGCTCACCGAATTAGCAATTTGAAGTGGCAGTGGGCTGGCCATATTAGCCGAAGAACCGATAACCGGTGGGGTAAACGTGTTCTTGAGTGGAGATCGCGGATCGGCAAGCGTAGTGTGGGACGCCCTCAGACTATGTGGAGCGATGATCTGTGCAGGGTGGCTGGCAAAAGCTGGATGAGAGTAGCCGAGGATCGCTTACAATGGCGTGCAGCTGGAGAGGCCTATGTCCAGCAGTGGACAAGAATAGGCTGATGATGATGATGATGATGAGTTCGTTTTATCTAAGAGTCGCAGTTCCATCCTAACCTAACCTGGTTTTTCTGGAAGCAATTCATTTTTTTCTAGGGGTTGTAGGTCTGCCCTAACCTACTCATCAATGTCCCTTATATGTAGAAGACACCTTAGGTAATCGATCTGGGATTATACCAACAATACATTGTGCTATCTGTACTTTATTTAAAATAAAGGGTGAGTACTATTAAATTGTCGCCAACATTTTTCGTTTTTTTTCTCTGGATTCGCAACCTTCTTTGGTTAAACTTATCAGATTAAAAATTTAATGTAGGGTAAAGTTACCATAAGTCGGCCAGGACCCTGTGGTCGGCCTTTTCGGTTTTTTATTCGCCACGAATAGTGCTAGTTTTTAAATTGTCCAATGAGATGAATGCATAATGACGCTCCAACTTCTTATTGGTCGAATGATTGAGTCATCTGTGCGGGTAGGGGCAAGCGGTGACCGTAAAACAGGTTCATACCAGTGTCGTCCGCGAGCACGAGATGTTGTGCGATGGCCGCCATTTTTTTGTCAAATTTCGGAGTCGTGATTATTAGCGGTAAGCAGCTTCGTCTTATACTTTATTGCACTTGTTTTCATTTTAATGTCTTATTTAATAGTTTAGTAGTTTATTTTGGTACAATTATCCATGTTTTTCAACATAAAAGTATTTTTTTGAGGCGGCCGACTAGTGGGTAATACTTTTTTAGTGGTATATCCAGTACTCGGCCGTTGGTGGCCGACCTCTGGATTTTGGATGTTTTATTTTATTTTAATGAATTTGACTTCATTAGATGCGTAACTTATTAACAATCAGTTTAGTAAACACTTCTACATAACGATTCCGAAGAAAACCCAGTAGTCGGCCGCATTTTTAAATATTATATTGATGTGGCCGACTATTGGTATCAATCTTATATAGGTAAAGTTACCATAAGTCGGCCAGGACCCTGTGGTCGGCCTTTTCGGTTTTTTATTCGCCACGAATAGTGCTAGTTTTTAAATTGTCCAATGAGATGAATGCATAATGACGCTCCAACTTCTTATTGGTCGAATGATTGAGTCATCTGTGCGGGTAGGGGCAAGCGGTGACCGTAAAACAGGTTCATACCAGTGTCGTCCGCGAGCACGAGGTGTTGTGCGATGGCCGCCATTTTTTTGTTAAATTTCGGAGTCGTGATTATTAGCAGTAAGCAGCTTCGTCTTATACTTTATTGCACTTGTTTTCATTTTAATGTCTTATTTAATAGTTTAGTAGTTTATTTTGGTACAATTATCCATGTTTTTCAACATAAAAGTATTTTTTTGAGGCGGCCGACTAGTGGGTAATACTTTTTTAGTGGTATATCCAGTACTCGGCCGTAGTTGGCCGACCTCTGGATTTTGGATGTTTTATTTTATTTTAATGAATTTAACTTCATTACATGCGTAACTTATTAACAATCAGTTTAGTAAATACTTCTACATGACGATTCCGAAGAAAACCCAGTAGTCGGCCGCATTTTTAAATATTATATTGATGTGGCCGACTACTGGGTTCTCGATGGCCGACTTAAGGTCGTTTGGGGCCGACTACTGGGCAAAAGTGCCTTTTTTAGTTTTGTTTTGATTATATAAGAAATTCAGAAACTATTAAGTGTTTTTCTTAACAATTATTAAAAATGAATAAATAATTAACGAATAAAATCTTGGTTTATTTTTATTGGGGCCCGCATGCATACATGCGAGGAGTTTAAACCCAGAACTTTCGTTAAAAGGCCGACTACTGGTTCCTTTACCCTATTTGCATGTTTTAGTCTTAAAAAAACGTTGTTTTGTTTTTATCTGTCAAGATGTCATCAAAAGAAAAAGCGTTCGTGAATTAATTTTGCGAGAATTTTCTATAAATCCTAATGTATCCACTTCGGAGCTTGCAAAATCGTACAATACAAGTCGAAGAACAGTGCAAAGGACTCTCAAAAAACTAAAACAAGGTGGGAATGTTGTAGCGATTCACATGTTCACGTCATGTGTTCGCCATCATATAAACATATAACACCATCGTAAGACTCACATCATCAAATTCTCATCACATTAGCCATAAGATCATATTACACCATATAATATTAATATCATCATTTTATAGAAGTATTAAAAATTAGCGAATACAAATGTAAGCATCCTGCCATTTTTTGAATAGCAAATTAATATTCACAAAATTTGCCAACAAAAGAATTGAGCTTTATTTAGACTGGATAAGGATCAAAATTCCATATACACAGCATTTAGTGGGAGGAGTCTTGGACGTATCGTGTGTCCCGAGTGGGACGAGGCAGGCGAGCCTGATGAGTGAGATGGAGCAGTTGAGTGGGGCGAGACAGATGACGTTGTCGAGTAAGATGGAGCAGTCGAATAGAACGGGTCGGTCGAGTAGGTCGACAGCGGCGAATGACTAGAGTTTTGAGTATAAATAGGCAAGGGCTTAGTAGAAGGGGATTCTTTTTTGTTTGGAACTTCGACGGAGTAACATTACTTTCTGGCAGTTAAGGTGTTAAAATTAATTCTAAGGGGAATTTCTGTTGGGGTTTTGTTTGTTTCTTGAACTATATTTACCTATTGAGATTGAATGGGGTTTTGTTACTTTAAAGGCTATTAAGCTTAGTCACATGCCAGAAATAGTGTTTTGGTACATGGTTGCCAGGTAAAAGATATTTAACCTTGCGGCTGTTAAACGAATATCTTTCAGACTCTTCTAGTTTTATCCGAGTTAGGCAGCTCGGACACTAGCCATATATAAGTGCAGTGAATAGCCTACGAGGGTGGATAGTTTTGTTTGGTGAAAGCAAGGACCACACGTGATGGACATGCGGGCCTTTCCGCGCTTGCCGAAGCCAAATGGACCTCCAGGCTCGGTCTCATATACTTATATATTTATATGTCTGCTTTATATACACATATTAGGGCGAGCTACTCCATGTTTCCGGCGTCTCATCAGCCACATGGGGGGGGCTCAAATACACCGATGATAGTCACTTCTTCGGGCTAATCACCCGAACTTACAGTTCAGTTTAGCTAGGCCCATACACGTTTAAATATAAATATGAGACCCAGGTCTCTAGTGTTCTTTGTACTAGCTAAGGAACGGGGGTATGGGGATAGGTACACTCCAGTAGGAATATTAGAACGGGGTTTTTTTATCCTCCGAGCAATCGGCCATTCATCATTAACTAACATAACATTTATTCAAATTATTTTAACCTTGTTAGGTATAGTGGTCAAGAGGTTGAACTATTATTTTCTTAAGTGGTTATGACCCGGGACGTTAGTAGAGGAAAACAGAATCTTGTAGCGGGTTGTAAAGATTGTGAATAGGGAACCTGTTAGTTAGGCCATCCAGATATTTAACACCCTAATTAAAGGAATAACTAGTTAAAAATTTATCGATTATGATTTAAAGTAATGTACCTATGGTATAGCTTAAGAGATAGAATGGCATCACTGAAGTAAAGTTGAGTCAGTTGGTAGTAGATATTCGCTTTTTCAATGAACAGAAATAGTTTAGACTTTGTTATAATTTTGATAAGGAAATTGTGGATCGTTGTATAGTATGGAAATACAAAGCATTCCTAAGACTGGATGTGGAGTATCTGAAGTGTAAATTGCTAAGAAAAGCCGGGGACTTATGGATAGCAATAATGAAAGTTATTCGTTCTCGTATTTACATCACAGATCTCAGAACTAAAGTAATTTATATCACAAGGGTTGAGAGTAATTTCCTTTATCAGAACCAGTCATTCGAGAGTTGAAAGATACTCCGATCGGCAGAATAGTCTTCATGATTTCAAGGGTATACTACATTTATGAATATGGTCAAACGAAAACCAAGTTCTAGAACTCATTAGAAGGGTTCATACCTACTAGGGAAGAGTAGTGTATTAGACTTCTTACAATTTTAATTATAACTTCATCATTTGGATATGTCATAATCTTTTCAACTTTTTCATATATTTAGCAAGTTGTAGGTTTAGGCAGGTAGCTTAACCTAGCGTAGGCCTTGTGTAGTTAACTTAAGAAGCCTGCGCCAAAAGGCTTCCCCAAAAGATGGATCCTTGACACTTTGCCGTAGGCTAGGACGTCATGCATAGATGTGATGAGATCCCACAGTGGTTTGATCAGTTATTAGCCAGGCGTGAAGGTCCGTCCATCCCTGTGCTGTATGTCTTAATTAGCTTTGCCAAATAGGATAGATAGCTAAGGCATACAGTATTACTACTTCACACACTTAGAAGGGTTGGCGATTTTCTAAAAAAAAAAAATTTTTTTTTTATACACCTTAAAGTTACCTTCTTCATTCTACTATAGACTAGCCTATGCTAGTCCTTAACTATATCGATTAAACATATTCAGTTTTCCAGAAATTCTAGCTAAATAAAACTTCTTATTCGTCCTTCCTGTTGGAGGAATCTCATTGAGATGTCTTCTCCATTTTACTATAATCTAGTCTTACTAGTATTTAATTGTGAAGATTAAAACAACTTCCTATTTATTGCTTAGGTCTAGAATCCACTTCAGATTGTTCCACTATAGTTTATTTAAGGGATGTATACCATCTTCTCAGATTAAGGTGTAATGACAAAATTTATTTAATATTGTCAAATATGAAAACTTAAGATTAATTAAATTCATAATAAAATCTCATAGATCCTGTAACATTCACCTGTTTATAGATTGGTAATGAAGTGTAGTTTCATATTGTACATAGACATATGTTTTCTAGTCATTCTGGAGTAAGAACATGCAATTTTAAGAACTAAATTATCTTTCATTCCAGAATTCTAATAAAATTTGGATAGAATCACATATTGACTTTTATTGTTACATAAGGTAATCTAGTTCGATTATACCTGACTGTGGTCTAAATGAATTCGATACTTCATATAGAATTAAACAACTTTCATAAGAGTATCTGTAATATTCCATATTGATTTTGATATAGGAACTATATAAGTTAGGAATTTAATTAGTACAAAGAACCGAGGTAGCAGTAGGATAGGAGTAGCTTGCACAAAATAAATAATAGAATACACACTTATTTAGTTAATTTAACAAAATACATAGTAATTTTGCACTATTCAGGTACGAGGCATTTCGCGGCACATCACGGCTACATCTCCTAAAAGAAACTGTGTTACTACAACAACGTAGGATCCGACCAATCTAGACGTTCACAACGGTTTTACCGATCACCTTGGCCATTAGTTATAAGAAATGTTCAGCTCAACTGTATAAAGATCCTTTCATATCTAGGTTTGGTTAGTTGTAGGTTCTGGAAGGCTAGGTAGTCGTTGAAGGGTTTCCTAGGGGTTCGTTGTAGGAGTAGAGTCTGGTGAGGAGGGTGAAGCAGACGAAGGACCTGTACCTTTAGTTTAGGGCTTAGCATACATTACGATTGGTGGTCCCGTGACTCAGGATAGCTCTAGAGTTGAAGTACCTCCGCGTAAGCATTACAATGTTGAGAGAAAACAGCTATAGGGTCATCCAACAAGAAAACGGAACAAAAAACTGGAGTCAAAGGTGTGTAAGCTGTTTGATCAGAATCCGGCTATATCTTTCCGAGATGTGTCCAAAAAAGTTGGTACAAGTCAGACAAATGTACAAAAAATAAAAAAAAAAGTGCGGTATATCTACTTACAAAAAGCAGAAAGCCCCGAAAAGAACGTTAGACCAATATAATCGAGCAGTGAGACGGTCTAGATTATTGTACACCCTGTTGGTTCAAAAAACAGGTTGCTTAATTATTGATGACGAAACATACGTCAAGGCTGATTTCAAATCAATACCAGGAAACCAATACTTTTCTTCTCGCGACCTCTCAAGTCTGCATAAATCAGAAAGAGTGATTCAAGTGGAGAAATTCGCCAAAAAGTACCTCGTGTGGCAAGCAATATGCCAGTGCGGCATGAGAAGTTCGCCTTTTGTAACCACTGGCACTATTAAGACGGATATTTATAAATCCGAATGCTTAAAAAAAAAGGTTTTTACCACTCATAAGAAAACACACTGTTTCGACATTGTTCTGGCCAGATTTAGCAAGTTGTCATTATTCAGCTGGCACTTTGAGCTGGTATAAACAGAATTCTGTCGATGTGGTACCGAAAAATATGAATCCGCCTAATTGCCCAGAACTGCGCTGCGGCCAATTGAAAAATACTGGGCCAATATTAAAACAAAATTGCGGAAAACATGCCATCCGGCTACATCATTACCCGATTTCAAAAGGAAATGGATAAAATGTACTAAAGTGATCAAGAATGAATCCGTGCAAAATTCTATGAAACGCGTCAAGATTTAAGTCCGAGAATTCTCTCGTCGTAACCTGGAGAAACCATAAAATTGGGTTAACTGATTTATTTTATCATGCCCTTTCTTGTAAATAAAGCATTTTGAGTTTTTACAATATTACTCTCTTCTTACTCATCCTTTAACTTTATATCATGTGTTGATTATAAAAAAAATGCATTATACTTAATGTATTTTATAGTAAATGTTATAATATGAAATGATTATTATTCGAAACAATAATTATACCACATGTAAATATGCAAAATGTTATTATATGATTCAATAATTATATCAAATGAGCGTTAATATGACTAAAATTATACCAAAAGTTTTTAAAGCGATCGTTACGCACCCGAATATAATAGCAAAGTAGGCATCTTCAACTGTAAATAATTTTTCAAATCGGTTCATATATGACGGAGCTTTGAGGTAACCGACATAAAAAAAACAGCAGAACAGATTACCTGTTCTTTTTTTTATCGGATGAAAAATGATAGGTAATTATGCATCTTACCACATCTTACGCTTAAAATGAAAAGGACAGAGAGAGTTTAGTAAAATGGGTTGACTTTTATTGACAAAACTGTAAAGGTCACATCTACGAGTATAATTATATTTCATTACACATACCTATACTTTAAAATTATGTGATTGTGGGTGTTGCAATTGGGTTTAACGAAATTTTTAAACGGGAACAATTTAAACGCTCACCAAAATGGCTTTTATACCCCAAAACTAAGTTCCAAATAAAATGAATTGCTTCCATTTAAATTAAACTCTCTCTATACAGTATAGTGCTCCCCAAATTAAATCATTTTGTATTCCAAAATCGATATACATTACACCAGAATAATTTTATGTTGAGTCAGAATATATTTTTGCTTCCCAAAATGGATTTTTTGCTCACCAAATATTGTTTTCATAAAACATCAAAATTATTACCAAAAAATATCTTTTTGCTTCCCAAAATGGATGTTTTGCTCACCAAAATGGATTTTTTGCTCACCAAATATTGTTTTCATAAATTAGTGTTTCAGCTAGGTAACCATCTAATCCTGATCACCTTTCAGAGCAGATCCGACTCGGCCGGGTTAGGTTAGGTTAGTTTTTTTTTTTTTTTTATATCCCTAAAAAACGCTCCATAATGTGCGGTAGGTAGTCATTATTAGCTATGCTATATCAATTTGAAATTTTCTCCATACAAATCGTTTTTTTTTTTTCGATATTTTCCGAATTTGACCGAATTTTCGGACAAGATTTCAGATTCATATTTTTGAGCCCCGAGAGCCCCCCGACACCGAGTTTTAGCCGCCTAGCACCAATTTGAAATTTTGAATCGTTATTTTTCGATATTTTCCGAATTTGACCGAATTTTCAGACAAGATTTCAGATTCATATTTTTGAGCCCCGAGAGCCCCCCGATACCGAGTTTTAGCCGCCTAGCACCAATTTGAAATTTTTAATCGTTTTTTTTCGATATTTTCGAATTTGACCGTATTTTCGGACAAGATTTCAGATTCATATTTTCAAGCCCCAAGAGACCCCCGATACCGAGTTTTAGCCGCCTTGCACCAATTTGAAATTTTGGTGAAAAAAGCCATTTTGGTGAGCATTTAGTTTTTTGCCTCAGCAAAAATGACTAAAATGGAAGTAATAATATAAAATATTGGTGACATCCATTTAACAGTACCTAATTTAGATTATCTGGTCTGAAATTAGCTTTAATGGTGTTCATATATTTTTATAGGATGTAAGAAAAATAATTATTTGCTTTATTTATAGAATAGTTTGGGATACACTATTTAGTGAGCATTCATCCGTTTTGGTGAGCATTAAGAATTTATTGGTAGTAATTTATCAACATATTTGGTAGGCGTTTAATCATATTTGGTAGGCGTAGGTAGACACAAGCCTTTTTAAACTACATGTACATTTAATTTTTTATTCGTTTCTCTTTGAGTTCCATATCAATGTAGCCCCCAAGAACGTCTTTTCCGTTATGGGTCATGTTTGCGAAGATCCGGCCTTTAGTGAAAGGAAACCCTGGAGGAATGGCGGCCGTGGGGATACTCATGTTGTACATGTGATACTCGCCCTGGGAAGCAAAAGGAAACAAAAATTATTATATTAAAAAATCCTATATTTTTTAACAACCCGGCTGGCACAACTATGCTACGCGTCTCTTGTACGACATAGTGTCATCCGTCACTCTCTCACAGTACTGCATAGAAAGAAATAGGAAGATAAAAATACGATATAAGATAATCTTTGTGCTAGAGGTTCAAGGTCGGGAAGTCAAAGTAAATGATTCACGAACAATATCAACAGCCAATTAAACGGCTACACAGTGTTTCGCTCGGAACATGCCAGCTGGACAAAATTATTTTCTCTAATATTAAGCTTCTAATAGGTCTATCTAGTTAAGATATTATGTCATTTATAGTAAAATCTTAAAAATTTGGATACACCAAGAAATAAAAAAATATTTGTATGGAAAAAATATATATTTATGGGAAGAATTAACAATAACTAAACTAACATGCACAAACAATTATAAATTAAAATACTTAGACCTAATAACGTACAAAAAAATCTTAATGACCCAATTAATTAATGAATATACATATAATTGTACTTATTTCACAAATAACTCTAGACAATTCTTAATAGTAGGTAGTAATGATTCAGTCATCATTACAGTCTTCATCCTCGTCCTCGGAAGAATCTGAAACAAAATAGTCTTCGGATATAATACTAGTCTTACTAACAGTATTTTTATTTCTGACAACATGTTCGGGTGATATTAATAAATCTATTACTTCTGACGGGAGAGATCCTGTTTTTTTGCGGGGCTTTTCCCTGAGGCAGTTAATTACAGGATCAGATGTGATTATTAACATGTTAAGTAAATGCACTTCCTGGTTTTTTTATACGAGTGAGACGTTGATTTAGAGTCCACATTATAAGCCAAAGCTTCATCACTCGTCAAGCACCTTTGCTGCTTCTGCTGCTGGTCGCTGCTCTTCCGATCATGCAACCTGTCAGGACTCTCACTGACTTCTTTTATTAATTTAGCAACGTTTCGCTTTCCAGATAGTCGAGACGATATTTCGGCAGCTACTAATAATTCTTCTGAACTGTCATGATCAAATCATCAACACGTCGACGTTTTGTTTTGGCACTCGCATCTTCCATGTTTAGTGTAGGTCTTCCAGGGCCCGGTTGAGATTCCTTGGAACTACAACCTGCCTCAGCATGATCGTATGACACAGTAAATGTCAAATCACCTTGAAGCCATTCCTTATTGCTTGTCAAAAAGCGTTCCCGAGTTCTTCGAGAACTTTCCCATTTTTCCGAAAGTTTCTATGAAAATCGGGAAATCACGGTCTTGATTTCCTTCATTGAATTTCCATTATGCCGCTTAAGTCCTGCATTTTCGAAATGTAAGCGAAGAGAGCACCATTTCATTCATTCTTGGAGTTTTTGGGCCATTCTTCAAAACAAGCGATTTTCGTCACTTTGAAAGTGTGACCTAGAAAAAAAATTATAAATATATGTGGGGCAAAAAAGGGCAAGAAAAATAAAGTCCAGCGTTATCAATGAGGTTATAGCTACTTCCTAACAAATATTCAGGTCGGGGAGAACACTTTTACTTATACTCCAATGAAAACGAAATTGAAGATTTTTTTCTTAACTTTGTAACATAACGATATATTTTTCTAGGTTACAGGAAAAAAAGAAAATATAATAGTATTTAAAATAGTACGTACCTTTAGTAACAGGATCCATCACAGCAATTAACCAAAATTAATAAAATATACTTGTGAGACGTTATCGCAATCGAAGCTAAAATGCAACTAAATTCATGCAAATAATGCAATTGTTTTATATACTTACCCTCATTACAAAAAAATATATCTATTTACGACAAATCAATACCTACCAGTGTAATCACCAACTAATATACTAATTACCCTCATTAATGGTTTCTGAATTGGGTGATGTTGTTTTTGTCCAGCTAGCTTGTTCTACTCGACATACAGTGGGCTAGTTAAAAAAGGCCACCAAATTTAGATGTTTGCCTCACATTATGCTGCATATAAATCTAGATAAATAGGTGATCATTTTTTGGAAACGCCTGGATAGTCCCCGAAATATTATAGTGCAGGGCTGTCACGTCACTCGACGGATTCGCTCAATGTATGAAGTTAATATGAATATTAGGGTGCGTCTCCTGAAGCGGAGTGGAGCGGAGACGTGCAGAATAGACCAATCAATCACCTGAGTTGAAATCTGTAGCTCAGCTCCGCTCCACTTTTGTGATTGGTCGATTCCGCAAGTCTCCGCTTCGCTTCGCTTCAGTGGAGACTCACCTTTAATCTGATTCCGTCACGCTGGCATGGCACACCGTCTGGCTCAACATCTCAAAGAGTATTGGGATCCTTGGGGTTGAAATCACCAGTGACGTTCAGTTCCGAAGTCATTTAGAGGATAAGGCAAAGCTGGCATCTAAGAAGCTTGGAGTACTGCACAGAGCGAAGCGGTACTTCACTTCTGGGCAAAGGCTACTGCTGTACAAAGCGCAAGTCCGACCCCACATGGAGTACTGTAGTCACCTCTGGGCAGGAGCCCCCGCATACCAGCTTAGCCCTTTTGACTCGGTACAAAGACGTGCTGTGCGAATTGTTGACAATCCTAAACTCACAGATGGAATCGAGCCTTTAAGTCTGAGGAGAGACTTTGCCTCCTTGTGTGTGTTCTACCGTCTTTATAATGGGATGTGTTCTGAGGAATTGTTTGACATGATGCCCACGGCTACCTTCTACCACCGCACTGCTCGCCATCGGCAGGGTGTTCATCCTCACATGCTAGAGCCTAAATGGTCGAGAACTGTCCGGTTCCAGAGGAACTTCCTACCGCGAACGCTTCGCATGTGGAATGAGCTCCCTGCCGAGGTTTTCCCCGGGGGCTACAGTATGCGGTTCTTCAAGAGGGGAGTAAATAGGTTCTTAAAGGGTCGGCAACGCGCGCGTGATGCTCCTGGCGTTGCAAGCGTTCATAGGCGGCGGTAACTGCTTAACATCAGGCGGGCCGCATGCTTGTTTGACACCGTCGTAGTATAAAAAAAAAAAAAAAACCGTACGAAAACAATATCATAACTTCAAAACTACTAGCTTGATGAAACAAAAACTAGTGTATTTCTCACCATGTAGGCTACGTTCATAAAGTTTCAAGTTATATAACGGACCCACTGACATTTTTCAGTATTTTGGCTGATATTATAGATATACCATACCGGAGGGTAGGGGCAGGGCTCTGCCAGCCTCCCCTGCTTCATCGCTGAACCAAAAAACGGGTCGTTGTGGATGAGGCTGCACCATCTGAAGTGCATCTCCACGAAACTGCGCTTGTATTCGTTGCTCAGAAACTGGTAGAAGTAGAAGTCCACCTGTTGAAATAAATCAGCATTGATTCTAACAATATATGCACCAATTCAATAGAATATTTGTGTCGATTCTGTTTTTATTTGGAAATACCACATTTTTATTTTAAGTGCTTAGCCAGTATATTGAGGAATTTGAGGGTGCACCATGGCCCAAGGCTGATCTGGAGTAAACAAAAATCAAAATCGCCGCATCAAGATCAAAATGAAAATCTATGAAAACATGTTGAGAGAAGTAGCATACTAGACTGACGCTAAGCTATAAGCTTATTATTATTTTTATTCTATCGTATTTTAATGGTCTTAGAGACCCTTTACATCTCTGATAGAGTTAAGAGTATTGTAGTCTAATCGACCCGGAGAAAATATACATCTCTCGGTAAAGTGTGCCCAGTGATTTGTCTGTTGCATTTATGTGACCATTTTGTTATGATGTAATTATTATTTGTTTCTCATTTTCGAGTCTCGCGGGCTCATACGTCCCGGTCTTTTGGAAGGCTTGCGTGGGGATATTGAACCAACACGTAGAGGACCCTTCGAAAAATTTGCAGTGGCTGTAGCTCTGCTGGGGCCCGTTCTAATTATTATTATTATTGTTATTTTCAATCAAAGTGCCCTTGAGGCCTACTTGGGTTTAGGTTCGAGTCTTTCCGGCGGTCATTTTGAAATTAACTCTTCCAGGGCCTAATTTTCTGATAAAACTCGTATGAGAATAAATAATGCTCCTTCTTCTATAATCCGATGTAAATAATAGGAAAAAAACCTAGATTCATACAAGGTTATTTTAATTTTAGACCACCGGAGGGACTAATTTGTTTTTTGAACTGATAATAAGATAATGACCCATTTGGAGAACTACTTTTGCTAAAGTTTTTTTTTTAGATTGATAATAGTAAGAAGGTTGTTATTTACTTTAAAACTGTCGTCGAAGGGTACTACTGAGGTATAATGAATATCGACGTAGTACATCGGGCTGCGTCGAACCTTCCTGGTACTGGAGAAGTTACAATAGGACACGTAGTTTGGCATGCAATGGGTGATCACTGCGTGCTCTGTCACTATGTAGTATGATACCTGGAAGAAAAGTATGTATGTATGTAAACACACTAGTAAACAACAACTGGTTATAAACACATTCATAACAAATAAAACTGTA
Organism: Apotomis turbidana; assembly: GCA_905147355.2. Classification (NCBI taxonomy): domain Eukaryota; kingdom Metazoa; phylum Arthropoda; class Insecta; order Lepidoptera; family Tortricidae; genus Apotomis; species Apotomis turbidana. The sequence continues at coordinate 8,513,214 of LR990301.1, forward strand.
CTGAGCAATTGAAGGACAGCTCTTCGAAGAAAATAGACAACCTACATTGCGTACAAACGAGATTTGTATAGTATAAGTATATAATAAAACTACGAGTATGTACATAAACTAAGTAATAATACACATATATGTGTCGGGTTCTGCGTGGGCAGATGGACTGTCCGGATCTGGTGGGACAACTCGTGAGACTGTTCGTCCCGGACGTCCCTCGGGTAACCCTGCGGCCGCGGCGCCGCGACCTGCTGGCGGTGCCGGCAGCGCGCACCGTGTCGCGCAAAAACTCACCGCTGGTGCGCGCGCTTGTGGCGCTTAATGGGCTTCTGGCATCAGCACCGGAATCGATGTAGTTGGGCGGCTGTGTGCTGTGAATGTTTGAGATTCTGCGAAGTGATGGACGATAGGGAATCGAGTGTTTGTACGTGAGTTATGTTGTTTTAGATTATGTTTTAGTTAATTTAGTTTCATAGCGCTTTGGTTTTACTGTAAAGCTATGTAAATATTACGTGAATAAATAAAATAAATAAATAAATAAATATATGCATGCAATATATATAATATAATATATATACCTACATATAATGAATATAAACGCGTAAATAAATATAGTATTCAATCAATTCACAAGTCATTGCATAGCCACAACTTTTTAAAGTTAATCTTAAGTGATGCAACAGACGGAGACTTCCTAGGGGACAAAGGCAAAACAAAAGTAATAGCAAAAAGTTAAAAACAGTAGCAAAGATTACTCCTCTTCTTTTGTTGCCCCCTCACTAGGGACTGCAAACGTTGTTTTTTTTACTATACAAATAACCGGTTAAACCGGAGAAATAACCGGGTTTGCATACCCTCATACCGGTAAATATAAATCATCAATGTCGTCATACTTATTCATTACTTGTATCAATGGCTGCTTTAAATATAAAATCGGTCAAGTGCGAGTCGGTCACGCGCATTGCGCAATGAGTGGTCCGTACAAACTATGAAAGCACTGTATATTGCTCTAAAGAAAAGTTAAAATGTACTCAAGAACAAAATTAACTCTGATGTTGGACAACTGTTGTCCCCATACGTCGACAGAGTTGGGGTTAGTTTATCAACTGCAAATAAGTTGTTAATCAGAAAAATATATACTTATTTTAATGTAACGATTTCCGGATTTTTTTTTTACTTGTCAAGAAATGCAGCATTAAAACTCGTATCTTTTGATTGCGTTGACTCGGCTCCGAAAACTTGAGTATTCGATACTAATTTCAGCTTGATACCTCCACGCGTTCCCGAATAAAGGTGATTGACAGACCGATAGTCACACAGATAGACAGACGGACAACAAAGTGATCCTAAAGTGTCATGTCTCTACCAAAATATTTTTTCCGATTGACCTACGAAACCCTAAAAAGAAGAGAAAAAGTTATTGCCAAATTAAAATATATAAATAAATAAATATTAAGGGACAATCATACACAAATCGACCTAGTCCCAAACTAAGCAAAGCTTGTACTATGGTTACTAGACGACGATATACATAATATATAAAAACATATATAGATAACATCCATTATAAATTCTAACAGGGATTAAAGAAGAACAGTCCAGAGCATTGTCCAAATGTCCACCCAATTATTCGTGTGAAAAAAGAAACGTACGTACTACTCAACCGACTTTAGTTGTCAATTGTCCATAACTGCGGAAATAGAAGCCCCGCGGTGAGGGGCTCTGCCGAAAAGTCGACGGGTTTATATAAATAAATAAATATCAGACAACCTCACATAACTCGATCTAGTCACAAATTAAGAGCAGCTCAAGAAGGCTTGTGTTATGGATACTAGACGACGATATACATAGGTACTTATATAGATAAATATATACCTACTTAAGAGGCCTTATTCCTTTTAAAATGCTGATTGTTTTAGATATTTTTCTCTATGATCAAATATGTTTCTTAACATATTATTGATATTACTACCTAGAACAGGGCTATTGGGATTTATTGGTATATATTTGAAAACTACAATTTGAATTTTTCATTGATAATTTTTGTTTCAAAAACTCTTCGAAATTGACAAAATTCACGCGGAAAATTAGCTTTTTTAACTTATTTTCGACTGCACGCGATAAAAGCATAAAATCGCTATGTTACTACCTAGAACTCGGGGAAAAGTATTATTCACTTCAAAAAGTTGGTTGAAATTATCAATATATTTGTCATAATATGAAAAAAACAATTTTAAAAGGAATAAGGCCTCTTAAATACATATAACAACCATGACCCAAGCACAAATATTCGAGTTCATCACATAAATATGGGACCGCCGGCTCAGTAGGCAGGTGGACTACCAACTGCGTCAACCGCGTCGTCGAGTCGTTACTACTATACCCGTCGACTATCCACACTAATATTATAAAATGCAAAAGTGTGTCTGCTTAAACCGTTGAATCGATTTTGGTGAAATTTGGCAAGGAGATAGTTTAAGATCCGAGGAAGGACATAGGATACTTAGTTTTCATCCTGGAAATTATACTGGAGGTTATCTGGAAGACATCGCTTTTTAGCGATATGATCGCCTATTGTTTGCCTCTATTGTAATGTTAAGTGTTATTTGTATTTGTATTTCTTTCTTCTTGAGGTGTGCAGTAAAGAGTATTATATTCTATTCTATTCTATTCTATACCTAAAAAGATTGAAAAGTGAGTGAACATTTCTGTTGGGGTGCGGTGACCCTGTAGGAAATGTAATTATTGGACCAAAAGCACAATTGCTCTTACATTTGCTTAGGCGCTTTTAATAATCCCTTTTATCAAGTTCCACGCGTACGTAGTCGCGGGCAAAAGCTAGTCGTATATATATTTATAACACGAAAAGGTAGACAAAACATCACAATGGGTTCGTTCGTTCCGTAATCTATAATAATAGTTAAAAACAACTATGTTTACTTACCTTAAAAAAACAATGTACGGCTGACAGTAACATTAAGTAATACACGTTACTAATTTTCATGGCTTACTCCGACTGTTCCAACTGTTAAGTGACTACTGCAAAATTCTCTGACGAATAAATTCACTTATTGGTTACGCTGCCAGATAGTAATCACAAAATTATTTTTATGATTTATGTTGCGATTATTTTTGTAACAATTTTCGAGCAATTTTAATGTTATCTTTACCATGACAATTTAAGAGATAATTATGTTTATAACAGCGTCAGATGCATCCGTATTATTATAAAAAATACTTTTATAATAGGGGATGCGACTGATGTTGAATAACATAGTGTAATTATAATAAAAATAGCTCAATATGTCATGATACAAAGAAAAATATTAATCCCACCAAAAACATTCTGTAAAAAAAGTAGCCAAGTCTCGATGGAGCTGCTTGTTTATCTCTAAAAAGTAATGAAATCTAGACAAAGTCGTACCAAGTCTAAGGTTCCTTACTGCGATTTCTTTATTATTATAGTTAATGTTGTGTGACTAGGCCGTTGAAGGGTACACCAGTATGGGCTATTATCTCGCTTAACAAACATAGGTAGTTACAACAGATATAACATTGTGTAAACAAAATTGACTTGTAGCGGTTCTAGCGACAGATTGGTGCAATGGTATCATGGAGCACCTGGTTTTGTACCCTTGTGTACCCTTCAACGGCCAAGTCACACAACATTAACTATAATAATAAAGAAATCGCAGTAAGGAACCTTAGACTTGGTACGACTTTGTCTAGATTTCATTACTTTTTAGAGATAAACAAGCAGCTCCATCGAGACTTGGCTACTTTTTTTACAGAATGTTTTTGGTGGGATTTCACTTCTTTTTGTAGAAACGTGGGCATATTGTTTTATAACAACCTGCTAATTCACTTTAGCAAACCTCACGAAATAATAAGCGAAATCAACGAAATGCAAATAATTCCTTATAATCCCTAGCAAACGTTTCCAAGCGCAGTACAAGAATGTCGTAAACGACTGTAACGCGGCCGGTTGCCACTTCGCCAATTAAGATTATCGGAAAAAAAATTGGGCAAGTGCGAGTCCGACTCGCGCATGAAGGGTTCCGTACCTATATATACCTATATACATAATCTATAACAAGTTTGTTGTATGGGAGCCCCCTTAAATATTTATTTTATTTTATTTTTAGTATTTGTTGTTATAGCGGCAATAGAAATACATCATCTGTGAAAATTTCAACTGTCTAGCTATCACCGTTCTTGAGATACAGCCTGGTGACAGTCGGACGGACGGACGTTTTTACCCTTTGGGTACGGAACCCTAACAAACGACGGCGCGTTTTAAAATACAGTCAGCGCCATCTAGCGACGTGTGCGGGTATCACCGCCTCTCTTAGTCCAATGCATTATATTTTGACCAAATTTTGAGCGAAATTAATATTTTGGTGTAATTTGTTTATTTAATTTGTGTAATGTTCGAGTACCTAGAATAAAGTTAATCGTTCGACTATTTCTTCTTGTAAACTTGTAAGTATAAGTATAAAAGCCAGTCTAGTCTTGTCCAGAGTTTTCCTTTAATTTTATTTATATGCGTATTAAAAGCAGAAGGGGAGGCATTCGCCCAGCGGGTACGTATTACAATGCCGAAGTTCAAAATACCGAATATGGACGGAAGGCCGAAAATTAAAATGTCGAATGTTTATTTGACCGAAAGTTTAAAATCCCGAAAGAACGTTTGATCGAAAGGATGAAATACCGAATATTATAATCCCGAAGACTGTAATCCCGAAGAATGTAATCCCGAAGACTGTAATCCCGAAGATTATAATCCCGAAGACTATGATCCTGCCTGAAGGTTGTAATCCGGAATATTATTTAAACTCTCGAGAATTATCTCGTATTTCTGTAGTCTTACAGATTCTAATGTTTATTTTATACAAAGAATATTAACCTAAATTACGTAACCTACTTGCCTACTACTATACTTACTATTTATAAGTGAACTCTTCTGTGGAACCGATCTGCTCCGGCGCTGCGGGATGTGCAGCCCCTCCGCCCTAGTACGTTAGTACTCTTTATTATACTGTGGCCCTAGCGTAAGAAAGAGCGGGCATCAAGCGAGTCGCAGCGGCTGAGGCTGGTCGCCGAAGGTGACTAAAAAGCTGAAGCTGCGGAGGCGAGCGTTGACAGCTTCGGTTCCAGACAAGTTCGGTTCGGTTGGCAGTCCATGACAGAATATTTTATCATAATATCGAATATTTAGTGTCATACTTAATTTCCCACTTTCCCGGACTCTTTCCTTTTCTTAATTGACTTGCCACAGAACCGAAGCTGTCAACCCCGATTCCACGTGGTCTTGTCTGCCCTACCCCTAGAGTGTATATAAAAGCCCGGAGGCGCGGGGGGAGGGCAGCCCCCGGCCGCCGTAAGAAAGTGCGGGCATCAAGCGAGGCGCAGCGGCTGAGGCTGGTCGCCGAAGGTGACCAAAAAGCCGAAGCTGCGGAGGCGAGCGTAGGTGCCGCACTTTCTTACGCTAGGGCGGAGGGGCTGAACATCCCGCAGCACCGGAGCAGATCAGTTCCACGGAAAAGTCAGATTAGTTTAGTGTCCTGACACTTTCAAAGTGCTCATTGACTTTCGGTACCTATTATAAAATTTTGGGATTATGAAATTTCGAGATTTTGAACTTTCGATTTTCTGAAAATAGGTAATTTGAGCTTCGGTTTATCGAATATCGGCTTTTTGAACTTTCGGTATTTTGATTTTCGGTATTTTGACCATCGGTATTTCAACTGTAGGTATTATGAACTTTCGGGATTGTAATACGTAACCCGCCCAGCTGTGGGACGCTATAGGCTAGATTAAATTAGAAGATGTGTCCCACTACTCTGGATTTTTGCAATGACAGTCGATTTTTTTATGTACCAATAGTAGAACGGGGCATTACCATATCTCTAATACAGCTGAGACCAGCTGAGGGTTCTTCATCAAATCATCATCATCCTCCTAGCCTTTGTCCCTTTTGTAGAGAATGAATTCTCAATCGGGGTCGGCTACCTAAATCCCAAGATTTGGCGTAGGCACTAGTTTTTACGCAAGCGACTGCCATCTGGCCTTCCAACCCAGAGGAGAAACTAGGCCTTATTGGGCTTAGGCGGTTTCCTCACGATGTTTTCCTTCACCGAAAAGCGAGTGGTAAATATCAAATGACATTCCGTACATAAGTTCCGAAAAACTCATTGGTACGGGCCGGGTTCGAACCCGCGACCTCCGTATTGAAAGTCGCATGCCCTAACCACTAGGCTACCACCGCTTTCATTGCAGGGTTCTTCATCAAATAAATAATAATATAAATAAATATCGGACAACCTCACACAAATCGACCAAGTCCCAAATTAAGCTCTAGAAGGCTTGTGTTATGGGTACTAGACGACGATATACATACTTATATAGATAAATATATACTTAAATACATAGAACAACCATGACCCAAGCACAAATATTCGAGTTCATCACACAAATATTTGCCCTCGCCGGGACTCGAACCCGGTACCGCCGGCTCAGTAGGCAGGTATTTACAAACCGAGCCAAACGCGTCGTCAAAATACTTCAGACCTTGGATTTTTGACATCAAATGAAGCGGCCCACCAAGTTGAATATTAAAATACTTAAACGGGTTTACTCACGTCGTAGAAATCGAATAACACTCGACATGTTTCGAATCGGTACGCGATCCATCATCAGGAGAGACGATCAGTCGCGACGGCGGCCAACCGAACACAACAAGTTGAATATTTTTTGTAAAGGCGGTATGTCGATCTCTAATAGTTTGGTTGGGCTCTTGTGTTTTCTAATCAGAGTACTCCAGATCTTCGATTATCCTAGTTTTTAGGGTTCCGTACCCAAAGGGTAAAAACGAGACCCTATTACTGAGACTTCGCTGTCCGTCCGTCCGTCCGTCCGTCTGTCACCAGGCTGTATATCAAGAACGGTGATAGATAGACAGTTGAAATTTTCACAGATGATCTATTTCTATTGCCGCTATAACAACAAATACTAAAAATAAAATAAAATAAATATTTAACGGCTCCCATACAACAAACTTGTTTCATGGTACGGAACCCTTCATGCGCGAGTCGGACTCGCACTTGGCCAATTTTTATAGTTTTCGCTTTATGTGGCCATTAAACCCTAACCCCGTACCAAATTTCAGCTCTCTGAATTTATGGGAAGTACTAGTTCTTTACTGATGATCATTCATGAGTGAGTGAGTGAGTGAGTGTCGTAAATGCGAAACTTTGCTTTCGCTTAACTTCGGAACAAAATGACCTACAGACTTGAAATTTTGGATTTTAAGTATGTGATTATAGCTTACTGGATGACGAAAATTTCTGCGCTCTGGTCTTATCCAGAGGTGCTCAAATAGGGGCCTGAAAATGCGGCGAAATGGTTCCAGTAAAGGATGGTACGGCAGTGTTTGCTTCGCGCTCGACTTGGCGGGGGCACTGCCGTGCCCCCCGATAACAAAAAAATCTTTTTGAAATATAATTATTCAATGGTTCTTACGAAATTTTATGATTTCGTTTTTGAACCCAAAAGAAATTTTGAGATTGTTTTTAGAATCCTCATAATTTACCATGAACTTAAACGCATGCAACTTCACGGTTAAAATAGCAAATCACTTATATTCTCCATATAGATACTGGTACCTAATCCATAGATGACGTCATATGCAGGTAGGCCTTTTGTATGGAGCGTTTTTAGTTCTCTGTAGGAATGTTGAACTTTGACGGTCATTTCGGAATTTTAGAGCAGTGTAAGTGTAGGTAGTCCCATATAGACATTTGATGCCGATAAAAAATAGAATAGACTTATATCCTCAAGTAAAAATGTCTGCACGCCTATTATTAAAATACTCATACTCATACTCATACTCATTTATTCATAATGCACAAATACATTATATGTCAATTTTACAAAAGGGTACAAATTTACAATGTAGTTAGTGGTTATTTTACATGTCAGTTTACACAGTTATAGTCAGTAATAGTTAATTCGATTTTTGTACAATATTACTTTTACTGGTAATAGTCTTATTCTGTAACTACCTATTCGAATAATAATGTCACTAGTCATTACATAATTTTAAATATCCATCTTTGGTGTCAGTAACAAAATATAAACTTGCATAATATGTTAAGATAGTACAATTCCGCGATGTCATAGATGGCCTTATCCAATAGCCATTTTTTCAGTTCGTTATGAAAGGATAATTCGCTATTTTGATCTTTAATGCTGTCTGGGATAGCGTTATAGATTTTAGGATATGTGATACTAGACTTGGTTAGTCGACATCAAGTCGTCTTTAGTTTACCTACCCGACTATGAATATCTCTTAAATTTCGACTTACAGTTTTTAAAGGAAAATCTTCAATATTACGCCTGACAAACTTGGAGATGTTAAAAATGTATAATGACGGAACTGTCATAAAATAAACATTAGTATCATACATTTTAATATGGGTCAAAGAATGCCTAGTTATTATTGATTGATATCAGTTGTTTGTACTCCTAACGTCAGCTGTTGGAAGTTTGTCGCAGCCCAGCTTTATCACTGAAACGACGATATATAATACCAATGTTTGATACAGCAGTAGTAGGATATACATTTATGAAATATGTAATGACTCATTTTTTTTAATGTGGGTACTCACCACAATTTTTATATTAAACCATTGATACAAAGATCAAAGGAGAGAATAATTCAATTGAGTTAGTAGTTGGGTCAAATAAAAACAATGCACGACACACAAAGCATAAGGAAAAATTCTAAAGGTTGCTTGGGAGTTAGGGTGGCGGAAAGGTTAACGCGCTAGACCGGCACAGAGATCCCGGGTTCAATACCCGGTCTTTTCCACCAATTTCTTTTTTTCTTAATTTAAATTTTTCTTTGACCTTTGATCTTTGTATCAATGGTTTAGTAGTTGAATACTTAAGAAGGGTTGTAGGATAGGTACTTCTTTGTTTGGATAGGTACTTCTTTGTTTGGATAGGTACTTCTTTTTTTGGATAGGTACTTCTTTGTTTAGATAGGTACTTTTTCCTTGAAGGATAAAGTCCGCAATAACCATATATGGGGTAGTTTTAGACTAGCGCCCATCACTGACAAAGTCAAAGAGTCCAGGCTAAGGTTGGAGACGTCATGCGCAGACCTGATAGCCATGTAGTGAGAATAGTACATTGTTGTAGAGGCTGAAAAGTAAGCAATAGATGAACGAGTAATTTCGAAGGCCGACCCGCAGGGGAGGCCTTCGATAAAACGAGTTCATCTATTGCACTTTTGGCCGAGACTAAACTTTGTGCTTTTCACGACTACTGCGAGTAAATAAAAAACATTTCTTATAATAATACATTTTAATTAAAGTTTATATTTATATTAGCGTGGGGGCAATTATTAAAAGACAATGAAATGTTCTTTCCTGGTACATTAATATTTGTGTTTTGCGTCATTTCAGCCGATATGGAGTAGCTTGGCGTATTATTCACTGACGGTATTGAAGGACTTGGAGACGGGGATTTGAAATCCTCACGAGACGTAGAGGGACGGGGCGTGTTTGTCTCCGTTGACGTGATGTTGATGGATTCTGTTATTAAATTATTTATCTTCACTTTATTCTGAACAGAATCCTCAATATATCCTTCCGCAACCTTATCAGACATCCAACCACCATGTCTTTTTAAGGTAGTTAGATTTGGTCTGGAGTCTGCTAGGAGAGTCGCTGAGGTCCTGCGGAAGCAGTGACCAGTGTAGCATTCAGCGTTCGGTAAATTTAGATATATGCGGCCATGGTTTTTGGTACGGCAGCTATTTTATGCCTGCCTATGGGTTGTTTAGTACATTTGCCATTCAGGTCATTCAAGAAAAATCGATTATTTTCCAAATCATTAGGGCGGAGATTTAGATATTTTTTCACAATTTCGAGTAGTTCGTCTTATAACAAATGATCGATCTTTTTTCGTCTTTGTGTTCGGCTGGTTTATAAGAATCATATTGTTATGATTTTCGATATAACCCATTTTCATATTAACTAATTCAGCTGCCCGGCACGCACCATTTACTCCAAAAATCAATACGACCTGTAACCGAATAATGAGATTTTTAAGCATTTTTATAACAAATTGAAGCTTAAATGTATAATGTTGACCCTAGCAATTAAAAGTCTTGAAAGTATCACGCAGTTAGTTTACTTATTATATGTAACTTCAAATAATCAGATCTCGCAAAAATCATAATCCAAAATGATAAAAAAAACCTGAACTAATAGCGGTAATAGTAGAATAGTTCCAACAATGGGTACCGAGTCGACCGTGTCACACTAGTCACTACTATTGCAGTCAACAGCCGTCTCTCAACAATTTATTAATAATCTCAAGAAATTATGACGATATATTTATTCTAATGACGTAAAATATAAGTCTCGCAATACAAATGTTTATTACTAGATATTCCACTTTAGACTTACCTTTGCAGCTAAATAAATATTATCAGGAGCTTCATTAAGGAATGTCTCTACGTTTTCGGCAGTCAATATTTTCGATTTGTACCCATCCGAAAACCTTTTCAGTAGTGTCGTCAATTTTTTGTAATTCTTAATGCTTACGTTGTGTTTAATACTTAATGTTGCTTAAAGCATTGAATAAATTCCCCACAAAGTTGAGGGTTTCAAAGTTTTTGAGAGTTCGTCAAAATATGCGAGTAGAACATTTTCGGAAAAAGATGTGGTATTTTTCTTGCTCCTCCATGTTGTAAAATTTGTGTATACTTTTAAATATTTCTCCCGGGATTTTTCGGGTAACAAATTGTCGCTGCCTCTTCTATTGCTGAAGGCGTAGCATCCATGTCACTATCGTCGCTAGAAGAATTCATTTTATTTATCAATCCGATTAGTTATTTATCAATCAATAACAAACAATATCGCAATACAGTGAGTTGTTCCCGCCGAATTTTGTATTTTCTTTTTGTCTGAATTGTTTGTTTTTTTTTTTCGCCCGTTCTTAGTGGCCAGTCTTACAAAATTAAAAAACAGATTAAAAAATTAAAGTTGCATTTAGGTGTTCGCGCACTAGGTAGCCTGTCTATGGTAGCTAGTCGAACATATGGATATGTATTGGAACACGCGTACTAGGCAGCCTGGCTGCGCAGTGAGCGGAATGCTTAAAAAGTTAATGCTGCGGCGTTTTTCCATACTTAAAAAAAATAACACGATTAAGGATATTACGCGTTTAAGAAAAAAATACACCTCATAAATGACGCATTTTCATTGGTCAATTTAATTTCAAATGCAGCAGACGATTAGCTTTAATTGGTGAAAATGTCGTTTACGCAGGCCGAGAAAAACACTCTGAAATATTTTCTATAAAGTCGTATCTTATTATGAAATCTGTGTCTAGATACGAACTGTTACCGAAAGGTGCTACATTGTTGTCGTGTTGCGAGCTAATATAGATATACAGTTTACAAATGTACAGATATACGCAGTTTTGGGTACTGTATTCAGCTAATCTATGACCACATTTTCGAGCAGTGTCGTGAAAAGTGCCTTTCCATGGCTACGAATAAAAGAGGGAGAGGTAGGCCTCAAACTACCTGGATGACGAATGTCCAGAGAGACATGAAGGATTTAGGCCCAGCTGGAGAAGACACCTATCATCGAAGCGAATGGCGCCTCCAGATTAGAAAAGCCGACCCCGCGTAACGGTAACAGGCGAGGAAAAAGAAGCAGGATAAGTACTTCTTTGTTGCTACAACTTTGTATTGTGTTATTTCCCTAAATAACACGATACAAACCTCGGATTTTGAACTTCAGGTACCCTTTGGCATTTCTATGCGTTGTTTCACAATTCCATTTATCATTTTGTCATTATTTGAGAATCAAATTCAGTTGAGAATGCTAGGCGGCACCTGTAGTTAATGCAAAGCAATTGGGAACTAAGTTTTTTTTCCAAATTGGGAACATTAAGTATTCATACTATATATTTTTCTCATTATTTGGACTCTGAATTGACGAATAATATTTTGTTATGTCGTACCTATAGTTTTTATAGATATGTTTTTTAAACCTTGGTGTGTGTTTTGTCATTTCCTTTAGTCTACATGGAACTAATGAGGAAAATTAAAAAGAAGAAATGTGAATGCTACGGCAACATTATTTCATTTTCGTTACTAATTCTATATAGAGCAAAGTAATGATGTATAAATGCGAATGTCACACTGAAGCTTAAAAAAATATATCTAAAAAACTAGGTAGGTACACTACATAGCAATAAATTATTCATAGATTCTGAATTTCAATAAAGTACACTATTTGAAAAAAATATAATATGAATAACTGAAAAACTTAATAATCTCAATTTCATTAAAAATAGCGTACTCTGTACTCTTGTTTCTGAAGCTCGTTTACCGAGCTATCCAACAGTTGGAGTTGGACACTGCAACTACGCGTCATTCGAATATCTGCAGTTGTGGGAAACGCATGAAAAAACAGAATTCCAAATTTAAAAACCCCGACCCAACCAAACATAGCTAAAAACCATATCGACAGACACGCCTTTAAAAAAACGCATTCTACTCGGACCATCCGTTTCTGAACTACGCCACAGACAAACACAGATACACGCGTTGAACTTATATACGAGTATAACACCCATCTTGGTCGGGGGTTAAAAAGAAAATGCAGAACTCGCTCGTGGGAATAGAAATATTGGGGAAAAATAATATTGAGAATTATTACACAGTCGTCCACGTAACCAATTATGGACGAATGTTGTTAGGCTATCTCACTTTGATACAATTGCAACTCAATTTAAAGAGGAAAAAAATATATTTATTTCCGGTACGTGATGACGGTGTTTCTTACAATAAAACTAATTACTCAATTAAAAAAGGGTATTAGACGCTACAATGTTATTATTACATTTTTGTCGTTGTTTAGCTTAGCGCCATTTTGATTAATACCGATTTGTAAATCGAAAAATATACTACTACATCTATATATTATAGCTATACATATATAACTTAGGTAGGCTCTCTCTTAACTTAGGTTGTTCTCTTTCTCTTCTCGATCTCGCCCTGACTTCCTCAGAATCTCATGTCGCCAAATTTGGTCAATACTCTGCGGATGCGTTTTCGTACCATGACTTGCTCTACTGATCAGTTGAATCAGCATTTCTCTTCTTCTTCCATTTTTAGCGGCCCTGCTAAGGTCAGAACCCTCAGTTATCTTTCATCTCTCCCAACTCCAGACTGTAGTCCTTTTTTTCTTACTTAATTTTCCGACAGTGATATTAAGAATAACGTACTATCTATTAATTTCAACGCCGTCGGTACCGATGACGTGAGCCGAAATATGATCCTTCCCATCCTTGACCTCCTTGTTCCTATCATTACCGGCATTCTAAATTCTTCAATTTCATGTAGTGTATTCCCGACTATCTGGGCTCTATTCAATAAAACTTACAATTTACAATTTGTAATTACAATTACACTTTACATTTTTATGTATATCCTGTTCAATAAAAAATACAAGTTACAATTTTGTAATGGTGGAAAATTTACAAAATTGTCGGATTGTAACGACAATTTTACATATTTCTGTTCAATAAAGATTTTAATATGACAGGCAATAATTTACAATTTTGTCAGAAAAACCAGTTTATTAAACGCACACTTGTAGTAACAAGTTTACATATTTGTAGAATTGTAACAAAATTCTGACAGGCGCACTCACCCGGTGTAAAAAAAATTGAATACAGTTAAGACAAAGCTTTTAGAAACCGAATATGATGCTCACGTCATCATCGAGTAGTGAAAGTGACGAAGAATATCCAGTAGTTATTGTGCGACGCAGGCGAATATTTCGAAAAAGGAGGAATTTCACTCTTGATATTACCGATTTCACATTTAATGAGAAATTCAGAGTAAGCAAAACTACCATCGAATATTTGATAAATGCAATGAGCAACGAGCTTGCTCACGGAAGTAACAGAAACGCAGCTCTTACACCCGCCGAGCAAATTTTGTGCGCTTTGCATTGGATGGGTTCTGGCTCGCAATACCATATAATAGCAGATGCGCAAGGAATTTCTAAAGCGACTGTACACAACTGTCTGACACGGGTGACAACTTCAATTGTTGACAGATTGTTCGGAGATGAGGTCCGCTGGCCTGAAAACTGTAATGAGATTGCTAGATTATTTATGACGGATAACATACCTAGAGTAGCTGGTATTGTAGATGGTTCTCTCATTCAAATGGATGCTCCTCGACAGAATGAATCAGCATTCGTAGATAGAGATGGGAATCATTCTATGAACGTCATGGTAGTATGTGGTCCAAATTTAGATTTTTTTTATGCAAGTGCGCGGTGGCCCGGGTCACCGGGCACAAGAATGGCGAGCTGGGTGGAGACCCTTTCCCAATGCCATAATTTTGGGAGATAGTGGTTATGGCCTAACACAATGACTTATGACACCAAAGATTTCAATACAGATACCAAGAACGTTGGCACAGGAACGGTATTTGCGGGCATTTAGATCAACAAGGAGAATGGTTGAAAATGCTTTGGGGATTTTGAAAGAAAAATTTCCATGTCTTAACTATATAAGAGTCCAGCCAACTGTAGCAAGTAAAATTATATGATCTTGCATAACTTTACACAACATTGAGAAACGTTTGGGGTCCGCACATTACCGTTCTTACTTAGGACAACAAAATAATGAACCCAATGAGCATGATAACCTACAAGCAGCAAATAACTTATTATTTCTGCATCCTTAGATGCAGAGGAAGAATTTGACCAAGGAGCTATTGATGTGTTGCAGTCATTAATACAACGTTTTGAATAATAAGTTTTTAATCTTAATCTCTAATTATTCTAATTCTTAATCTTTACTAATTCTGCAATGTTGGACACTATAATTATTATTCCATATTTTCTTGTATAATAACACCATTTTCTCCACCTTCTAAATAAAAAGGTAGCGTAAAAGTAGACGGATTTTTTATTTGCAGTTCTCTTTCAAGTTTAAGAATTTCTAAATCTAATTTATGTACTTCGCGTTTTGCTATTTGAACTTTTTCTTTCGCCAATTCCAATTCAAGTAACAGCTTCTCTTTTTTTAAGTCAATTAAGTCACTATCGCCTTCGTTAATCGATATGTACCGAGACTTTCTTCTTGAATCACGGTCAATTGGAGTTGCAGAACATGACGTAGGAGGTGGTGGCGGTGAATCAGTAGAGGTCGACACGGGGTTTACAACTTGGGATACATTTGACCCTGACGACTCTGGTACATACATTTAAGCCTTCTATTATAGGGGAATCTTTCCTAATTATTTTAAAGACCATGTCGTCGATATCATCGTATTTACATTTCTTGCCACCGCCTGACCCTGTCTGTAAGCGATTGTCTCTCTTTTCCTGGAAACAATTTTATAATGAGTAAATAATAAGGATTAGGGTGTCGTATGTGAACACAAAAAAACATTGTTTGACGTAACAAATCTGGTTATGTTAAAAGTAAATTTCACAAGCAAGAAGTTTTAACTGTCTAACTTTCTTTCCTGCTTTAGTGTATTAAAAGTTACCTATTATAATAATAAGCCTGGAATGTCCAGCTAACTAACTACGTAAATACCTACATATAGCATACCTACCTATAAAAAAATGAGAATGAGATTATTCCAGTAATTTTGACGTGATATGGCTACAAAGACAAATACTTAGATACAAACAAAAAACACATCATTTTTATTTCATGTTTCACTTGTTAGGTTTATTTTTTCTAATAATATGTAGTTGCCAAGTAAGAAAAAAGGTATGAAATAAATAGTGCTTAAGTTAAAATAATATATTACCTATTTATGGCCAAGAACCGACATATGGTTGGCATAATAACTGCGATTTGGGTAGTGACAGACGAAATTGAATAATCCAAAAGGGTTTATTAATTAAATTTGACTTACTATGGTCCTTTTCCTCCAGTTTTGCCATGTTGTATCCCGCAGGTACTTCCAGTCTTTGTGGAAAATGTCCAATGCACGTAATTGTTCTGTGATCTGCTTCCATTTATTAATTTTCTTTTCGTGAGTCAGTACGTCACTAAAACCGAACAATATTTCTTTATTGTCGTGTATTAGCGTCAAAATAGTTAACTTATTATTAATATCCATTATTGCGATGAATCGTGAAATTACTCTAAAATGCAATTTGTCGTACAAGTTGGCAATTTAATTTTATTCTACCGTCATTAAAAAACAAATACTACACTTAATTGTAAATTGTATCTTACCATGACATATTTGTAAATTACAATTGTCATCGAAAGCGACAGGCGTTTTTTGCAATTGTAAAGTTTTATTGAACAGGGTTTACAAGTGTGACATTTTACAATTTTTTTGCTGTGGTACAATTACAAATTTGTACTTTTATTGAACAAGTTTCTACCTTACAATTCTACAATTATGTCCCTTTTTTACAAATTTGTCGGATTGTAATGTTTATTGAATAGGGCCCTGGAAAGATGCGGATATTATTCCTTTTACCTAAAAAATCGAATCCTTCCTCTTTTTCAGATTATCGCCCCATTTCCATTCTTGCTTTCCTGTCCAAAGTCCTTGAACGTTTGATATTCCAGCAACTCACTTCTTTTCTTAATCGCAATGATCTCTTTAATCCTTACCAGTCTGGTTTCAGATCAGGTTATAGCACGGCTACTGCTCTCGTAAAAGTTACAAACGCTATTCGGTCAGGTATAAGTGACCGGAAACTGACGGTACCGACGCTGCTTGATTTTAGTAACGCGTTTAATACTGTTGATTTTGATATTCTACTGGCGATACTACGTTCTCTTAACATATCTCCTATGGTTATTGATTTGTTTCATAGTTATCTTACCGGCCGTCGGCAACGTATAAAGGTGGATACCTAACGTTCTTCTTGGTGCAGCACGTTTGTCGGCGTTCCGCAAGGTGGCGTGTTGTCTCCATTGTTATTTTCTATTTTCATTAATTCCATTACTCGTAACTTATCTTCTTTTTATCACCTTTATGCCGACGATCTTCAAATATATTCTCAGGGTGTACCGATGGCAGATCACCAGCCATCGGTCATATGCTCAACGAATTGTGATATAGAGCGCATTTTGGAATGGAGTAGAGGCTATGGTTTAAAAGTAAATCCTGCTAAGTCGCAAGTTTTTATCATTGGCAGCTCTAAGATGATCGCCAAAGTCGACTTTGCAAACTTGCCAACTATTCAGTTCAATGGCGTTCTGATTCCTTTCTATCTGCAAGTTAAAAACTTGGGTATTATCATGGATCGCACTCTTTCTTGGGTGCCTCAGCTCAGCGTGGTTAGTGGGAAGGTGTTTGCCTCAGTGGCTTCACTGCGGAGACTTCGTAATTTTCTTCCCATCGTTACTAAAATTACGCTTGCTCAGAATTTACTCCTCTCTATTTTGGATTAGTTCGGGATCCTCCAAAAGAGGAAACCCCTCTCACCAGCGTGGACAAGGAGGGTTTCACAACGGTGTCAAGAAAGCGTAAGACACGCAAGAGTCAGTGTAATATTGCAGAACCGTTTGGTTGTAGTCTGCGGGTCTCCACACCGAGCAAGGCGCTGTACGTGTCGCGCCTGCATCACACTGCCACCGCTGAAGAAGTGACGCAGTATGTTCGCCAGAAAACCGGCTACTCGCTGAGGGTGTTCCAGTTGCATTCGCGCCACTACGTGCACTTTAGCTCGTTTGTAGTGCGCGTGCCGCGGCCGCTTTAGGACACCATCGCGTGTGCTGATTTCTGGCCGAAAGGTGTCGTGTTTCGTCGGTTCCGGGGCAACCTACCAAATCCAACCCCCGAGATGTCGGCACAACGGGGCCACGCCGTTTCGCCGTCAAAATAAAAATTGTTCGGTTCATGACGCATTGGTGTAAACTGTAATGTTATGTAACCTGTTTTTCAATAAATAAATAAATAAAGTACGCCGATGTTTCCTATGTTGACCTCTCGGAGGAGCAACTTAACAAACTTGAGCGAATTCAAAACATCTGCATTAGGTTCATATTTGGGTTACGCAAGTATGACCATGTCTCTAGTTTCCGTTCACAACTCAAGTGGCTCCCTATCCGCCTTCGTCGAAACTTTCATATTCTGTCCCTTCTCTATAGTATTCTCTTTAACCCTGCAACTCTCCGCTACCTTAAAGATCGTTTTAGTTACCTGTTGTCAGTTAGATCCGCTCAAAATTATTTACTCTGTGTTCTGGCAGCAAAGTCTAAATTTTATTCGAATTCTTTTACAGTTAAAGCCATTCTTTTGTGAAATTCTCTTCCATTGGATCTGAAGAAGGCTAAATCACTCTCTGTTTTTAAGATGAAATTAAAAGATCACTACTTGTCGCTCCCATAGCTTATTGTATGCTATTGGTAATTTTCCTAGCTAAGTTGGATATCAGCTGTGTTGTATTTATAATTTTTCTTGTTTATGTGTGTATTTTTGCCTATATTATATATGTATATTATTTGTATATATGTATGTTTATCTTTATATATATTTATTTAAGTACGTTTATGACTTATATTTTATGTTATTTATGTTGCTGATTTTTTATCTCACCACCTACTCTTTCATTGTGTATTTTTGCTCATTCTTCTACCCAAAGGTTGTCTGGAAGAGATTGCTTTAGCGATAAGACCACCTATTGTCTACCATTTATAAATTAAGGTTTCAATTGTAACCTTTTTCTTGTTGGTGTGCAATAAAGAATTGTTGTATTGTATTGTATTGTAGGCTGTTCTTTCATATTTTGGCTGGAACAACAGATAAGCCAAGCTTAACTTAACATGTTCTTTCATAATTAAGATTTTAATTACCGCTAACGAAGAAGCTTCAAAGCCGATGACACAGTAGAATATAACAGGCAGTAAGGAAACTATGTCGACATGTAAGATAAAATCAGCAGTTTAGAAATAGTAAGGTTCGGGAAAGGCGAGCGAGCGAGGCAAGTAATAACACCTAAGCACAAGTGAAATACCATCTTACCATTATAAACGTAAGGTCGTCTGTAATTTGAGCCCATATTGGCATGATTGGGGGGTTTTTTGACGTAACAAGATCCGGTTGAACCTCGGGATAATGGCGCTACAAAGAGCTTTGATATGAAAATAATTACTTCATGTATATGTGTTAACGGAAAAGTATGGAAGCCGTCATACAATTCCTAGGAAATGTGCACTATTCCTAAAATAGACATGCAATGTAATTCCTAGGAAATATATACAAATACATTAATAGATTATTAATCAGAAATGTATTAAACATTCAGGATGTCAGTTGGGTGCACCGGGGATGTCAGAGCGAGGGAAGAGTATTGCGTCACCATCAAAACACCACCGGGCGCACGGGCTCGCGCGGCAGCATCGCGAGTACTGCCTCTCGAGGCAGGCTGGAAACAGAGACGAGTCTTGCGAGGCAGTTCGAGCTATGAGAAGTACCCCCAAACCACCGTCCACATCGTACAAACAACGTACGTCTTAATACTACTCGATCCTTTGTTATTCTTATCTGATATAAACATTAAATCGTATTAAATGTAATTTTTCTAGCACCACTATGGGTATTTTGAACTTTATTATAGGAAAATTATTTAAAGTTTGTGGAATATTTCGCTCTGTTTACTCTTTGTTCACACTCCAACATGAAAGTGTAGAAATTAAAAAGTGGCAATACTGTAGTGTCATCCCGTTATCTCAGATTGATTAAAAAGGGACGAGACTGCAGTTTTGCCAATTTTTAATTCGTATTTTATGTCGTACTGTAAAGCACTGACATTTTAATGACATTCAACGCCACGTCGTACCAATAAAAAATCCGCAACATGTCGATGGACATGATGATGGACTAGCTCCTCTCCACTTAGAATAAAATAAGTATTACTTTTAATTTATCTATATATATTTATATATTTTTGTGCTGTATCTTGTAAAAGATGGTAATAGTCAAATATAGTAAAGTACACACGTACTTGTATAAAAAACATATTCACTATACCTAATAGTATTCGTCGAGCCCCCCACCCGGCGCCCGTGTTCCCTTTCTTATATAATCCTACGCGAGTAAGGTGCCTACTTAATCGTAAATCCTGGAAACCTGTACAGTGCCGATATCCCGCGGGAAACCCTCTGGAGCTCATAAAACGTACGTGCACACGACGTGACAATTACTATTATTTTGGAAATTGTTGATGCGTTTCATCACCATTTTGATCACCTACGCTACCAAAGTTTTCGTACTGATCAGTTAAATCTACTGTAGTTTATCCTCGTATCCATTTTCCTTAAGACAGTAGCGGTAATTAACAAAATCAATTTGTTTAATTGCACTAAAAGCTCACAATTAAGATGAAAGATGAAGTGTTTACTATTGTGATTCAAAAAAAGAAAAACATTTTTTTTTTGCGCTATTACTGTGTTAAATAAATGCCTATGGACCAAACCAAATCGGTATGTTTTGATCATGAGGATTGATTTAAATTTTTTTTTTTGTAATTCTCTGCAATGATTTGATGCGATGAGCCCACGCCAAAAAGGTTAGACAGATTTCAACAAATTTGAATATAGGGTCATCCTTTTTAACTGACTACTGAAAATTAAGTTTTTTTTTATGTGGCATTTACCATAGTATAAGAAAACTAGGTATGACACCGGCTACAGAGACTACGTCACTGATTATTTGCCACTTTATGGTAAAATACATATAAGGAAAAAAATGTTTGCCGCCAGTCGTCCAAAAAATAATAATTATGCATTTATGCTTTATAATTGTCATGTTCCTTGATAAAATTTAATTTTGTCATAATAATTGATTTAATACATTCACGATTTTATGAAATTCATACAGGTAACAAGGGAATCGGGGAGTATAATGATACACCACTGGCCACACATAAACTGATATGACTTCGACTGAAGGTCTTGTAACCATGGTCATGAATAAATAAAAAAAAAAAAAAAATTGACTGAACCAACAACATTCTGTACGCACGTGCGTACCGTTAATCATCAGTACCTTTACCATGAGTTTACAGTGACCGTACTCGGTAGTGACAGCGTAAACAATTTTATGGAGACTTGTAGTTCTACTAAGTAACCGCTAGGGGCGCAGCACTTATTCTCCATATAAATCGATTATGCTGTAGCTAGCAAGTAACGTCACGTTATGTTGTCGCCACGGCGTATTCGACGACGACTCTGGCAACACCGATGGTGAAGTACATCCAAGATTTTTATGACTTCGACTGAAGGTCTTGTAACCATGGTCATGAATAAATTAAAAAAAAAAAAAAAAAAAAGTACATCCAAGGCTGTCAAACTTCATCCATTAAAGGGCAATAACATGGCGGGAGCGCTCTCTTGACATCCAGCAGCGGTCGAGAAAGGAACTTGCGTATATCTTGAGTATTGTAGTGTCACAAATATTCATTAATTAAAATAGTTATCAGCCGTGCCCTAATAAACAACCCCTATGATCCGCGGTCGTATTAAGGATATTATGTTCGGCATATTATATTTAATACCACCAGTTTATCCTCTATTTTTGATGGTTATGTAAAAGTGTGAATGATTTAAATAAATGTATTAATAGGTACTGTCTGCTGTTTCTATTAGTTAATTCACGGTAAGGGTACAGGACGGTTCCTGCGATGTGTTCAATGTTCGTTGTTTGTTTGTTCATTCGTCCATTCATGGTTTAACGATCAACTCAATGTATTTTATTTTCAGTTCATGTAGGTATATCGAAAATATGACGTTAAGTGCTCATCTTATTCCGATTCCCTCAAGAATGTCTCGTTTCGAAATAACAAGATTAGATGAAATTGGGTCTGAAATATTACGTTGGGCCGTTAAAAACTACTAGACCGTGCTAAAAGCTGAATTTTTAACTCGCCTGTATGTATACAGCTTTCTTTATGTTGTATCTATAGGTGATGTAGATTGTCACAGCCCTCTTTTTGCTTTTCCGTAATCGGGTAAAAATCATAAAACCGTTGCTGTAGATGCTACCTGGTTATCAGAAATAGTTGGGATCTGTGTAGCTATTTTGGCGATTAGCTATTGATGCGAAATACTCAAGTAGCAAACAAGTTGCAGAACCACATATACTGCTAATGTAAGCTATATAAAGGCTGTCTAGGAGCTTCTGCAACTTCTTTTGCTACTTGGGTATATAGGGCATCAAATCAATAAGTACAGAAGGTTCTCTTTTTGGGTTTTTGCGAAAGCCGCCTAACAACTATTTTTATTGCTTGTTTGTGCAAGAAGCGGCGCCGAAATTGACCGATGAGGACGTGCTCCTAGACTACGAGCACGTGCCAAATTTGCCCTTACAAAGGCGGAAGACGGAGCAGGGCACCGTGGTGCTATTTAGCGTACCTAATAGCGCGTAGTGAATCCATCTCTACTTTTCTGACTGGCTAGCTTTAATAGAGATAAAACGACCAACTACAGTGACATTTATATTTATATTTTACCTAGAACTGTTTCGGACTTCCGGTTTGTGACTTAAGATGGCCGCATGCGTTTAAGTTGCGTTGTTCATTATTTATTCATTTTTGTTGTTCAATGTGTAGTATTGATAGCGTATTGTGCAGTGATCTAACGTATGAGTGAATAGCTAATGAAGAATTCAACTTGAAGCGTTCATAGCCCTTCCTGGGTCAAGGCCCGGTAGTCCGCGTGGTTTTTTGTAAATCGCTATCACTTTACAAAAAGCAAAACCTCACCGAACAACGGCATGCTCTACGAGCAAACTTGAAATTGGCGAAATCATCATTAACCTGATGGAAGCCATATTTTAAAATTAGATTAGATTAGAACTGTTTCTAAAAATCTGATTTACCACATAATCTGTGATTTGTTTAAAGTGTTTCCCTTACCCCAATGTGTTTCTCTTACCCAACCTGACCTTAGTCTATCTCTTTCGATCTCTATCACAGGGTAACCGACGATCGTATATCATAAGATCGACCTGTGTTTGTGTTACCTTTTAATGCATGGGGTTTTCTATCTGTCCCCATTTGTATCTTTCTATCTTTATGTACCTGTCTTGTTCTACCTTTATCTTTTGCTAACTATATCTACCTTTTTTTATATTACTTTATCTAAAGAGATATATAGTTCAAAATCTGTCGGTCACTGTCTCTATATACCTATCTCTCTCTCTATCTATTACTTTCTATCTGTCACTGTATCTTTCTGTATAGATAAAGATCTATCCCTTTTTATTCGTCACTGTCTCTTTCTATCTGTCTTATAAGTGAAGACAGTTATGTGGTTCTGTTACGGACTGCACTTAAATTACGTTTTCATTCCAACATTACCTAATAACGTAGTCGAAAACGAATGGGAAATTATGGTCGGAGGCTATCCCACGGGAAATCACGGTAAATCAGCTGCATCGCTGAACGCAAGGGTCGCGACTCAAACATTAGGTTCTATGAATTTGTTTTTAAATTCTCAAAGACAAATGATGAATAACCTAAATTAAAGCATTTTTAGCACCCGCGACTCAAGTAGCTGATCATCATGAGAACCTCATTGAATGAGTGATATAGAAAATACTACTAAAACTGAACATAACTACAAAAATTGGGAATTTTAAGCTTAAATATTGGCTGAGATCTAAGAGGCCTTATTCCTTTTAAAATTTGTATTTTTTCATAGTATGACAAATATATTGATAATTTCAACCAACTTTTTGAAGTGAATAATACTTTTCCCCGAGTTCTAGGTATTAACATAGCGATTTCATGCTTTTAACGCGTGCAGTCGAGAATAAGTTAAAAAAGCTAATTTTCCGCGTGAATTTTGTCAATTTCGAGTAGTTTTTGAAACGAAAAATTATCCATGAAAAATTCAAACTGCAGGTTTTAAATATATACCAATAAATCCCAATAGCCCTGTTCTAGGTAGTAATATCAATAATATGTTAAGAAACATGTTTGATAATACAGAAAAAACAATCAGCATTTTAAAAGGAATAAGGCCTCTTAAAGATGAATATCTTGGAAACTACTATTTCCACCTAACATAGCTAATAACCATCTCGATGGACAAGTATTTCGATTAAAACGCAAAATTCGTCCATCCGTTTGGGAGCTACGATGCCAGACATACACATAGATACATAAATACACAGATACACCAATACACACTCTTTTTTACGTCGGGTCTTAAAAATATTTATTTTGGATTTATATTGAAAACTATCTAGTTAGTGTCGACACATTGGACGCAGCAGGCTTCCTACAAGGTGGACTCATGACTTGGAAAAGGTCGCTGGAGTCCCGGAGCAAATCAGTAGTTTCTAGCTGGATCACTTTTTAGGGTTCCGTAGTCAACTAGGAACCCTTATAGTTTCGCCATGTCCGTCTGTCCGTCTGTCCGTCCGCGGCTTAGCTCCGTGATCATTAGTACTAGAAAGCTGTAATTTGGCATGAGTATGTTTATGTATCACGCCGACAAAACGGTAAAATAAAAACTAAAAAACGATTTTAATTTTGGGGTACCTCTCGAACACCTAAAGTGGGGGTGAATTTTTATTTTCGTTCCAACACTAATGTGTGGGGTATCGTTGAATAGGTATTTTAAAAATAAAAGGGGTCTCCAAACATTTTTTTTTGATAAAGTCAGCGGTTTCGTAAATATTCGCTTCGAAAATAAAAAAAAATAGTGAAAATAGTGTCCCCCCTCTTACTTTTCAACCACGGGTCAAAAATTATGAAAAAATTCATGAACATAGGCCTTACAAGTGCTTTCAATGAAAACTATATTGAACAAAATCGGTTAAGCCGTTTTTGAGTTATCGCAAAATTTCATAATTTTCTTAAAAGGACGTAAGTTGACTTCCAGAAGGTAATAAGTAACTACAGTTACTTTGGCGTTTACGACCTTTTTATAGAGCTTGAAATCTTGCTCGTAACTTAAGTCTATTGTGAAGGATGAGCAACTACGGAACCCTACACTGAGCGTGGCCCGACATGCTCTTGGCCGGTTTTTTTGTATTGCCTTGTGGCATTAAGTCCGCAATTTGTACTAGTTTGATCTGTGCAATCTGTCAAGTTTAAAGAAATAAAAAAATAAATTTCACAGCTCGCCATAATATAGGCTGCCCCTTAAGCCCCTTTGGGTTTTTAATTGAGTTTCGAAGGCAAATATCCAATTAAAAAATAATGTCGATGGTCGGCACTAGCCAATGTCAAACCGTTTAAATTGTGTCAGTGTCAGTGTCAAACTATTGAAATTTCGGCACATGCCAGTGTCAACCCGACATCGACAACCCAAGATAATACGGACTGTTATCTTCTTCCCTCTATTTTCACTAAATAACAGTACAAACGTCTTGTGTTGTCCGTGCCATACTTAATATAAATAATAATGTTTTAGTTATAGGATCTCACAAAAATCAAAATTCTATACCGACCATTCTCCTCTCGTGTGATATGTCTAGATGTTTACACGTCGACATTGGCGAAATACCTCATGCTAAAATCAGACAGAAGTGAAAACCACGAAGGAAAAAAAATATACGAATTACGGAATGCCTATACAAATCTCAGGTATTTGTATGTTATGTTAATGTTTGAATTGTATGTTAATGTTAATGACGGCTCAAACAGCTCTCTAAAGCCCTACCATGCTATCAGAAGTCCAATCCCTATTCGCTGGGTGCGCGATGACAGCGTCAACTAGCGGTTACAATTACGGCGGGCTTTTTAATGTCAAATGGCTGACTGTCTTTACGAAGAGTAAGTAAACAAACAAATAATTTCAATGAAATATCGTGATTTTCTTTCATTTTATTCGATTATGTTAAATCTATAGTGTCGATAAAACGTTGACCTTCTTTATTTCCCGTCTAAAATGGCAAAATCAATAACTTTCAGATGTAATTCACACGGACCTTTTCATGGCTGTCTTCACGAGAAGTAAGTTACAAAATAAACAAATTTAACCGTAAAACGCATTTCATGCATAATGCAACCGATCATTTATGGCTGTATTTTCGTAATAATACAGATTATTTTGTTTTTTCAGTTAAACATGGCCAAATTAATTATTATAACTGGATTCTGCTCAATCAAACACAACATCGCTTTCAAATCCCAAACTACAATAAAATGGGAAACCATTCGTTTTTGCTCAACATGTCCAAAATATAAAAGAAAATAAACGCATAAACATGCTACTTCCTACAACATACAAGATATAATATTAAAAATGGTGTTCTATAGGTTATACTAACTTTTTCCTCTTGATAGCGATTATCAATTTAATTCGTTGTTCTCGTTTCCAACTTGCTTGTGGAAATTCATTTATTTATGATTACTGTTTTTGCCATTGTTTTTGCAATTAACTACGCTGCAGGTTTCGTGCCGCATATTTATTTATTTTTAGATGCCTTAATTTCGCTAGTAAAAAGTGACAGTTGGCCTGACGAAAGTTCCTTTTTTGGCCACGGCGCGCGCTGCGATCGATTCGTGGTTCCCCCACCACCTACTTCGCACCCAGCGAATAACTAGAAATCATTAAGGAATATTGACGTAAATATTCCGAGGCATGTAAGCCAAAGCTGACAGTGAGGTGCAATTGTTGACGCCCACTGCCCTTTTTTGTCCTTTTCATTTGCATACAAAAGTGCAACAGAGAGACCGCTATACTAGCTCGCTAACATAAACCAGGTACAGTAATCTTTATAATACCGCTCGGATTTCGCCAGCCTGAAGTACTACGGGAACAATGTAGACGTTGTAAAAGTTTACGTTTATCACTCGTTTATGGTGATCGTTACAGAAGATTGTTCTGGAAACCTGCTTATTGGAGGTCTATGGGTCAAACATAAAAGACAACAGTGTACACTGCATATGAAGAGTTCAAAGAACATGTCTACTCGGTTTTTTTAAACGAGATATTAAATAACCCGTTGCCGCATATATAAAAAAAAAACTGATTTGAACTTTATAACCCGTGTCAATAAGGTCGAAATTATTATCTGTCATATATGATGTATTACATCTGTTGTATTTGCAGTCTTCAGCTGATATGTTGGTATACAGGCAGCTAAATAGACAGATCTCCAAATCTCTGAGGCGTGACACGAGGCATTTTAACACAACATGTGTCAAAAATGCCATTGAGCAGAACAAAGGCTCCAAAGTGTTCGCAAAAGATATGTCTATTGGGCAAAGCCAGTTGACTAAGCTGAAGACTGATAGTGGCAATATTGTTTCGTCCAAAACTGAGATTTTGAGAGAGATCGAAAAGTTCTACAGACAGTTATACACCTCAGCACAAAAGCCCGTTAACAGTCTCGATGCTGAACCTAGATCGAAACTGACCCGACACTATACCGAAGATATTCCGGACGTTAGCCTTTATGAGATAATAATGGCTCTGAAACAACTTAAGAACAACAAGGCACCAGGTGATGACGGAATTACGACTGAACTTCTGAGAGCGGGTGGAAAACCAGTACTCAAAGTCCTCCAGAAGTTGTTCGGTTCCGTCATACATGAGGGCACAACGCCTGAAGCATGGAAAAGGAGTGTGGTGACATTGTTCTTCAAGAAAGGTGACAAAACCTTATTGAAGAACTATAGGCCCATCTCACTGCTGAGCCATGTTTATAAGCTGTTCTCCAGAGTCATTACAAATCGTCTCGCGCACAGGTTTGACGAGTTCCAACCTCCCGAACAAGCCGGATTCCGAAAAGGCTTTAGCACCATAGACCACATTCATACGCTGCGGCAGGTTATACAGAAGACAGAGGAGTATAACCGGCCCCTATGCTTAGCGTTTGTGGACTATGAAAAAGCCTTTGATTCGATTGAGACTTGGGCTGTGCTTCAATCTCTCCAGCGGTGCCGTGTTATCTGTCATACGAAACGGGTTTAAGGCGGAGCCCCACAGCTGCGCACGGTCGAGCTACACACGTGGGTACAAAAACCCTTTGTATGAAAATGTGGGTAGATACTTCCACAGTAGTGCCCGAGCATGCTGCGCACGAAATGACGTCACTGATACCAATATTATAACAATGGACACACGTGCTAGCGTGTCCGTGCGTAGCGTGCGCAGCAGTGGGGCTCCGGCCTCACATCGTAGAATATCGCTCGACATGTTTTCGGATCGGTACGCGATTCATCATCAGTCACAGTGGCAGCCAATCGAAAACTGCGCGCTAAGGGTGCGTCTCCATTCAAGCGAGGCGCAGCTAACACGTGCAGAATAGACGGAATAGACACACAAAACTACCGTAAGTCTCAGACATATTAAAATATACATACGGAACGGATTTACTTATGGACTTTGATACTACTTCGGCGGTTCGTGTGGACGAGACTAAAATTGACAATTACTCTCTCCGCACACTACGGCTTCTTGTGGCCTCCACAGTACACTTGTCCCTTTTCCACGCTCGAAGTGAGAAAGAGAGAGATGTACTGTGGCGGCCACTAGAAGCCGTAGTGTGCGCCGGCTCTTACTCGGAACTCGTACGATGAAGATGAATTATTAATCGTTATTTTTAATCGTTAATCGCGATTAAGTTGGTTAATCTTAATCGTTAATCGATTACATTTTGCCGATCTCTGGCGTGCCCGAACCATCGCATACGACTTTCATGATGTGGCGCGGAGATAATCTCATTAGCGGGTTATACTGCCACACAAGGTCCGACTCACTGGTAGTGAGGACTAAACAGCCCTGATACAGTCCATGTCATATTTAAGTAAAAACCGGCCAAGAGCATGTTGGGCCACGCTCATCGTAGAGTTCCGTAGTTGGCCATCCTTCAATATAGACGGGCTTAAAACAGCGGTTTTAATAAATTACGACAAAGATTTGAAGCTCTATAAAAAGGTCTTAAACGCCAAAGTAACTGTAATTACCTACTTATTACCTTCTGGCAGTAATCCATTATACGTGCCAGATTGAGCGAAATGTTTTAATACAGTATGGAACTTAACTAATATGTGTAGCGTTCGAAGTATAAGGACACCGCACGGCACTTACATCATTTTAAAGAAAATTATGAATTGCGATAACTCAAAAACGGCTCGACCGATTTTATTCAATATAGTTTTTATTGAAAGTGCTTATAAGGCCTCATTTTTATGAATTTTTCCATATTTTTTTGACCCGTTGTTGAAAAGTTAGAGGGGGCGACGCTATTTTTTGGATTTCTGGAGCGAATATTTACAAAACTGCTGACTTACTCAAAAAATGATGTTTGAAGACCGCTATTATTTTCAAAATACCTATTCAACGACACCCCACACACTAGTTTTGGAACGAAAAAAAAAATAACTGACTGACTGACTGACTGACAGACAGACAGACAGACAGAGACAGACAGACAGACAGACAGACAGACAGACAGACAGACAGACAGACAGACAGACAGACAGACGGACGGACGGACGGACGGACGGACGGATGGATGGACGGACGGACGGACGGACGGACGGACGGACGGACATGGCGAAACTATGAGGGTTCCTAGTTGACTACGGAACCCTAAAAAGGAAGATGAGGAAATATCACACCTCATTTTTCCATACAAATCGAGGTTTCGCTCTCGCCTGTTTCCTCCTCTAAAACTTAACCAGTCTTTACGACACTTTAGAAGCTGAATGGGAAGGAAGCTGTTTTTAGTCAAAATTCCGCCGTAAACGGACGCCAAGTAGGTACTAATTCTACAATAATAAAAAAAATTGGGCAAGTGCGAGTCCAACTCGCGCATGAAGGGTTCCGTACCATAAAACAAGTTTGTTGTATGGCCGCTATGGCCCCCCTTAAATATTTATTTTATTTTATTTTTAGTATTTGTTGTTATAGCGGCAATAGAAATACATCATCTGTGAAAATTTCAACTGTCTAGCTATCACTGTTCTTGAGATACAGCCTGGTGACAGACGGACGGACGGACGGACAGCGAAGTCTCAGTAATAGGGTCCCGTTTTTACCCTTTTGGTACGGAACCCTAAAAACCAAAAATCGAAACGGTTCGAAAAATATCGTAAAGATTTTGTTAATTTACTTTTTTGATTACTCGCAAAGCACCAAACAAAATAAATGGGTACAAAAGAAAATAACAATAATAATTTCAATTCCATATTTTTTAGAGTAAGTACGTTTCGAACCTACATCCAAAGAGCATAATAATCACTACGTTTTAAGAGTCGGCACTTTCATACAAGCCGCTAATCGGAATTATGAAAGCCTTTTGTACCAACCTAACAACTTAAAACAGTAGTACCAACATACTAAAATCCAATCTACTACGAGTATGTTGGTACCAATGTTGTTAGGGCTTGACAGATACGTATCATACTTTTCTATCGATATCGATAAATATTCGATATTCGTAGTAGCGTAGGTTTGAAAGCAGAGTTTTTTTTGTAATGCAAAAAAATACCAACATGATTAATTGATTAAAATACAAGTCACTTTGACAAATAAATATGCTGGTCGCTTCCAGCATAACTTTGGTCAATTTTGGTGCTGGTTTTACGAAAATAAATATACGCCTTAAAATATGTTTATTTATTTGACATAACCTAGGTATATGAACAGTTTATCATTGGTTTTTGTTTTCAAGCAGCATATTAGTAAACATAAAGTCGGTTGACCTAGGACCTGTAAACGAAACGCTTTATGAGATTTTCATATTTTCATTTAACTTTCTAATCGGTAAATACGCCAAGTCCTCATTGCCTGTTAACTTCACGCATAAACGGCACCTAAAAATAAAACAACAAATGTTATCGATAATTTGTTCACGTCACTATGTTATTGTTTGCTTAAAGTATGATTTGATTTTTGAGAAAATACATTATTTTACGTATTTACCTGATATCTACTAGAATCTGAATAAAACAATAACAACTACGATATAATATATAAATAAAGTAAATTGGCACTGAAATACACCAAGTTTTACCTGATCGGGTCAAGCGGAAATCTTGTTAAAATATGCCAGAATCTTTTTTCTGACACTCCCAATGCCACAAACTTGACACTTTCTTGTACATTTCCCTGGCATTATTCTTAAAAAACACTGACACACTACTATAACATAATAATAATTTTGTAACAACAAACCAAACAACAAGAAAATTTTGAGGGTTGTATGTGTTGTAATACGCGGGGTATAGAGCCTTGAAGAGTATATTTAAAGATTTTGGTAAATAGAAATTAGAAAAAGATGTTGACGGTTAAAATGTATATTCGAAAGTGTAACAGTAAATTTAAAATATGACATAACTATAAAAAAACTTAATTATTAAAAAGTCTAGACACAACTAAGGTTACTATCTACAACAGCCGCCCTTAATCGAAGTTGTGCCAAAAAGACTAAAACAAAATTAAGTTCCTAGTCCTAACTTAACTATACATCGCTTATGTACAATTGGCCCAAGTGGCTTTGTTAAGACATCTGCAGGCATATCACTGCTTTGCACATATTCTAAATTAACAATATTACTAGATACTTTTTCCCTAATAAAATGAAATCTCGTATCTATATGTTTCGTCCTGTTGTGGTGTACAGGATTTCGAACGAGATTCATGGCACTCTGGCTATCAGAAGCTAAGTTAATTGAAGAAAACTTACCCGTTATTTCATAAATAAAGCGACGTAAGTAACAAGCTTCCTTTGTAGCAGACGCTAGTGCCATGTATTCGGCTTCCGCGGACGACAACGCAACTGTCGGTTGCTTCTTTGACTCCCAGGATACTGGACCGCCACTTAACTTGAAAGTGTAACCAGTGTATGACCTTCTGTCAATTACACAGTTCGCCCAATCTGCATCACAGTAACCTCGTAAAGGTTCTCCTGTTCTCCTATAAACCAAAGAATAGTTTAAAGTACCTTTCAGGTACTGCAGGACTCGCTTTGCAGCATTCCAGTGTTCCTTTGTAAAACACGTATTAAACTGACTTAAATAACTTGTTGCGTATGCAATATCGGGTCGTGAGTTTACCGTCAAATACATGAGGCATCCTATTAAGTTCTGATAAGGATAAGACTCACCAACTTGACCATCCGTTCTACGTTCCATAGTCTTTTTCACTAAAGGAGTGTCCACTGTCTTGCAATCCTTCATATTAAACTTTTCGAGTAAAGATAGAATATAATTCTTCTGATTTATTTTTATATACTCGGAATTGCTTTCCACTTCTAAACCTAAATAGCATTTTAATAGTCCGAGATCTTTCAGAGAAAAATATGTAGACAAATCTTTCTTGACATTGTCAAAAGTCAAATCTGATTTATAAAAGACAATTATGTCATCGACAAAAATACCCAAAATAATAAGTTCATTTCTAAAAAGTTTCGTATAAACGCAAGGCTCGGAAGGAGTTCCTGTAAAACCAATTTCTAAAAGCGTTTCATTCAACTTTTTATACCAAGCACGGGGCGCCTGTTTAAGGCCATAAAGAGATTTCTTCAGCAAACAAACCTTGTTTTCCTTGCCCTTTTCTCTGTAACCAACAGGTTGCTCCATAAAAACCTCTTCATCCAAGTCCCCATTCAGGAACGCCGTATCCACGTCTA
The DNA here is from genome assembly GCA_905147355.2 of Apotomis turbidana. Taxonomy (NCBI): domain Eukaryota; kingdom Metazoa; phylum Arthropoda; class Insecta; order Lepidoptera; family Tortricidae; genus Apotomis; species Apotomis turbidana. The sequence continues at coordinate 8,545,834 of LR990301.1, forward strand.
AGTGCCTCATTTTTAAGCCCTTTTCTGCAGCTAAGGCAAACAACGTGCGGAGGGAAGAATTACGAAGAACTGGAGCGAATGTCTCTGTATAGTCCACACCTTGGACTTGATTGAAACCTTTGACAACCAGTCTAGCCTTATATTTGATGACGTTTCCATGAGCGTCCCGTTTCTTCTTATAAACCCATTTACATGGTATAACCTTCTTGTTCGGTCTATCCACCAGGTTCCATGTATGGAGTTTCATTAACGACTTATACTCGTCAGCCATTGCATGGTGCCACTTTTCGGCATCATTGGCATGAGTAGCTTCATAATAAGTCATAGGGTCAGAATCATCAATCGACACATTATATGAAAGGAAATCAGGTGGTTTCCTACTTCTTGAGGGGTACCTCTGCTCAGGAATATATTGTTCCTCTTCCACATCTGCTGGCTCCACATCGACACTATGAGGTAACTCATGGAGAGACTCGCACTCGCTATCTTCCATATCTGCTGATTCTACAGCGCTCTCCGGATTTACCCGTGAAGATGGTCCAGCCTCAGGTTCGGTATTCCCAATACAGTCGAAGAATTGAGGATCTTCGTTCTCAGTACGGAGGTCATTTTCTTCAAAGATCAGTACGGAGTCGGACTGTGCCACAGGCTCACTCTGCCTCTGCTTCAACGTTGTAAAACTATTTTCAAAAAAGGTTGCATCTCTGGAAGTAATAACTTTTCGAGGATTAGCTGGATCCCTAAACATGTATGTATTTGGATTCTCAGAATAACCGACGAAAATCGCTTCCTTTGCCTTGACATCCAATTTCTTCCGGTGACACGAAGGCACATGGACAAGTGCTCTACATCCGAACACTCTCAGATGTTCAAGATCACTTCTACGACCACACCATCTGTCATATGGAATGTGTCCACCTAAAGCTCGATGAGGTGACCTGTTCTTTAGGTATACGGCAGTTTGGAAAGCATCTTCCCAGAAAGCTTTTGGCAGTGAGCTTTCAGCCAACAACGTCCTCGCCTTCTCAGTAATGGAACGGTGAGTACGTTCTGCGACTCCAACTTGTTGAGGGCTGTACGGCGTCGTCGTTTGATGTTCGATACCTTTTGAAGCAAGATAATCAACAAACTCTTTATTCACGAACTCTTTTCCGCCGTCAGTCCTAACCGCTTTAATTTTCTTGTCTAATTGATTTTCAACAAATGTTTGAAACAGACAGAATTTATTTTTAACTTGAGTTTTGGAAGGGACAAAATAAGCAAACACCTTTCTCGTAAAATCGTCTACAATAGTCAACATATAACTATTTCCTTGAAAGGAGGTTGTAGAGACCGGTCCTAGCAAATCCATGTGGATCAGCTCAAGAGGGGAAGTAGCTCTATTATGCGCTACTTTCTTGAAAGGTTTTCGTGCTTGTTTACCTTCCACGCAAGCAATGCAACTACTTTTGTCTACTTTACTAAACTTTACGCCTACCTCGTGATTCTTCAGTTGATTCATGCCTATACGACACAAATGTCCTAACCTCTTGTGCCAGAGCTTATAACTATTGTCCTGACAGCCAGAGTGCACATCTTGTGTCAAATTATTATTCGCCACATTCTCGGGAACATTAACAGTACCATCTAAAACGTACAATCCACCACAGGGCGAGGCATGTAAAACGGAATCACCTGTAAAACGAAAAGTATTAGATTTATAAAAATTACAACCAGTAGTATCAAAAACACAAATAAAACCCTTATCAACAGCTTTCTTTACAGAAATCAAGTTCGCTTTTAAATCTGGTACAAAAGCAACATCACTTATCTTGTTGATAACATTTTTGGGTGTGTTTAGAGAAATGTCTCCAATTCCGCAGCATTTAATTTGTTCACCGTTAGCGACAGTAACGCTACCATTATCAAGAGCCGTAATATCTTGGAACCAATCACGTCGTGACGTCATATGTTTTGTACAACCCGAATCTACGTACCATTGGTCCTTGTTTGAGCTTCCAGAAGTGTTAAGAGCGGTAAATGTGGCGTCGTTTACTTTTACTACATTAACCTTCTCTTTATTCTTCCTTAACGGACAGTCTGGTCTCTTATGGCCAGGCACTTTACATTCGTAGCATATAACTTCCTTCTTCTTTGACTTAGGCATCTTCTTAGTAAGTAGAACCGAATCTCCGGGTACAGCTGCGTCCTTAGACATTTCGTTCAGCAGTTTTGTCTTCACCAAGTCAGTGGTCACGTCGACATTACAATTTTCTAGTGCCATAATGAGAGGATCATATTTTGGGGTGAGTCCTCCTAAAAGTATGGCTGCAAGCGATGTGTCCTCTATAACCTTGTCTATATCCGCAAGATCCTGTGCGGTTGACATAACTGCATTAATGTACAGTTCGATGTTTTCAAAGTCCGACAAGCTTAATCTGTACAATTTTCGTTCTAAAGCTAGTCTTCTACCTATTCCCTTATCCTCAAAAGCTTTCTGCAAAGAATTCCATGCTTCGGCTGCAGTTTTGGCACATCTGACGTGCGTGATAGCTGCACCGTCAACTGTTAAGCAAATTTTTGCTAGCGCTTTTGCATCGTTTCGTACCTTTGTCGAAGCGGGGGTTGTGTCATCTTCCGGATAACCACATATTGTTACCCACAGGTCTTCATGTAAAAGATAATTCCTCATCTTGAATTTCCAGGTAGGATATCCATCCTTATTTCTGATACAAAAAGATGAACTCGTAGGGGAATTCGACTTATTGACACTCGAGGAGTCTCCAGTTTCATGTGACATTTCGATTACTACTATTTTCAGTCACAATGAAAACCACAACTTTTTCACAATTTTTACACAAACCTTTTACTCTTCTGCGTCTTCGTGCTGATAACGTGTTGTAATACGCGGGGTATAGAGCCTTGAAGAGTATATTTAAAGATTTTGGTAAATAGAAATTAGAAAAAGATGTTGACGGTTAAAATGTATATTCGAAAGTGTAACAGTAAATTTAAAATATGACATAACTATAAAAAAACTTAATTATTAAAAAGTCTAGACACAACTAAGGTTACTATCTACAACAGTATGACATTTGTTATTGCGTCTTAATCAAATAGACGTTATGAGATGAGACTTGTTACGCGACGGAATCGGTTGTCGTTTTAATTTAGTAGAATTATTTTTATATTTCAATGTTGGCACTAAAGGCTTTCATAATTCAGTTTTGTATGCAGTGTCGCTGGACTGCCTACATATATGATAAATGGGTGAGATTATAATATAAATTAGTATTACCTATATTCATAATGTTATAAAGTTGAAATACCTATCTTATTTGAACAATACTCGCTTTATTTCATATTACAACATTCTTATTTAAACGTTCGATCGTTAATAAGAATATGTTGCATTTAAAACTTTTTTGGTTGTTTTTTTTTTCTTAAATTGTATGGTACCTATGGTATGTATAACGTATATCGGAACGTATTATTCGAGGTCGGCTTCGGAAAGAGACAGTGCAGCGAAGTTCGAATGATTCGAATTTTATAATTAATCTATGGCTGAGAAATGACAACTTGTTGCCAAAAAGTTTAAAAATTAAAAAGTTACTTTGCACTCTCCCTCGAAACAAAATTGCATTTTGTTCACTGTTATCTCGCAGCAAAGTGTAACTGTATCTGTCCCTTGTAGCCATACGATAAATAAATAAATCGCAGCAAAGTCACCATGTTTGAGCTGGTTTGGTGATTTTTTTATTAATGTATAAAGTAAACACCGAGCAAATTAATTCGAAGTCCAAAATGCGGAAATGATCTTCTTGGATATCTATAGTTATTTTCTATTTCCATATACAAATATTGTGTTGACTCTTTTGTCGCATTTCCCGTAGCCGACTATTTGGAAATCTGAAAAAATAAAAAAATACACACCTTTCCCAATTATGCTATGTAAAATAAAATGAAATAAAATTAATTTAATATGGAACAGTATCATAAATTATTATGTTACTTCCATTGTTAGTGGAAATAACATTTTTTTATTTATATATTGATAAAGAAATATTACAAAAACTTATCAGTGATATCAGAGCGGGCTTCTTTTTCGCACAAAGATTAAGCCTCGCGATTCAAAGGGGGAACGCGGCGAGCGGACCCCTTTTAATTGAGATTTTTCTATTTAGTTTTAATCAATTGTTATACAGAATAAATTTTATTATTGATACAAAGGTTGATAAAATTGTAAAAACAATCCTGAAACCCATTACGGCCCAAGTGAGGATCAAACTCATGACCTCTAGCGATCCTCGCTTGGACAGCAGAAAATTGCATAAATGTTGTCTTAATAAATATCCTTCGCGTTAATGTATAAAAAAAATAGTTTTTTTTTATATAACGGATATACTCACAAAAACCAATCTACTCCCACATTAAACCCTAGTAGCCTTGCGTTATGGACACTAGACGCCGATATACATACTTATATATAGATAAATTTATACTTAATATAAAACATTCGAGTTCATCAGTCATCATACAAAATATTTGTCGTTACTAAATAAATATAAACGGCCACACAAAATCTAAACCAACTTATATAAACTGAACCAAAATACACCATGATACTATAACTTACCTAACCGCGGCAAATCTGCACCACCTGAAAACGATAATTAATCGTCAGAAATGTGTTAAAAACATTACAAGTAATAAAATTTGAAAAAAGAAAAATAAGAATGCTATGTATTCAACTGCAATGCAATAGGACAGATGCATGAATTTGAACATGATGTATGTTAGGACAGATGCATGAATTGAACATGGGGTATGGCTAATGTGCTTAACCCTTACCAACTATTATTTATTCTGTGCCCATATACATGATTTTTTTTTAATAAAAAACGCGATATTTGGTGCTTGATAGTGAACCAAATAGATAAAAAAAACATATTTTGGTTTTTCTACATACATTATAAAAAAATGCGAATTACCCATACATGTAAATTAAATGTACAAATATTTGGATAGGTAAATATAATTGCTTAATATTTATGTGAAATTCTTTACTAAAAACTTAGTAGGTATCCGCACAAATATGTTGACACATTTAAGTAAAAGAATATACCTACTGAGCAAAAAGTTGGCGAGACCATAAAAAATAAAATGGCGGTAAGTTTTTAAAATTTCCGGCTTCTCGTTACTAAAAACTGTAACCCTTTTTTAATTTACTACCGTCAACATAATATAATGAAGAATCATTAAAATGGGTGATATTTCCTTATGAAATCACTCTCTACAACATTATAAATATGCCTAGTTTTTAATAAATCTTGAATTATTTTTTATGTAAGCTGCATCTTATTATTAAGCATTTAAAACACATAAAACACGGCGTCCCAGTAGCGAATAATAATCTAGTTGACTCATATAAAATTGTGTTAAATTAATGTTTATTTCGTACTAGGTTTTGCCCGCGACTACGTACGCGTGGTGATAAAAGGGATTATTAAAAGCGCCTAAGCAAATGTAAGAGCAATTGTGCTTTTGGTCCGGTAATTACATTTCCTACAGGGTCACCGCACCCCAACAGAAATGTTCACTCACTTTTCAATCTTTTTAGGTATAATTTCCAGGATGAAAACTATCCTATGTCCTTCCTCGGATATTAAACTATCTCTATGCCAAATTTCATTAAAATCGATTCAGCGGTTTAAGCGTGAAGAGGTAACAGACAGACAGACACACTTTCGCATTTATAATATTAGTATATGGATTCTGAATTCTGAAATGCTTAAAACGCTGTCCGCCATTTTGACCCTTGATAGTAACGTCACCAATACAGTAATAAAAATTTTAAAACTAAAAACTTAATTCGCATCATAGGTAATATTACGTCATAGGTATGAGCCAGCCCCCTGGTGACCCGTTGCATAATTTTGAATTTTTTTTTTGTTTATAATAATATATCATTTGATTGATTTTATATAATTGCCTTTACTATATGGACAAATAATTATACGAGACGCACGTCAAAAAAAAGGCTAGCTAGAAAAAAAAGTTTTTTTTTTTAACTATACAATTCGGGGGGGGGGATTTTGCATACTTGTTACTGATAGAAAGCCACATCATCAAAACAAATTACAGTCCAAAACTCACTGGGGGCAAATTCACTCAGCTTATCCTGGCATGGCATTTTTGTGATATCATTTGAAATTAAACTGTAATAGCACAGAAGTGAAGCGGAGCTGAGATACAGATTCTAATTCAGGGGCTTGGTCTATTCCGCACGTCTCCGCTCCGCTCCGCTCCAGTGGAGACGCACCCTAACGGTCTTACCCTTATCTGTACCAAACTCCGTGGTGTCATAATGGCATATCATCATGTATAAATCACAAATCGAATTAAATTCTTTCATCTTCTGATTAACTTGTACGCAAACTGCACGGTCATTCGTTCTGAAACACCATGAAATGATATTTTTCTAGAAAAGCGGGTGGTAAGTCGTATATTACGCCCTAGGGCGGTAATTAATTTTGGTATTGACTACTGTTGTATTTATTACTTTTCCTCCAAAGTGCGATGAAAAACGTCGTACGTGACTCTGGTGGTAAAGGAATTTCAAAGACAACGCAAAAGAAGCCCTCGCCTTCGACTTCGGGCTTCTAATAAACACTCGTTTGTAATTCCTCGTTTACCACCCTTGTTATTTTATTTATATTGAATGTTATTGTTTTTAACTATTTACGGTAAACTTTAAAAGTTTTGTCAGTTATTATGAAAACGGGATAGCAGTACATTCGCTTGTCATCGTCCTTACACGAAATTACTTGACTGTATTATTCATCTATGGGCCTATATTGAATTTGAATAAGTATACATACAATATACTTGCCAAACATCTGATATAGTCTGCTTCGCATCGCTCTGCTTTTTCAACGTAATTCTGCTGAGCTATCATTTGGTCCTCATTATAGAATTGTTGGTTCATCGTGGTATACTCTCCGCCAGTGTCCAAGTTCAAGACATTCTCCAGCTCTACACCTACCAAGTTTATGGGTTTTACTGCGCCAATTACTAGAACAATATTAAAATATGAACGCCCCTGAATTTCGTACGCTTGGAAGAATAAAAAAAATTGGCCAACCTAAGACAAATCAACCCAGTCTCAAATGCAAAGGCTGCTGTAAGCTCGTGTTTTGGGTACTAGACTGTATGCACATACTTATAAAGATAAATAAATACACTACCTCTCAAAAGTATTTAAGCACTTGTCTTATTGGAATTATTGTATATTTATCGTATTATTTCTGCAAGTTTTTAACACTTGTATGCAAATATAGTTATATATCGGTGAAATAATCGAACACTAAAACAAAAGCTAATAAAATTACACTTGTAAAATTTTTATTGTGCCTGGGAACGGTTGGGAACTACATAGTGAAAAATTTACGAATTCTGTTACTCTACTAAACAAATCCCGAACTGGAAGGCCTAAAGTGACCACACCTGCTGATGATCAATCATAGTATTTACCAGCAAACAGAAGCGGTGATTTCGGGTACTGTGTACCCGAAATCCCTGCCCAGCTCAACAAAACTCGGAAAAACCCCGTCAGTGTCTCTACAGTAAAATGGCGGCTGGTTCAAGCTGGGCTCAACGGGGCATTGCAGTAAGAAAACCACTCTTGAGGTCTGTGATAATCAAAGACGTTTGAATGACAACCGATTTTATTACTTTTCCCAAGTACTCACATCTTCCCCTTCATGAAAAACTACTACCGAGTGTCATACGAGTCATAATTGACTGGTTCTCTATTTACAAGAAATTTTACGACTTTTTATAAGTTATGTGTAGAGAGCTTTTTTATTATGGAGAAATTGGAACACCGTATTACCGCCATTACCGGTTAAAATTTGTTTTGTTGCATAATTTTTTTCAGTTGCAAGAGGTGTGCCTCTTCTTCGTAAGTAGTCGTGCACTCTTGACAGAGTGGTCGTGGTCATGGTTAGGTCGATTCTTTCGCCACCGCTTCTCTCGTGATGTGCCGCCATGTAGTCCTATGTTTGGCGGAGTGAGAATTCTCGTTTATGCCGCATTGTGTCACAGATTTGATGAGGTCTGTCCATCGCGTTGGAGAGCTCCCACGAGATCTTTTGCCCTCCACTTTCCCTTGCACCACCAATCGTTCCATGGAGTCCTCGTTGCGGGTGATGTGACCGAAGAACTTGAGGATTCGTATTTGCCGACGATAATCTCTCTTTGATGTTGAGTTCTTTCAGGATTGAAACGTTGGTTCGGTGCGCAGTCCACGGGATTCTGAGCATGCGTCTTCAGCACCACATTTCCAATGCGTCAATCTTGTGGCGATCTCGCATCCTCAGTGTCCACGTCTCAGCTCCGTACAGAAAGATTGGAAAGACCAGGCACCTCATCAATCGAACTTTAGTGTTTTTTGGTTATTCTGCGGTCCTTCCAAATCTTTGTTAACTTTTCCACCGAGGATCTAGTCATGGCGCAGCGTCTTCGGATCTCGTCCTCGCAGCCTCCAGTGTTGGTGATAGTGGAGCCTAGATAAACAGGTATTGACTACCTCGCATCCCGCTAGAACTTGGACATCCGGTTGGTTGTTGTTAACACGGTCTACAATCATTATTTTTGTCTTATCACGATTGATAGCAAGTCCAAAATCTAAAACTGTAGTCTCAAGGCGACAAAAATAGTTTCAATTTCGTATTTGGATGACGCTAGGAGGGTAGTATCATCTGCATATCTTAGATTACATATTTTCTGCCCTCCCACAGATATTCCCTTATCCCAATCTTCGAGAACTATCCGCATTATGTATTCTGTGTATATATTAAACAACAGAGGGGACAATATACAGCCCTGTCTTACGCCGGCTTGAGTTTTGAAAGGTTCGGAGTCAATACCGTCAACTCGGACCGCGGCTGTGCCATTTTCATAAAGACATCTGATGAGATGTACAAGGTGTTGTGGTATACCCATTTCTGCCTGGACCTGCCAAAGTTTCCACCACTGCAACTGTTTCCAACACCACTGTTGTTTATACCGCAAACTGTACGATCGCGGATAAGAGATTCCTTTAATGAACCAAAGTCGCATTTTTTGCTAAATAACTTCAAAGCGACGACTTATTCACCGATAATTTCACCTTGTTCCTGATCGCACGTAAAAAAATTATACAAAGCCAACGTTATATAAGACTTCACCCCGAAGTACTCATCAAACTTTTTAAGTATTGGCTTGACGTAATCACGTATGATAGTGAACGCGATCGAACTTGAAGGTTTGATAAACGTCGAACCCGTCAGTTTGGTCCGATCAAATTCATAAGCAAACTAGACTGTACAGCCGAATCCTTTATGCACCCCTAATGCTTTTAGAAATAGATCGAGCTGTATCTTCCATTTTCTCCATGCGTTGGCCCGGCCGAAGGGGCTTACATCCAAGCTGGGTTCCTTCGGTGATCTTGCGTGTTCATGTTTGATTATTACTTTGCCGTATGAAACCCCCACAGTGACGTGGGTTTACCACTAAGCGTTATGCTGTAACTTGAACTAACAAAAACATAGATATTACCACAGATAAAAACGACACCCCGGAAGTGCTCCTGGTGACAGGGAAAGTACAGGGAAGATGACCAAGAGGACGAAGCCCTATGCGCTGGACAGCCAGACCCCCGATAACTCTAAATTGAAAGTCTACGAGGTATTACACAGCTCCGAAGACAAGTGGAAAGCGATCGTCCACAAAATAATTTGTGGAGATCACGACCCTCACCTCAGCAACAGATATTAACAAAATTTGAATAGTACCTAAATACTTTTGATCGGTAATTGAATACATAGAACATCCATGACCCAGGAACAAATATTCGAGTTCATCACACAAGTATTTGTTCATGCCGGGATTCGAACCCAGGAACGTTGTGTCAGCAGGCAGCTGCCCTACCACTGCACTGCACCAATTGCGCCATCCAAGAATAATAAATAAATAAATAATAATAAATCAATAAAAACTGCTATTTAACTACCTGTGAACTTACGTGCATTGACAGTATTTACCTGGTTCTGCATCGAATAATTGAAATGCTGACCCATCGTAAACACCACAGTATAATAATATTATAACGCATAATGCATTCTCCATCAAGACCATGGCTGGAGTTATTTTGCACAAAGACAAATCTCAAGAAAGAGGGTGCTATATATCAACTGTACTTCGTTAAAAATCCAATTTACAAAGGAATTAGTGTTTTAATTAAGTGTTTAGCAACTACTAAGACTCATTAATGAACTATCGTTGATTATCATTTCGTTTTTTTTTTTCGAGTTAAATACTAAAAGTAGCCGTTGTGCCAGATTACTGGAAGAGATCCCTAATAGGGATAAATTCGCATTTGTACATGTAATATTTGTTATCATAATTTTTTTCATCTGTAAATGCATTCTATGTAGCTATGGATATTATGATGATGTTAAGGCAACGTCGCGCGCGCCACAGCCTCATTCATTCCTCCGTGGAAATCACTGGTAGTACTGAGTACTTATATCTATCAGCCACAGACGTTAGCTGCCACAGGCCTCCCACATGACTCGCCACTAAGTGCGATCCCGTGAAGACCGCATTCATTGGTTCCCCCTACCCTCACGAGGTCATCCGTCTATCTAGTCGGGGGCCGACCCACGCTGCGCTTTTCTATACGTGGTTGCCACTCTAGGACTTTGCTGCCCAAACGGCCGTCAATTCTCCGGGCTACATGGCCCGCCCATTGCCACTTCAACCGTGCAATCCTGTGAGCTATGTCGGTTACCTTGGTTCTTCTGCGAATATCCTCATTTCTGATTCTATCGCGCAAAGAAACTCCGAGCATAGTATAGCCCTTTCCATTGCACGTTGCGTGACTCTTAGCCGCCTTATGAGTCCCATTGCGAACTGAGTAGGTACTTGATATCTGCAATTAACGAACATCATGATGCCGCGGACGCGGTTGGCTCAGTTTGCAGAGACCTGCCTACTGAGCCGGCGGTCCCGGGTTCGAATCCCGGCAAGGGCAAATATTTGTGTGATGAACTCGAATATTTGTGCTTGGGTCATGTTTTTCTATGTATTTAAGTATATTTATGTATATATTTTTATTTTATTTTTATTTATTGGAGATCAAACAGAAACAAGTACAGGATATAGTCACTATATATATAGTCTTACAATCTATATACAATTTGTAACAAATGTTACCATTACTGGTACCCTAAGTATATACCCATGTATATAAGCACTACAGTTACCACTCGCTGGTTTTCACTAAAAACACATTTTGAATTAGGAAGCGATAAATTAAACAATAGGCCCTAATATTTTTGGAAAGTTTGACGGACAAAAGAAATTAGAAACGATTGCAAACGTTTACTTAAATGTTTAGGTTCGAATTTATGAGTCTCGGATTTATTGTGCTTTACGTAGAAATAACTTGCACATGTTGCACACAGCACGGCGTGGCTATGAAGACAATAGGCAAACAAGATAATTTTTCAACTGAATAGCTATGGTTTTACACGTGCAGTCCTGTGTCGGCAGAATTTCGGTGCCATAAAGCAATTTTAAGCAAACGAGTAATAGAACAAAGGAAATTAGGCGTGGGACTTTTTAGAGAAGATAATGAAATCTGAGATTTTGGGGAACTTCGTGACAGTGGGGATAAGGGGATGACGGACAGTCAAGGTTTGATTTCCGAAGGAGACGGTAACTCCGAACTGACCTCGTTATAATATCGGCCCGCGTACGTACAGTGTGATCGCTCTAAGCGCAGTATTACAGAAGTATATTAACTCGAAATTAAATTCAGTGAAGCGTTAAGCAATTTGTGAATTGAGTGGTGAATATATAAAGGAACTTTAACTTCAGTGCAGCGTTTACAATTTAAGCGAAGGACACCTTATAGACTGTGTAGTTTTATTTACGTTAAGTGTGATTAAGTTAAGTACTAATTTTAGTTTTCTTAATGTAACGGAGTGAGGGCGTAAAGTAGTTCATCTATGTTGTTGTTATTTTTAAACGGTTTTATTTAGCTTGCCCTGTTTGTTTATTTGGGTCAAATCTAGTAATTTAAATTTGACCCCCTTCCTGTTGACGTATTGATCTGAAATTTGGTACACATCTTTAGTTTTGGTGACAATATAATTTAATACATTCAGCATCAATATAAATCCAAGATGGCCGCCGCTACAAAATGGCGGATTACAAATCTTATCACTACTTCCTCAATATGGGTATCAAATGAAAGGGCTTGATCAGTAGAATATAGTTCTTTGTGAAAATAAAATGAAAATCCAATATGGCCGCCAATAAAATGGCAGGTTCATTTTTCTTTTCATAACCCCTTCAATATGGGTATCAAGTAACAGGTCTTGTCTAGTTGAATAGTTTACACTATGAAAAATAAATGAAAATCGAATATGGCCGCCAACAAGATGGCAGGTGATTTTATTTCACTACCCCTTCAATATGGGTATCAAATGAAAGGGTTTGGGTTATAGAATACTGTATTACCTATGTTTTGACAAATTTAAAATCTAAGATGGCCACGGGAAATGCCAGATTTCAATATGGGTATCAAATAAAAGGTCTTGCCTAGTAGAATAGATTGCACTTTGAAAAATAAATGAAAATCCAATATGGCGGCCAATAAATAAATAAAATAATAAATAAATAAATATTAAGGGACAATCTTACACAAATCGACCTAGTCCCAAACTAAGCAAAGCTTGTACTATGGGTACTAGACGACGATATACATAATATATAAATACATATATAGATAACATCCATGACCCAAGAACAAATATTTTGCACAAATATTTGCCCCGGCCGGGATTCGAACCCGGGACCGCCGACTCAGTAGGCAGGTGTCTACCAACCGAGCCAAACGCGTCATAATATCATACGCAGGCTACACGTGCCCAACGATTTTATTTTTTGTCTGATCAATGCCCTAGATTGATGAGGAGAGTGGTGTGATGTTTGGTACCTAGGATCTACCGAATTATTTTTTACCTTTTAGTAAATTTTCAATAAAACCGTTTAACTTAAAAAAAATTTTTACGTATTTTTTATTGCAATTTAAGCTGGGGCTGTACGAGAGATGCAGAAAGGAGGTTTCGGTGGCAGTCATCATTCTATCTACGTTTTTCCTTGTGAGTTCTGCAATAGAGGCTGAGATCGTACGAGACACTACAGTGAATTATTAGGAGAATGTTTAGCATTGACCGTGGATCTGATTGAGTGGATATACTTTGGCGTTACTTATAAACTTAATAATAATCATTCTTCTATATCCCGAATTACCTAGTGTTTGATGCTGCAGCTTCTATCGCGTCTCACTTACATAATTGACTCCTGTATAAATCCCGGGCACCACGCACAATCAGACCTACGTCTGACGCCGTCTTGGACAACAGCAGCCAGTGTTTGTAAGTCGACTATTAATATTTTGTCACATAGTTGCCTCCTTGCAGAATCTTCGACGATAGCACAATCAAGCCAAGTTTTGACGCTACGTCAGGATAAACGGGAGCTGCTATTGCAGACAGCCTTCTTCTTGTCACGTTATTATTTTATTTATTAGTAACAAATCAGAATCAAACACTAGTCTTGCTTGAGTAGGTATATTGCAAGCTAAGTAAGTCATCACACCCGATAGCGACGTACCAAGGGGAACTCCGGAATTGAATAGATCACCTTCGGCCGGCCGCTCGGTGTTTCCATTCAGCGGAGCGAGGAACCGGGAGACGGAGGCCACAGGCCATCTCACGACCTATCTTTCTTCTTGTTATTGTGCGCAGACTCAGGTGGACTGAACTTAGATTGCAATATTGTTAGGGCATAGCGTAGAAGAGCAAGCGTAGTATTTGAGCATACACTGAAAAAAATATCAAGTGGAGCCTACTGACATTACAGTAAGACTTACTGCAATAACAGTTAGGCCTACTGACATTTCAGTAAACCTAACTGTTATAACGGTTACGCTTACTGTAATTTCAGTAGGCTCCACTGGGTATATGCGTAAATTCATTATATCCCAGAGGAATGAATGAACGACAATAGGATGTGTGTGGAGTGACCGTTTTAAACATAGTTCAATTAGCTTTGTTCTTTATATGCAGGATTTGTCGTACGCCTTGTCTAGGTAGGCGGCCTTTTCCTCACAGGTATGCGGGGTGGAGTAAGGCGAGTTTTGAGAGTTCTGCGTCATCTAAGCAAATCGTAAGATAATCCTCATCTACCTAGACGTAACTGTCTCATCATTGTTAGTTTAAATTTTATATTATTAGTTATAATATAATTGTAATAAATTTAAGTACAATTGATGAAAAAATGACTTACTGTTGAGTTTCTTTCGGCTTTCTTCTCAACAGCGGTCTCCCCTTGGGAGACGCCGGTAGACTCATTTTCAAACAAAAGCAAAATAAACGCTTTGAATTTAATCTTGATCTTTTGATTTTAAGCTCCTTACTTAGTCGAGTTTCTTAATTTAGTTTAGCAAGTGAGCGACAAGTATTGTGCCACGCCATAACCAGAAGTTACCGTAATAAAAATAAGCGTTAGGAAGTGAGCTTAGTGCGCTACGACCCGGACTATTGGGAGAGAAAGTTCGAGAGACTGAGTAACGTCGTGATCCTGACGCTGCGGTCGCGCTCGCTGAAGCGCCACGCCGAGCCGCATCGCAGGCGCTGGAGCGCTGTACTTCGTACGAGTTGACGCCGAGACCATCGCTTACGAGTTAAGTGAACATGATACAAGATTAGTCGGTGAGTGATAATATGAGATATTGAAATTAGACGATCACACAAACGTCATTCTGGCCACTATTATTTCGAGGAAATACACACAACGTATGGGGTCCTTTATATCAGCTAATTTAGGTCATATATAATATAGTGCTACGTAGGTTACATATTATATACATAGATAGGGTAGGCTCTAGATAGAGATAGGTATAGCTATATTTAGGGGGGTAGGAGATTTTTATTACAAATTAAACAGTAACCATGCACTTATTACCTAGACAGCTCTCACTAAGACACATTTTGATTAATATATTCTTAACCTACGATACATTACAGGGATAAGTTCGCCCTTGTACACATGTATTGTTTTTGAGTTTTTGTCATCATTGTTTTATGTGCAATAAAGTGTTTACATACATACATACATACATACATACATACATTCTAGGTACCTACACTGTGCCAATAACAATTCCAAACTTAGCGTGAACCATTTAAGTAACACGAAATAAATAGGCTAGAATAAACAAAAACAAAGAAAGACAAAAAAAAGAACCATCAGCTATAAGTAGGTATGTATATCGTCGTCTAGTACCCATAAGACATGCCTTCTTGAGCTTATTTTGAGACTAGATCGATTTGGTGTGAAGTTGTCTAATATTTATTTATTATTTATTTACTCGTATTATGATATGATAATGAATGTACGTATGGTATGTGTAGATACATATAGTAGTGTATGCAACTATACATATGCGACGCGTTTGGCGCAGTTTGTAGAGCACCCGCTTACTGAGTCGGCGGTCCCGGGTTCGAATCCCGGCCAGGGCAAATATTTGGTCATGTTTGTTCTATGTATTTAAGTATATATTTATCTATATAAGTATGTATATCGTCCTCTAGTACCCATAACACAAGCCTTCTTGAGCTAATGGGACTAGATCGATTTGTGTGAGGTTGTCCGATATTTATTAACCTTTTGACCGCCACAGTCGGCTGTGGCCGTCAACAAAAAATCGTGCCCCTGACGCCACGTCGGCCACAGCCGTCCAAATTTCAATGATCAAAAACTTTGTAATTCTAACCGCTACAAGTATTTTTCAATCCCTGTTGATTTTGGGGCACATCTTTTTTTTTTTTACTCTGGCGTCAGTGGCACGGTAAATTGCTAAACCGCTTGGCGGTCAATAGGTTAATTTATTTATTTTACTACTAGAAGGTGCCGCAACTTCGTACGCGTATTTTTTTTTCATATCATAGTCGGGAGTAAAGTATCCTAAAACCATCTTCGGATGTCCAGCTATCTCTGTACCGAAATTGGTTAAAATTTGTCCAGCCATTTCGGCGTGATGACAGGACAAAGGAAATTATGAAAACAGACGGCGCCAGGCTGGCATGGCGCCGCGCTCCCATACAAAACAAAATGACGATCCTACATCACGCTATTGAGACTTTTCTTGAAATCTATACAAATATAATTTTCAATACAATGCGCACAGACAGTTTCGATGCTGTCTGGCATAAGAAAACTGCCTCGCTACTGGAAAGGGTACGGAGAAGTAGTAACAGCATCCTAAATATGATAGCGACTAAGGTTAACTGTCCTATAATGTGGAATCTCAGCCAGAGGACTAAATCCTTGTTAATTATTAAGTACTAACATAGTTTTCCTAAGTTTACTAACACAAAATGGACCGTTATAGTTGTCTGATTTAAATAAATAAATAAAATAATAATGCTAGAATTTTATAATAGTAAAGATGAAACTCAACTTTGAATTGTTTGTACACCACACTTGTCTTTTAAGACTGCTTATTATGTTACAGTTTTAAGTACTATTAAGCACTAAGTAGTAATAAAATAGCCATCGATAATAACATGGTCACGTGCCTCCAATTCGGTATCATTCGATTAAGGAACCATTCCGCTGAAGCTGTATAGACACAACTCCATCATCCCGTTATACCATATTGAAAGCCATTTGTTTGACTTATGGTTGTAATATAGGTGGTGAAATGTTAGGTATTTGGACACGCCAAATACCAGATACGCCGTCATGCATGTATGATATATTCTGATAGCATTACTTTGAGCTGCTGTTCGAACTATTAACGACTAGCTTTTGGCCGCGACTTTAAAAACGATTTCTAAATAAAATGTATTTAAACTATAAAACAATT
Source organism: Apotomis turbidana (assembly GCA_905147355.2). Lineage (NCBI taxonomy): Eukaryota > Metazoa > Arthropoda > Insecta > Lepidoptera > Tortricidae > Apotomis > Apotomis turbidana. The sequence goes on from LR990301.1 coordinate 8,562,800, forward strand.
AAAAGCTTCGTCACTTGTGAATTTTACGCACCACGTTAAGTGACGAACCTTTTCATTCCCCAACTATACTGTATCTACAAATTAGGTATACGGTTATGAACACCGACAAAGTAAAATAATGACAGTGTTTTGGAAAAGATATCATTAAAAACGTAGAATTTTATCCCCTGAATATTTTATTTAGGTTGGTCGTTACAGTCAGCACTAAGGCCTATGCAGTTTACTCCTGTCAGAAATGATTGAACTATTGGGTAAACCTAATGGATATACTTCTCTTTACAAATTAACAAGCCTGCGTCGCTTTTGACGATGTTGCAGTTCCAAAGAACCCTTTGGTAGTTACCAAGTGGAACAAGATGGTCTTGCATGCACTCGAGTGTGATTCAGTTGCAGTTGGCATCGTTTAGGTAGTTTGGGGCTTTGATTAAATGGGCGATAATGTACCTATACCTACTCAGACATAATTACTAAATGCCTACTAAGTTTAAATTTACCTGATCCCACAGGCAATGCAATATGATAAATTTATCATGCCAGTTTGACGCCATCTCTGTTGGTCTTAATTTATTTGTCCTTACCAAAACGGCTGGAAGGATTTCAACCTATTTTGGTACAGGGATAGCTGGACATCCAAATATGGTTATAGGAAATTTATACCCGGTAAAAAAAAAGTTTCACGTGAAATTGCGGGCCACCTTCTAGTATATTTAGTCTGATTTGTATGTCAGTCTCGCGCGGTCGGCCAAACGTCACCTTCGACCACTCTAACGTTTGTTAAACAAATTAAGCAAAAATGCTGCAAAGTGACAGTGTAATACTTAAAAACTTATTAAAAGAAGTGCTACGACCTATTGAAAAAAAAGTGAGTGACCTCTCTATAAAATTGGAAGCTATTTTTGACGAAATATGCGAAATAAAATCCGCCTTAGCGCCCAAGAAAACGGAGGGCCCATTAAAACTGGTCAGTGATAACGGAAACAAAAGCGCACCGTCCACGCCGGGCAGCAATGCATCGACACCGGCTAGCCGTCCTCTTCTCTCCCATGCACCCGCGCCGAAAAAGCAGCGCGCATCAGCCGTGCGCACGAAAGAGAGGATATCGGAACAAGCCAACAAACCGACCCAGTACAAACGCCAGCCCGCTGTTCCAGCTAAACAAGAACCTGCACAATTACCACCGCCGAGCGCCGAACGAAAACAAAAACTTCATAAAAACGAAAATGTAGACACACAGAATACGAACACAACTAACAAAACATATGAAAACGAAGAATACAAAATAATGAGCGACATCTTACCTACTCTTTTATCGTCCGATAAAAATGCCGCGAGTGATTTACCTGAAGTAACGGCAGCAGCTGATGGTGACTGGGAGAAGGTATTAAATCGAAACCAGCGTCGTAAAAAGCACCAGCCCACAATAATGTCAATAAAAGGTTCTGCTAAAAATACTGAACTTGGAGGGGTCGAAGTCCTCAAGTACGTACATGGATGTTTCTTCAAGAATGACTCGACACCAGATAGTATCATTCGACACCTAAAATGCATTCGCGACGGTTTCGAGTACACGGCAGAGCAGATTACATCAAAAAGAGACACTTACAAGTCTTTTAAAATAGGCATACCAAGTAACGTATATAATGATTTCCTTGTAGCCACAGCCTGGCCTATAAACACCTGTGTAACCGAATGGCGGCCCTTTCTCAGGCCCAGGGAGACAAAGTCTCCCAAATCAGACTCGTCCCACGCCCCCGTCCGAGAATGTAACCTTCAAAATGGCTCCGGTGAGCATAATTCACCAAAACATCAACAGACTCGCCAATAAAACATGCAAACTAGAAAGTGAACTTCAGCTGCGACAAGAAAAAGTGGATGTGCTGTGCTTATCAGAACACTGGCTCGAGCCAAACCAAATAGACTCAGTGAATATACTTAACTACCACCTACGGGCCCACTACTGCCGACCATTGCGGTTAGGCGGAGGAGTCTGCATCTACGCGGGAGCTGATGTCCTGACTATAGACCGCAAGGAAGTTAGGGACTTGTCAGTTGAGATGCAGTTCGAAGCATGTGCAGTTGAGTGTATTGGCCGTGACCTAATTATCGTATGTATTTACAGACCGCCCAGCGGCGATATAACCTTGTTCTTATCTAAACTAGCACTACTATTGAACTTAGAATCTATAAAAAATAGTAATGTAATTATATTAGGTGACATGAACATCGATTTATTTACGAATTGTAATAGTAAGAAACTTCTTCTAGATACTGTAAAAACTGGCGGATTTAAAAACCTTGTTAATGTACCAACGAGGATAACCGACAACTCTAAAACATGTATTGACCATGCGTATTCTAACATAGTTAAGTCTGACATAATTAAAACGTATTGTTCTGACATGAATCTCTCTGACCACTTATCTGTTAATATTAGTATAATTGTAAATAACGAAATTTCATCAAAATGTCATATATTAAAAAGAAGTTTCTCGCACAGCAATAAACTGAGCTTTACTCAAAGTCTTGATATGTATAATTGGGATTCCCTCTTATTAAAAAGTAACTGTCCTAGTAATACAATCAACTTGGTGTCAAATGTACTAAACCACTTCTTTGAGGTGCATTTCCCAATCAAATACCAACCTGTAAAAGTATCAAAGGACGTTTGGGTTAGCGATCTCATTAAAACCCAACGAAATTATATCCGACAACTTAAGATAAAACTTTCACTAAATCCCAATGACGCTGAGTCACATTCCGATCTTCTCATAGCCGAATCCTCATATTGGGGGTTATTGAAACATGTCCGTAAAAATTATATAAATAATCAAATTTCAAGCAACAATGATAACATGTGTCGTACTATTTGGAAAGTAATTGCAAACGAAACCGGTAAAAATAACAACAAGAATCGCACGATAGACATACTCGTGAGAAAGTCGCCGGGAGACTGCGCGAGCGCGCGCTCTGCCGCGGCCGCCGCTCAGCTGAATAGGTACTATGTCGACGCTAACGTAAACAACACCAAGCCTTGTACCTCCACCGCTCTTGGATACCTACATAAATATGTGGATAAAACACCTCCTCTGTTTGATTTTACTCCTTTTACCCTAGACGAAATGATTGTGGCTTGTAAAAAAATCAAACGTAAAACATCAAGCGATATCAATGATATGTCGACTAAAATCCTAGACTGTCTCCCTCAAACAGTGATATCCCTGTTTCTTTATTTGTTTAACGAGTGTGTTATGGCGGGTGTCTATCCTGATAATCTAAAATTAATAAAAGTACAGCCCGTCTACAAAGGTAAGGGCGAACTGCACTCCCCAAAATCTTATCGACCGATATCACTCGTACCTATTATCTCGAAAGTTTTTGAACGGCTAATTAGTATGAGACTTATGCGTCATTTTACCTCGAACTGCTTATTGAACAGTCAGCAGTATGCGTATCAGCCGGGCCGGTCGACGACTGACGCGGCGCGCGATGTGGTGACGCGCGTGCTGGCGCACCTCGAGGGCAGGCGACAGGTCGCCGCTATCTTCTGCGACCTGTCGCGCGCCTTCGAAATGATTGACCACGCACTGCTTCTTGAAAAACTGTCGCAGTATGGTGTCAATGGGCCGTTCCACGAAACGATAAGGTCCTTTCTAAATAACCGTAAACAAAGTACTTACGTCTGTGATTCGAAGTCAAGTTTGGAGGCAATAGGTGATAGTGCGGTGCCCCAAGGGTCTGTTGCCGGAAATAACCTATTTTTGATACCCGTTAACGATATCACGACAGCATGCCCCGACCACGAATACGTTATGTTTGCTGACGACACATGTATCATTGTCAACGCTAATGATTTTGATATACTAAGATCAAAACTTTGTCACGTCATAAATGAAATTTACAAATGGTTCTCTGCTAATGGCATGTCTTTAAATTTAGAAAAAACAAATATAGTTCACTTTCAATTAAAATCGTCAACCAAAGACAAACTTAACATTATTTTGAACAATACGGCAATCCCCCAAGTGGAAACTGTTAAGTACCTTGGTTTTCAGATCGACGCCGGCCTGACGTGGGCACCGCGCATTCAGACGACCTGTGACAGGTTGTCTTCAGCTTGTTACGCGTTGTCCCGGATCGCGCCTAGTCTATCCACCGAGAACCTAAAGACTGCTTATTATGGATATTTTCATTCGATTATCACTCAGGGTGTGGATCTGTGGGGCACAGCTGCCGATCGAGATAGACTCTTTAGAATCCAGAAACGCGCCCTGCGGATAATCGATGGAAAACCCATTGACCATCCCGCACGATCTCTTTTTAAAAAACATAAAATCCTGACGTTGCCCTGTGTATACATTTTAAATGCATGTATGTATGTCAGGAGAAACCTCCATATGTACATAAGCAGCGCGCCAGCCCGCTCACGCCCGGCCCGCCGGCCGCCCGTCCTGGTCGCGCCGCGACGCCGGCTCGCCAAGTCCCGAAAGTCACTCAGCGTCATGGGAGTAACTTTGTACAACTCACTGCCGATCGATATAATCGATTCAAAAAGTGAAGAGATCTTTAAAAAGAAGCTTAAACTGTTACTTACTGAACACGCGTACTATAACATAGTTGAGTTTATTGAAAAGTCGACAGAGCGCTGACCCAAAACAAATTATATAATTATAATGTTAATCTATAACAAATTATAATGTTAATTTAATAATAATGTATATTGTAAAATGTGTACTTGTTAATTTAATAATAATTTATATAATGTATAAATTGTATTAGTATGACATGACTTGTAAAATGCATATATTTTATTAATAAAAATCTGAATCTGAATCTGAATCTATGGGTACACGGCGGCGCTAGAAATAAAACGCCATCTATTGGAAATAAATCACTTATCAATCACGTCTAAACATCTGGACGGATTTTAACCAACTTTGGTACGGAGATAGCTCTGGACGTCCAAAGATGGTTATGGGATACTATAATCCGACTTCGGTAAAGAAAAAAAAAAGAATTACGCGAGCAAAGGCACCATCTAATAATAGATGCATCCATTAATATTATATTATACGCCATTATTATCGTTTTTCTTTATTGAGTTGAGAGACATTGGCGAATTGAGACAGTGAACGTTCGACAATGCGGCGAAGGTGATTATTTTCTGAAGTATGCTTTAAAGGCCCTTATTTTACACATCCTGAAACGCAATTAAACTTGTGTTGCACCAAGTAGCTTTGTTTAAAGTTTTCCAATATAAGTTCCGTGTGCTATCGGGAGAGCTATTTGTCAAACTAGTTGCGTGATGTGGACTCGCTGGTACGGGAGAGAGCGGGAAACATTAAATACTAATTATTACCTACATTTTGGAAACTACAGGTCTTGGGTGGATCCGTTGGGGATGTTCTGTAACCACCAATCTATTCTGTTTTATAAACATAGTATCAGTGTATTTTTTTTGTGAAATATACGAACGCTTTAATTTAGGCTTAAGCTAGTCTTAAGTTAGATATTTTTATTGTATTTTTATGTGACACGGTTTTTATTTATTAAATAAATTTAGTTTAATTAGGCGAAAAAGTATTTTTGGATTTTGTATTAATATTTTTTGCATTAATAAATGTGGTGAAAAGTTGATAGCATTTAAGATAGGTAACCTACTTAACCAAGCTAAATTAAACAGTTTGCAAATTAAGCATTTTGATAAATAAGTGTTTTAAAAAGACTGAATCCCTATTTCACCCAAAACTTGACCTTCTTGGATTTATCTTACTCAGAATCGATTGCATTTTTTAAGTGGTCAATTAAAAATGTGCATATGTATGGAAACTTTAGGTTTCCAATACGTAACCCAACAAATACATGAATATAATGTTCAAACTAAATGTTCATGAATATTTCTTTTATCATTCACGGAAAAAATATGATCGATTCTGAGTAGGATGTATCCTAAAATGTCAAGTACCGGAAGAAACAATGATTCAGGTATTTTTTGGTAAACATCCAAATTTAAACGTAAGAACTTTGGGAGTTGTATTAAACCATTGATACAAAGATCAAAGCTCAAAGATATATTGAAATGTGTAACCTGGCGGAAGAGACCGGGAATTGAACCCGGTACCTCTAGATTGCTGGTCCAGCGCGTTAACCTTTCCGCCACGCTAACGCCTAAGCAACCTTTCGAATTTTTACTTATGCTTTGTGTGTGTCGATCTTTGCATTGTTTATTTCTTCCAGAGGTACAGGGTTCGACTCCCGGTCTCTTCAACTAGGTTAAGCATGTCAATTTTTCTTTGAGCTTTAATCTTTGTATCAACGGTTTAATATAAAAATTCTGGTGTATACATGTTTACCCACATTTAAAAATGAGATATTACATGTTTCATGAATTTGGGACTTCTAAATATAAAAAAAAATAATTTAATGATAAACCATGTTTTCCATGCTATCGTGTAGGTACTCTCAAATTGTAACTACTTAAACTTTACGACACTGCTCCTTGTATAGTGGCTTTTACCATCGAGTTTTATTACATTCTGTACAAATTGTAGCTTTCTTAACATTGTATTATGGTGGTTACATTTTCATTTTATGAGGCATTTCTACCGAAAGACGTCCACGTGTCTAAGTGATCAGAAAGGGAAAAGGTTGTTATTCCTCAAACAACGGCCAAATTATATACTGTCTTTCTTATAAACTTTACAAGAAACAAGCAATGTATTGCAAATAACTACAATCCATACTAACCATATATGGGTAAGGCCGCGGAAAGTTACCAATTTGGACGTTTCAAACCCCTACTGTTTCAAAAATATTTTTATCATATGTAGATATAGGAATTCTCATGGTCGCAAGTAAGATAATTAATATAAACCCCTTTATAAAAATACTAAAAATATATTTCCGTCCAAAACGTAACGAAAGTTCGTTAAATTTTTCGACCACGAGTACTAAAAGCTTTGTTATTTTTATGATATTTCAACTTTCATGGGCATACTTTTGTTTTAAACTAAAATTTATGATATAAGGATAGTTCTACCGATTACCGAATAATGATAATATAATCATTTAAATTTTTTATCTTACATTATTTTAATGGATCAGCATTCCACACTTATGTTACAATACTTTCGTGACGCTTTATGTAGCTTGTTTTTAAATAAATTTTGGTAGAAATTAGTTTTCATGCACTAGCAACTCATATTCCAGTTAGTAGGGCAACACTGATGAGCAAGTCCAAACCCGTCAGTTTGTCAACAAACGCAATTCAAAGTAGACGCAGTCATAGTTTCATAAAAAGTGGTAATGAAGGAAACTTACGCATGTCTGGTTACCGATTAGTAGCATCTTACTCAAGACTGCACCAAAAGCGGGGCGGCGTTTGCATATTCTGTGCTAATCATATTCAGACACAGGAGTTATTGTTTTTAAATGAATTTTCTAAAGACTACATATTTGAATGTTGCGGTATAGAAATACCGTCAATAAAATGCATAGTAATTTGTATATATAGGATACCAATAGCTGATTCAACATCCTTTCTAAGGAAATTGGAACAACTTGCGAGAAAACTAAAACACAAAGTGAAATATAAAGTAGTTATAGCTGGGGATTTCAACATCGATTTACTTAAGATCTCTAAAAGCTCAAATGAACTGAAGAGAATTGCCTCTAATAATAATTTAAAATTACACATACTCGGCCCCACACGTAAGGAATCATGTTTGGATCAGATATTATCAAATGTTTGTGATGCCAAAAGTGAAATTCTTCGCCTGGGCTTGTCTGACCATGAAACTGCGCAGAGTTTAACTTTTGCTGTCAGCAATATTGAAAAGCCGCGGTTGCATTTGTTTCGCTTTAGGCGAGACTATAGTTCAGAGAACATTGCTAAATTCCAGGACTGTCTCAGAAGTTTATCGTGGTCTAACGTTTATAGGGAGAGTGATGCATCAGTGGCATTTAATGAATTCTATGATACTTTCATACTTTTTTATAACCTCTGTTTCCCGGTGTATAGAATTAAAATCACAGTCAAACCTCATTCCATTGCCTGGTTTACAAAAGGCATTAAAAAATCTATAGCAACAAAACGACGTTTACGGTTTAGTTATTACAAAAAACCTAAATGCCATATTAGTCATTCGGAAAGCAAAACTAAGTATAATAACTACACTAGAGTCCTTAGACGATGTATAAACCATGCCCAGAAACTTGCAAACGGTAATTACGTGGCCCGCTCTAAAAATGTTTGTAAGGCGACATGGGATGTTATTAAAAACGCAACGAAAGAAAATAGTTCTGATGCATGCATCGATAAATTAGTTATTAAAGAAAACGTAGTATTAAATCCTACACAGATTGCAAATTCCTTCAACAATTATTATATTAATTTGACAAATCTCAAAACCCCTAATGCAGAGCAGCCCGATTATTCCCTAGTTGCTGAAAGTAAAGCTAATATGTTCTTGTTCCCCACCGATGGTAGTGAGATGGCTAAAATTATTAATACCCTAAATTCTACCAATGCTACAGGTAATGACGAAATTGAAACTAGAATCTTAAAATGCTGCAAGCATGAAATCACCGCAGTTCTTAGCTACTTAGTGAATTTATCATTCATAAGCGGTGTTTTTCCGAAGCCATTAAAACTCTCTTTAATCAAGCCGCTCTATAAAAAAGGTAGCAAAGATTGTTTAGAAAACTATCGACCAATATCTCTTATACCCGTGATATCGAAGATATTTGAGAAGGCTTTCTACGAACGTATGATGTCATTTCTCAATAAATTTAAACTAATTAAATCCGAACAATTTGGGTTCCAAAAAGGAAAGTCGACGACATTAGCTGCTTTTACCTTAACTAACAAAATCTTACACTACATGAACCAGAGCTTACCAGTAACTGCAATCTTTTTCGACATGAGCCGTGCTTTTGATTTTGTGTGCCACGAAACTCTTTTGGCCAAATGTGAGCGTTATGGGATTAGAGGCGTAGTCAAAGAATGGCTTAGGGATTACCTGGATTCAAGAACCCAGTTCGTAGAAGTAGTTCAGGTTGATTTTACCAATACTGTCACTGCGCATAAGTCACTTACTAAAGTAAACGAGGTCGGTGTACCACAGGGGAGCATATTGGGCCCCCTATTATTTTTATTGTACATTAATGACCTGCCAAATGCAATAAACTTTGATTGTACGCTCTTCGCGGATGACCTGTCCATTGTTATTCCTTGTCACGATACGAAGACATACAATAGTGATATAAATCAGACAATTAGTAAAGTTTTGTCTTGGCTACACAAAAATAATCTCAATATTAATGTAAGTAAGACCACGTTCATCCAGTTTGTCAATAGAAATAGCAAGAAATACCCTCTAACTGTCAACTTCACTGATCATATTTTAACAGAATCCTGTGATGTAAAATTTTTAGGTATTTTCCTGGACGATAAGTGTTCTTGGAGCGAGCATATTAATAAGTTATGTAACAAAGTAAACTCGTTTGCCTATGCCTTATGGAGACTTACAAAGATCAGCGATAAAGACACTGCAATAAAAGCTTACCATGGATATGTTTGCTCCCTGCTAAGATATGGCATTCTTCTTTGGGGAAATTCTAGTCATGCTAAAAGGGCTTTATTAGCACAAAAACAGTGCATTAGAGCGATTTGTAATGTAGACACTATGACATCCTGCAGACCTCTATTCAGGGACTTGAAACTTTTGACTTTTGTACCAGGCATATATATTTATGAAATTTGTTTATTTGTTAAACTGCATCCAGAATTATTCAATAGACTTAGTGACATATGTAATTTCAATACGCGGTATCCTAATCGTCTAGTTGCTCCTGCTAAAAGGACAAAACTGTACGGTAAGAACGCCTATTGCATGTCAATCAGCATTTATAATCGCTTACATGATGACATCAAAGAGTTGCCAATTAGCTTATTTAAAAATAGACTTAAGAAATGGTTAATACAAGAATGTTTTTACTCTGTCGATGAATTTTTTGATTATTATATAAGTTAATTATGACATTTAATTATTACTTATTGATTGAGGTATATAATTTTTTTTTTTTTTTTTTTTTTAATTTGGGTATTAATAAGTCACAGATTGTGTTTGACATTACTATGCAGATAATCTATTTTCTCATTGTTTTCCTTTTGTTTTTGCATGCCAGTTGCTGGTGAAATGTGTGAAACTTTATTAAATATAACCACCATTATGTACCATATTTTTTGCAAAATAAAGATATTTGATATTTGATATTTGATATTTGATGAAAGTACCCCCAAAGTGTCGTGTGTGATTTTAAAGGTAAGAAGTGATTGTTTTTAATCAGTTTTTTTTAATACAATAGCGTAATACAATATTAACGATTTACCGAATGCGATACCTTTTGATTGTATACTCTTTGCGGATGACTTATCGGTCGTCATACCATGTAAAGATATCAAAACGTATAATACTGACATAAGTAAGATAATCGCTGATGTAATAAACTGGCTGCATAGGAACAATCTTAAAGTAAATATAGATAAAACCACATTTATTCAGTTTGTAAATAGAAATGCTAAAAAGCAACAACTGTCTGTAACGTTTGCAGATCAGGTAATAACGGAATCAAGTCAGACAGTATTTCTAGGTATTTGCTTGGATGACAAATTTTCCTGGAGCGAGCATATTAATAAATTGTGTAATAAAATTAACTCGTTTGCTTATGCTCTATAGAAACTAGCTAAAATAAGTAACAAGCAAACAGCAGTACAGGCTTATCATGGTTATGTTTGCTCGCTGCTCAGATATGGCGTTCTCCTCTGGGGGAATTCAAGTCATGCAAAACGCGCACTTATAGCACAAAAACAGTGCATCAGGGCTATTTGTAACGTAGACGTTTTCACATCTTGTAGACCACTATTTAGAGACCTCAATTTGTTGACAGTACCATGTATCTATATCTATGAAGTTTGTTTATTTGTCAAGGCTCACCCAGAACTCTTCAAAACTTGTAAAGATACATGCCACTTTCATACAAGGTACCCAAATCGGCTCGTTGGTCCTGCCCGTAAGACACAATTGTACAACAAGAACGCATACTGTAAGTACATTGACATTTTTAATCGTTTGAATGATGACATAAAAGATTTGCCTATTAGTTTGTTTAAGCGTAAACTTAGAAACTGGCTGGTACAAGAATGTTTTTACTCTATTGAAGAATATTTTGACTACTTTAAACGTTTAATTTGACATTTATCATGTAATTAGTTTTAAGTAATTATTTGATTTATTTTTTCTTTTACAATTTTTTGACATATTTTTATTAATAATGTACTTAATTGTAATTGATACATTTTATTAAACTTTCTTCTCCGTGGTGTGTATAATGTGAATTAGTTAGGTATTCAATTTTAAATTACTATGTGTAAGTAATTGCGACATTCTAGTAAACACGAATCTCATTTGTCAATGATAATTTTGCATGCCAGTTTCTGGTGGAATGTGTGTGTCTAAAATAACATTTGTATACCAGCTTTTGTACCACATTTTTAAGCAAAATAAAGATATTTGTATTTGTATTTGTATTTGTAACGGTTTTCACGCAAGTAACACGTATTATTGTATTAACAATGTCTATTTCACCATGAAAATCCACTTTTTTTCAAAAATACGTTACACTTTCGTTACGAATATGTTACATTTTTGCAAAATGTTACGTATTTTCTTCGTAACATAACGAATAAATGTTGTAAAGGGAAGTGCACACAAAATATACTAACTTAAATGAGTTTTATTAGATTTTTAATCACACGAACATATACAAAGTCGAACAAAACTCCTGTACAATAATAAAATAAATAAAAACAACATTATAGTAAAAAAAAACTGTTTTAAGAAGAAAATAATTTATTTTCGACCTCAAGTCACAGTAGAATCATTGATTCTAAAGCTGTTTTATTGTTATACGGTCGTCTTGTTATATACTAGTATTGGGTACCTGCAGTGAACAAATAGTAATTACTGCCACCTGGTACAAAATGAGAGGCTTTAAAACACTAGAGTGGTTTGGGTTTCATTAGTTCCATCACGCGCGTGTTTGATTATATTGATTTTAATGTGCCATGAAAATTTTGTTTACAGGCAATATAAAGCTAATCATTTTATAACTTGTTTTTTTTTCTTAGCTACGTTATTTGATGGGAATATTTTCCAGTATGATCTAAGCTTTATAACGACTTATGTTACGTTTTATGATAACATAACGTATATCTTTTATGTTACTTCTATGTCACATTGGTAAATTCCCGCGGCCTTACCCATATCCATACTAATATTATAAATGCGAAAGTGTGTCTGTCGGTCTGTTACCTCTTCACGCTTAAACCGCTGAATCGATTTTGATGAAATTTGGCATGGAGATAGGTTAAGATCCGAGGAAGGACATTAGGATAGATTTCATTCTGGAAATTATCCCTAAAAAGATAGATTGAAAAGTGAGTAAGTAACTCATGATGACATTGATGAACCTGTAGGAAATGGTGTGTGTAATGATCGATATAAAAATAAATGGTATAAGTATGTTTGATATAACAACATTTGATATAATTTCATATGGTATAATGACTCATTTGATATAATAAACGTTTGGTATAATTTCAAAATATCAATTTTTATTTCGTATACTTATCATTTGGTATAACACTTATTTCCTATAACCATCATATGGTATAATGTTCATTTGGTATAACAACATTTGGTATAATTTCATATGGTATAATGTTCATTTGGTATAACAACATTTGTGTAGTGCTCGTACCTAACCTATTTTTCTGGTAGCAGTCCATTTTTTCTGGGGGATATTTTTCTGGTAGCAGTCCATTTTTTTCTGGGGGATGCAGTTCACTTTTTTTTTTTCCTCTTTTTCCCTTTTTTTCCTTTTTTTTCTATCCTAACCTAACCTACCTTTCTAACTTTTGGCTTGTTTTTTTTAATGCGGGGGGCCCCCCTATTAATCTGCACCCTATACGTTATGCCATTTGAACGTTAGATAAAATAAACGTTATACCATAAATTCATTAGACGAAATATGCATTATACTTAAAGAATGTTATATTAAATGTTATTCGATATAATGATCAGTATATGAAACAATAATTATATCAAATGTTGATATATTAAGTGTTGTTATATCATTCAATAATTATATCAAATGAGCGTTATACCGACTGAAATTATATCAAAAGTTGTTATTGCCATCGTTACGCACCCGTAGGAAATGTAATGATTAGACCGAAAGCACTATTGCTCTTACATTTGCTTAGGCGCTTTTAATAATCCCTTTTGTTAATTAAGTTGATTAGGTGGATATCTATTGTGTTGTACGAGGTTGCTTCCATACTTCCAAGTTCCACGCGGACGTAGTCGCGGGCAAAAGCTAGTTGACAATATTTCTTATTTCTAACAGTAGGAAATTATTATAAAGATCGAGAGAGCTTTGCATCGTATACACCCTAAAAAATATTTGAATTTATTTTTCTGTAGGTATGTAAAAAATTATAAGGAAATACATCAAATAGCCGAAATCTACGACAACTATGTCTGCTTAGAGTTGTAGTCTTCGTTCTATCCGCGAAAAAAATAAGCTGTTAACAATAGGATAGAATAGAATACTCTTTATTGCACACCTCAAGAAGAAAGAAATACAAATACAGATGACACTCAATGTCAAGCTCAACGTATTTTTTTTTATTAGACACCAGACTAAAGTATGATATTTATAACGTCATACTTTTGGAGTTACTACATCTTATAGAATGATTATATAAGATTAAGTAACTCCAAAAGTATGACGTTTGGTACTTTAGTCTGGTGTCTAATTAAAGTATTTATTTATTAAAATAATGAGTAATTTTTAATAAATAAATACTAAATAATAGTTATCTTAAGAAAAATATAAAAACAGGACGTAATCACACTTTCTAAGCGAAATACAGAAAAGTAATAAAATTGTAGTCTTAAAAATATGAAATGTTGTCAATTATGCACACACACACGCACACCTCGTGTTATCGCCCCAACGAACACCAACAGAAAGGCCCTGGCACTCAGGCGCAGCCCTTTTATCAATTCTTCACCGCCCGTAGAGGATCCCAACTTCTTCATAGATAAATGGTGTCACGGCTGTCTCTTCATCTGCTCCGCAGTGCCGATGATGCTTAAAGTACTTGCACCTGCCGCCAGATGACGCGATGGTCGCTAACATGAATTGAACGAAAACCTCCCCCTAAAATCCCCACAACGACCGGTCTTGACGTGTCCGTATTCAGGGGACTTCAACGACCTTAATCTGGTTATTAGTCCACCCTGATAGCTACTCGTCCTTTCATCGCCCGTCGGTTCTACGAGTAATGTGTCCTGCCTTTAAATTTAGGTATTCTACGAAATATATCTTCAACATCTTCCTAATATGTAACGTCAAATCTTACAAGATTTTTTTACATCTTACGGTGAATCGCTACCGCTTATAACATGGGCCAAACCTTACTTATGTGCGCAAACGCCATATATGTCTTTCCGCTTCGTCGACCAAGTTTAGAATGGAGGTAACTTGATTTATTCAGCTTTCGCGTTGTGGCGACATGGTAGTAACTGTAATAGCTTTAATAACACTTTTGTGACAAAGTCGTGTTTGCTTAAGCACTTTGTAACTCTATTGGTGTTGAGTTTTGAAGAGTTACAACAGTTCATCGGCTTAGCAAAACAACTAACTTACAGTATGTGTTTAAACATCAGCGTAAACCAATATTTTATCTATATTTCGGTAAAAAAACGGTTCTGGGTTATAATTACCAGTAATTAACCGATAAATCGGTATACCAGTTTGCATTCTCTAGGGTTAACACAGGGAGACAGGGGACGCGTGACCTTTGACCGATTTATAAGGTAAGACATGCGATATCTACTCAGCAAGCGATGCAAAGTTGCCCCCAATCCCTCATAATACCCCGTTGCGGGGCCACCGTCCTTTCAATTTATAACTTGAATTGCCCTATAAGTGGATTGCGGTGGCAGCCAGCCGGAATAAATTCGACGTCTCTAACAAGATGTATACAGTGTACATACAAGATATCACTACTTTATGGCTAATTTCGCGCTGTCCTTTATTTAAATTATTGTTACTATATATGTATAGGCATAACTTTCTAGGTGGTGAAACATACTTATCGCAAAATTGGAGATGGCAAACGCACTTTTCGTCTTTATCTGTACATGCTACAAAATTGAAAAGGACCGAAAACGAATTGCCAACGAATGACGCTGAACGGCCGGCGGCGCACGTCCATACAAAGCCTGCATCGCGCTATTAAGATTTTTCTGAAATAATAACCCATCTCCGTGGAAAATTTATTTCAAATACATATTTAAATTTCATAACAGAATAAATAGGCGATGTACACAAACATATTCAATTAGGTTTTTTAAAATATTTTAAATCAAAGAACATTTCATTTTTGAAGTCTTACAATAATAGATATCCCATATTTACACCACTTTATGAATATAATCTTAAATGAAAATTCCTAACAAAGGGTAAAATCGTAGTTCCAGTTTACACACCGACAAACAAGGAGAGGGCCTAATTTGTTAAAAATATAATAACAATACACTTTCCTTTTTAACTGGGCGTATTTCGTGAGATAAATAATAACACTCATACCTCTTTTACGAAGGAGTGCGGTCTAGGATTGGGGCTAAGGCATAGGCGGTAGCGATTTTAATATCGGAAGCAAAGACAGAAAATAAAACATCCATAGTGATTTTACTTTTGTACCATTTCCTACTCTTGTGGTTTAGGTCAGTCGAATACAGTTTCACAAAAAAGACTGTTTTTTTGGAGGCATCAGAGTGAGTAATCACATTTTGATTACGAGTAGGTTTTCTTTTATTCGGTTTCCACTACTATTACACATTTAAATAGATAATATCGCGTGTATTAATTTTTTGAGCTTCCCTGACATTTCAGCAACTATTACAGTTACCGTTGTCAAAGATACGTACCTATGTTGTGTTTTTTTCAGTCAACTTTTGAGTCTTTAATAGTTGCCAAAACGTCAAAAAGGCTCACATACTGAGTACACGTGAAACAATCAGTTTAAATAGGACGAAAAGTGGGGGGATGTTGGTGGATGTAGAGAGAATTCAGCCATTAGAGAAAAAAATACAATTCAGTACGACATCAATATCCTTAATCATCTCATAAAAATGTGCGTCGGTTTTTTATCGTCTTCAGGAGTACTTATAGCTCTTTATGAGTATGATATTAGAAAATGTTTTTATTAATTGTATATTTAGTTTTGAATTTATATTAGCGGATTATGGTAGTTGTCAGCAGCAGTCCTCTTCACCGTGTCCGAGAGATACTCCATGTCTTAGTATATCTTGTCTTTGCGGATCAGTTTTGTGCTGTAGACCTATTTAACTTCATCGCTGGTGTGGCTTCATTACTGGCCGAGTGGGTGATTATTTAAGAGTTTTAACCGTTTTATAACTCTGTCCCCAATATTGCAGAGTAATAAGATAAGGTGGTTAAACCACTCAAATAATTTTAATCATTATATAATATACAATGCAATATATGCAGCATAATGATTGTTATAATCTATATGAAACGGGTTTACTCACGGGGCTTACTTACGGGGGTGAGTACACGTTTCATATGAAATATAGGAGAATCACGAGAGTTTTTGTAAAATATGCCACGTAGTTCCTAAACGCCTCTATTTAAATTGGTCAACTAGCGATTTAATTTTCCTCATTCGCTAACGCGTATCATTTGAACCACACCCCTGTGGCCGTAACGACCCATATAACCGAGATAAGGCATGTACCATCATTTTTGCAACCTAAAAAGGGTCGTAGCATTATTATGTTGTTATTGTGTTTGCCAAGTAATTAGGAAGCTGCCCTTGTGCTTCAGGTATTATCTTAAATCCAATGCGATACTAAATTCACAAAGCATTTTGATGTTTATGAGGTTAACGGAAATTTCAATTGAATTTTTAACGTTAGTAAATGCAGGAAGTTTATTCTTAATTTAGGCTGAGAAGTTGCCCTGTTAAAGATAATTTTTGTAGTATAAACTTAAAAAAAGCCACTTCACAATAATATTTTAGTTAAATTATTAAAAATAAATGCGAAAAAATATATAGTGCACAGTTCCCTAAAACAAGTATATACAACTAGCTGTGCCCCGCGGTGTTACCCCGCTCATCCCACGGGAACACTATATTTATTCGGGATGAAAAGTATCCTATGTCCTTCCCCGGGACTGAAACTATCTATATACCAAATTTCATCTAAATCGGTTCAGCGGTTTAAGCGTGAAGAGGTAACAGACAGACAGACAGACAGACAGACAGACACACTTTCGCATTTATAATATTATAGTATATAGTATATAGTATAATAGTATATAGTATATAGTATATAGTATAGTATATAGTATAATAGTATGGATTTTATTTACAAAACTGTTAAAACAGATCATTGACCCGCAGCTGACAACTTCGAAACCCGCACGCGTAAAATTAAATGTTTTATGCCACGTAACATAATAGCGCGAAATTTCACCCGTGCGCAGTGGAAGGGTTAACCTCCCAACATTTTTTTTTAAATACCAAAACAAAATAGATATTGTTGCTGAAATACTTTACTAACCGCACTAAATAAAAATAAAAAAAAACTAACTACTTAAACAACATAATATATACCAAACTAAACTAAAAGCAACTACGTTCTACTGACGGTGGCGTAAACAAAATGCATTGCAGCCACATAAATGTCCGATCTGGTTTTGCGGTCGCGATTGTAGTCAGCTCAGTCGTTGACGTACAATTTGAAAAAGCAAACTAAACTTAAATAAAAAAAAACGAAATCGTAGGCAACCGGCGAATGCAGTGAAGAAAAATAGATATAAATAAAAAATAATTCTATGGACGAGATTAATCGTTCATCGTCAAAACTGTTTAAGTAAATAGTTAACATGTCATAAAGTTATTAGTAACAACAGTATAATATTTTGAATGGATTAAAATAATTATTTTATAATAATACACATACATTTCTCAATTTTCATTTAAATCATAAAAACATGGTGTCAAGTAGCCAGGCCTTGAGTTTCCTCATAAATTGTGGGCACTTGAGATTTTAAATCCCTTGCATGTGCTCCTATTTATTATAAAGGTAGAAGGGCGGACTGTACGACTATAAGTCATACCTATATTGACCGCATAAAGTCACCATTTTTAACATCCTTACTACTTTTTTTTTAATGTCATTGGGGGCAAACGAGCAAACGAATCGCCTGATGGAAAGCGATTACCGACGCCCATAGACACCTGCAACACCAGAGGAGTCACAAGTGCGTCACAATATTTCTCGGGCAATTGTCATCGAGAGCCGAAAAAAGCTTGTGTCTGAAGTCGAAACTTGTTTAAAAGAAGTCTCAAAATGGGGTCGACCTTCAAACCTTCAAGAAAAGAGCGTACTCCCACCTGAAAGGCCAGCAACGCACTTTGACTAATTCACCTCAATAAGCTAAAGGGAAAAACATTGAAATAGAAATGTACAAATTACCAGCTGGCAAAGTACGATGACATAAAAATTCACTACATCTGTAGCATGTAAATATTTATTTTTATGTCAAGCTTTTCAATTTAAATTAAAAATATCAGAAAGTGGTTAAAAATGGCGTCCAGCCTTATCGCCGATTTCTTTTTGCGAATGTTTCATTTCATCTTATTATCATTTTTGGAAGATTTTATTTTCGCTAAAGTCATATATATTTCATAATTCTTAAAAATATCAGCTTATTGATTAGGTTAGGTCTAAACCATTAATACAAAGATCAAAGCTTAAAGAAAAATTTAAAAAATAGCTACCTGGTGTAAGAGACCGGGAATCGAACCCGGTACCTGTGGTGTACCCACATAAAAAAAAATTGACATTACATGTTTCATAAATTTATAGGTTAGGTCTGCTTTATAATAATCCCGAATATATTAAAGTTTGAGAGAAAACGCTTTCCACGAAATGACACTTCGGTTCGGCGTAATGACTGACTGAATGTCATTCGAGCAAAAATAATTCTGCGAAAAGGCAAAAAACGATACCTACATAAGATAAGCTAGTAATAATATTATTCTATACCGCGAAGGCAGTCAAAGGGTTGCTATATTTATTCACGGTAAATCTCCCATTCCCTTTTCCTGTCCAGGTAGAAATTGCGGGGATAGAACGGCAAGAAATAATATTTCCCGACCGTCAACGTTGACATTGCGAAGAAAAACGACCATAGAGAAAGCAATTGTGGAACAAAAATATTGTTTCCGTCCCCGGTGAAGTGGACGCTTGGAAAATAGGTTGGGGAAGTACACAGTTTAGTATCTAGGTACGAAAGTGGTTGATTTCCTAATTAAAAGTTGAGCTGAAGATAGCAATATCATATTTTTATGATTTAGTGAGTGATGGGATACACGGATTTAAGCTTGCAATAACATGCGAAAATATATCTATAGAAACCTTCAGATCTTTTTTAAATTAAGAATTTAAAATGGCCGGTCAAGTTCGACTCCAGCCCAGCGCACCGAGGGTTCCGTACCGCATTTTCGTGATAAACAAACTTAACTTACATGAGTAAACTATCGATCCTATAATTATATACACATAGTAACCCTTTAGGTTTAAAATCCCTTGTGCGCGTTAAAATTTGCGGCCTATACGAAACATAAAAGTTCGTTTTTTTTTTAAATATTCTGTTTAATATTTGTTTAGTATTTTAAGGGATCGCAGACCTAAGTAGGTACATGATTTTCATTTCAGCTTGATTACTCCACGCGTTCCTAAGTAAAAATTGGGCAAGTGCGAGTCCGACTCGCGCATGAAGGGTTCCGTACCATAATCTATAACAAGTTTGTTGTATGGGAGCCCCCGTAAATATTTATTTTATTTTATTTTTTTAGTATTTGTTGTCATAGCGGCAATATAAATAAATCATCTGTGAAAATTTAAACTGTCTAGCTATCACCGTTCTTGAGATACAGCCTGGTGACAGACGGACGGACGGACAGCGAAATCTCAGTAATAGGGTCCCGTTTTTATACCCTTTGGGTACGGAACCCTAAAAAGGCATGCCATGCTACAAGATTTTTTTTGAAGAAGAACAAAGTAACAAGAACATTTAGCTCGCACTCCGGCTAGCGACACTTCCTTACTTCACCGATTTATAGTAAAAAAATAACTATAAGGAAAATATACTTATATACTTATACTAAATATATTTATACTACTTGTAAAAAAAATGCATGTATGCAATACAATTATAATTTCCTTTGGCTGGATTTTATTTTGTCCTAATAATTGATTTAAAATACTCACGATTTTATGAGATTCATACAGGTAACAAAGGAATCGGGAAGTATTATGGCAACACAGTATCATAGCGTCATCACGCTATGTCAGCTAGTGTGACATTTCGGAGTAGCATAGTTTTGATAGGCGGACAAACAGGCAAACCGACGGACAGCGAAGTGATCTTATAAGGCTCCGTTTTTCCTTTAAAGGGCACGGAACTCTAAAAACGTCAAACGTCTCTAATATGTGAAACCCGGAAACAATGTCGAACCCAGTCCAAATTTAAGAATGGCTTTATTCTAAAGGCATTTGCCTTTAGAATAAAGAAACTTAAGTTCTGGCATTGGAAGGCAGCGCACGGGTTAAGCTTTTGTTACAAATGAAACGGAACTTGGAAAGAACTTCACAACACAACATTGTTTTTTCATTAATGTGCTGTAAGAGATGAGAATACCAAAAGGCTTTAAAAAGAAATGTACTTACAAACAAATCTGAACAGATTGATCGATGAAAAATATACTCACGTTCAAGAGGCCTTATTCTATTTTTTTTTATATTACGTCAAATATCAGCGCGGACTTGGATTCCACCCTTATGTTGTCGATATACCACTGATTCGTACGAAACGCTTTGCGTCTACTTTCCTTAAGGAGACAGCTAAGGCCTTTAGAATAAAGAAACTTAAGTTCTGGCATTGGAAGGCAGCGCACGGGTTAAGCTTTTGTTACAAATAAAATGGAACTTGGAAAGAACTTCACAACACAACATTGTTTTTTCATTAATGTGCTGTAAGAGATGAGAATACCAAAAGGCTTCAAAAAGAAATGTACTTACAAACAAATCTGAACAGATTGATCGATGAAAAATATACTCACGTTCAAGAGGCCTTATTCTATTTTTTTTTATATTACGTCAAATATCAGCGCGGACTTGGATTCCACCCTTATGTTGTCGATATACCACTGATTCGTACGAAACGCTTTGCGTCTACTTTCCTTAAGGAGACAGCTAAGGCATGGAACTCTTTTCCTGCGCACCTGTTCCCCGAAAAAATTAACTTGGATCTCTTCAAGTCGAGAGTGAATAGACATCTTCTAGCCAAGCATGCTCCATCTTAGGCCTTATTGTTACTTAACATCAGCTGCAATCGAGGTTAAATGCATGGCTATTATGAATAAAAAAATATATATATTGATAATTTCAACCAACTTTTTAGTGTCCAGTTTTCTGCGTGTATTTTGTCAATTTCGAGTAGTTTTTGAAACAAAAATTATCAATGAAAAATTCAAACTTAACTTTTACTTTTATTAACTTAACTTCAATGCCGATGTTATTAGTAGTAAAATTGATAATATGTTGAGAAGCATGTTTGATCATAGAGAAACTAAAAAATAATAAGTAAAAAAACAAATATTTTACAACTTACAAAAATATATCGAGGCGTCGTAAGGGTTTAGTTTTGCCACTTTGGCTGCGGACTAAATCACAAGGGACCTTTCATCCACAGAGATCCGTGAATACTCAATGTAGTGGACGCGACCGCGAGAGAAATTGGCTGAAAACAGCGGTCGAGGGAGCGCATATGGGTCGCAGAGAAATGCGGCTAGTACACTATGTATTTAATTATACAGGGTGAACTATCCGAATGGGTTAGTAGCGAGAAGTCTCAAACTATACTTTTACTTTGTATCAATGTTGATTTATTATAGCATACTTAAACAAAAATTTATTTATAAGTAGTTCGATTTAGTGACCTCCAAATAGCCTTATCTACTTTTTTATATTTTTAATGTACATATTATATTTCATTTTTAGGACATATAACTTTATAAAATTCTCCAAAATCAAATCTTTTCTTATTGAAGCACCTCAAGAGGGAAAGACGTAGAAGAATACAGCTACTCCTCGTTAGTCTGCCAGTTCGAAATCCTTCTCTCTTTATTATGACGTCAGACTAAGCGTATAACCACTGTCTAGGACAATGTTCTGGAATACAAGTGGCAGGCAGAAGTTGGAAACAAAACATGCACCAACGACCTCAGTATTAAGCAATTTTAAAGGTCTATAGAGTGTCCGGAGGTACACTATCTAAATAGCACACATGCTGCTTATACAGCCCTTACACAGATCTTATGCAGCCGTGTGGTACATGGGTAGTGACGATACTGACTCAAGCTATTATTTTCCTGATGTTGTAATAGAACGTACAAAGTGATCACTTTGTTGTAAGCTACGTAAGGTCAGTTGTTTGAAGCTAGCCATTTGGGTACAGCGAAACCGCGAGAGTTATGTGCAAATGTCATTAACCCCCGTCGAGGCGACCTAATTTGAACCAGGTTTTGCAAACCCTTTTCATTTTGTACAGGGCTAACTTGTTTTTAATGAAGGCTAACTGTTTCATTTCTGTGTTGTTTCGCGTTTTCAATTTTCATTTTCTCGCCGTTTATACGTACAAGGGTAGGCAGACAGAGAAATGAAGTTTACTTTTGGCGAGTTAAATTCGTACCTATATTGTGATAAGTGTTATAAATAGTTGGGATATTGTTGAACTGATTCCTGATGAATACGTATTAAGAGGTGAAATTTAATGTAATTGATATAAATTGCAGAACAGTATACACTAGAACGATATTATTAAAATGGCCTAACCAATTGGCTTAATTCATAGCTAAAACACTAGTTGAATATTAATACCGAGATTCAATATAATAACACAACATTGTATGCGATCCACTAAAAAAATGGAGCATACCTACGTATAGAAGCTAGGACGCTACGTACAAATGCCAGGTGACCAGATCGTTGATCTACTTTGCATGGGGAATCATTAAAAGGATTTTTTTCATGCGAATTTACCTTGACAAATAAATACGAGTACATAAGACGTATGACACAGCTCTTGCAGGGATTACAACATTTGTTCTAGCAGCCATTCGGCTGTCTCGGGCGGGGTTCTGACCAGATCGTCAGACTAATTTCTCGGTGGTGACCCCACCCTGCGAGGCTACCATAATACGCGCTGACCCTCAATAACTTTTCTGCCTCAACAGGCAATGGTTCTAAAAGTATCTGCCCCACCCACTACCACCTTATGTGAAAAAACAGTTAAAAAGCAATTTGAAAGTGTTAATTGGGAAGAATTAATGAAATGTGAATGTCCATTGCAACTATACAGCAAGCTATGTTCATATTTCTCTCTTGTTTATAATGAGTCTAAAGTAGAAATAACTTCTCGCACTAAGCGAAAAGATAAAGCATGGATCAATAAAAACATAAAAAAAATGTTATCAATAAGAGACAATTTGTGGCCGTCCATGAGAAAAGGGTCCTTATGGCAGTTTCTAGTTACGGAGATATTTGCTGTTTTGTAAAATCCTTCAAAATTATCATTTTTTTTGTTTTATGCATTATAGTAAAATACAAAGATAGAGCTGTATTTGTACCTTGGTTTCAGTTGTGTACGTTAATTCTTTCTTTATTAAAACGGAGTTTTAAGTTTAGTAGAAAAGGGTCTTTGTGGGAAATTGCATACAAGAATGACAAAGGTCAATAGATAAACTTGCTTACAACTATTTCTTTGCTAAGTCCCTATGTTCATTTTAGATTTTACGTAAAATTTACGTAAAATGTAGGTAGGTACCTACTACATTTTTCGTCTGACGTCAAAACATCTCTCGGCGCGCGTCGAACGACATGTTATATCTGATTGTTGTTAGTTAATTTAAAATTTAATGCAAAAATAATATGTATAGTCAAGGTCATTAATATGTGTACACTTTTTCACCCAGTCGAATGCGGTCGCCTACAATTTGTAAGCAAACACATTCGACAAGGCCAAAAAGTGTATACATTATTAATAACCTGCGGGGCATTACTTACTAGCAAATGATTATAATTGGAATGTGCCCCCCCCCCTCGCCCTTATCGCGTCAGATCAGAAATCGCGTGAAATTATCTTTATTACGTGATTTATGAATAGTTCCTTAGTAGTCACCGACTGTGTAAATTATTCGTTGACGTTAAATGAGAATAACTCCTTACAGATAAAGATTTTGAGTAAATTTATAAATAACCTTTTTTCTTCGGTATTCTGTGTTAATACAAGATTAGGAAATAAATAATGTTATTATTGTGCCATATTGGAATTATTAATATGTTTTGTCTGTGATTGGTCATAAGGACCCTTTTCCCAAATGTATAGGAGTCAAATTTACGTAACTTTAATCGTATATAAATAAAAAAATTAAACTTGTAGAACAATAATGATAATTTTGTGATACTCCAGTGGACTGGATAAATATATTTTAGAACTCACTGTACTAAATTTGTTATTGTTATAGGGGAAGATGAAAAGTATAATAATTATCACGTTTTCATTAAAATAAAGATATTTCGTTAACTATGTGATTTTATCTATATCCTAAGATGTAAGTTTAAATATGTCCTACTATATACAATAGTTCAGATTACAACATAATTAAAGACAAAGCTGAAAAACATGTTTTTATTAATTTCATTCTTATAGCGTGTTGCTGTTATCAAAGGCTGTTTTCTCAGGATCTGGAAGTCACATTGATGAAACCATGACTGAGTTCAATAGAAAAACCCCTTGAGATACAAAATCAATCATAATCTATGTAACTTCCAATGGGAACATACTTAAAGTTAGTTTCAAACTTCTTTGACGTTTTCTCAAAAGTGAAATTTTAGCATGTGTAAGTATGATGTTTTTAAAAAAAAAAAGTATGAGACTTCGGGACATGATTGTTTCTGTGTTAAATAGCTTATTTAACATAGATTTAGAACCTGTGCTTAACTCAATACCTGCCATAAGGACCCTTTAGTCATGGACGGTCACATTTGTTTAAAAAATGGAAAAATAGTCCTAACGATATGAACGCCAGATTGTTTTACAATAGATATAGAAATAGGCTCAATAAATGTATAAATAAGGCTAAGAACAAATATAGGCAGGAAGAGTTGAAAAAATGTAATAATAACAGCAGAAAAATATGGGAAAATATAAACTTATGGACAGGGTCGGAAAAGATGAGCATAGATAAAACTATACAAAAATATTTTGCAAACAAAGATAGCATGATAAATGTGTGTAACAAATTCTCGGAAACTTTTACTAAAGAAATTTTAGATATACGGCATAACTGTGATATTAAGGTTCTAGATAGATCGAATTACGTGAAAAGGAGTCCAGTCTCGCTGAGGTTCATTAAGGCACAGCCTAAAGATGTTAAAAATATTATTAATAATTTGAGCGAAAGAAAATCCCCCGGCTTGGATCAGATTAGGGTTCGCGATTTAAAATACTTGAGCGACAAAATAAGTCCAGTCCTAGCCAAATTTATCAATCTTTGTGTCGCGAAAGCAGTGTATCCGAATTTATTAAAAACCGCGGTAATAAGGCCTATATTCAAACAAGGATCACATACTGAATACACAAACTATCGACCTATTG
This sequence comes from Apotomis turbidana, assembly GCA_905147355.2. Classification (NCBI taxonomy): domain Eukaryota; kingdom Metazoa; phylum Arthropoda; class Insecta; order Lepidoptera; family Tortricidae; genus Apotomis; species Apotomis turbidana. Next base: position 8,588,687 of record LR990301.1, read on the forward strand.
CCATTCTGTCTGTCATTAATAAAATAGTAGAAAAATACTTAACAGCTCAAATTAGCAAGTTTCTGGAAAACAACAATATATTAACAGAATCGCAACACGGGTTCCGGCGAGGCCGTAGCACGGCAACCGCACTGGCACGGTTCACTGACGAGGTCAACGAAGCCCTGGACCAGCGGAAGCAGGTGGTTGTGGTCTACATTGATTTCAAAAAAGCTTTTGACACATTGGGACACAACCAGCTGCTTCAGGCAATGGAAGAATGTGGGATTGCGGGCCCACTCCATGGCTGGCTTCGCGCCTATCTAAAAGACCGCACACTGCGCACAGCCGTGGGAGACGAGTGTGGCGCGCCCGCGCACGTCTCCTGCGGCGTGCCGACCGGTTCAGTGATCGGGCCTGTCGGGTACATAGTACACGTAAACAGTATGTGTAGTGTCGTCAAAAACTGTAGTGTATATATGTATGCAGACGATACCTGCCTATTATACTCTGGAAAGGACCTAAGTTGCATAGAAAACGGAATACAGGAAGACCTCACGAATATCATAAAATGGTCACATGACAATGGCATTATAATTAACATTGCAAAAACAAAATGTATGTCCATACGGTCACCGTACAATAGAGATAACTATATGCCGCCGCGTATAGTGGGGCACAGCTTCGACTGTCTCCACAGTCCGCGGCCGGCCGGGGTTGAGTGCGCCTGCGCCGAGTTCCAGGTGGTGGAGGAGTACAAGTACTTAGGCCTGATCATAGACCATAAATTCTCGTGGCTGCCGCATATAAATAGCTTGTGCAACAAACTAAGATCAGTACTTGTAAAATTTCACCACTTGAAGTTCGTAGTGAATAGGGCAACTATGTATACAGTGTACTACGCGCTGGTAGACTCGCTTATGTCATATGGACTGGCGAGCTACGGGCGTACGTTCAAAACGCACCTGGACAAAGTAAAGGCGTTGCAAGTTAGATTCATGAAACATATGGTTGATAAAAAGACTAGAATAAAATGTAAAAATAACACCTATGAACAACTTTTTTCTGAATGCAAAATATTGCCAGTACACGAAAAAGTAGTGTTATTGTTAGCTGTGGAGCAATTTTGTAATGACGAGTTCAAGAACCCTATTACTAATCAGAGAATTATCAGGAATAGAGATACTGATAAGCTATGTATACCTAGATATACTAATTACTATGGCAAAAGATGTAGAAAATACCTAGTTCCAAAAATCTATAATGATTTACCGTCAGAATGCAAGAGTTCATGTATAACAAAACAAATGTTTGTAAAGAAAGTAAGAAGCGTACTATTAGCTAAAACAAAAAATACAACACAACCAGTATAAACTGTATCTTATATCCCTATTACTCGTATTGTACCCGGTTTTGAATTGTGCCATCGCCAACGCGGCTAGCTTACCATTGTGAACCATATCACAATGTGATTGGGTCCACCGGTGGTCAGTTGGGTGCGTTGCTGTTGTGCTGCTGTTTAATTTAGTTTAAGTATAGAAGAGTAGTGTAGTTAGCAAGTAGGTACTTAATAGTTAAATATATGGAGCCTCAACTGCCAACAAACCGCCTTGTGGTTTGGCAGAGGATGAACATTTTAGTGATAAGGTTTTGCATTGAATAAACGTTATTATTATTATTCCCTTTATTCGTTTTTATACTTAGGCTAGGTTTTTTTACAATAAATTTATATAAAAAGTAAAATATAAAAAATACATTACAAATATAAACACATTCTAAAAAAACCTAACCTAGGGTGCCGCCGGCAGCGGGGCAGGGCCCAGGCTACCGGTGGTTAGGGCTGCAGAGAGAGGAACCTCCTGACAATGCGCGCCGTGTCCAGGAGTACCGCCTTCTGTATCTGACCCTTGATCCAGCCATCTAGCGAGAGTCTCTTAAGATGTTTGTCGAGACTCTTCGCTATAAGACCGTTCGCCGAAACGACTATCGGGACAATGCTCGTCGAGTCGACATCCCACATGGCGGTTACCTCGTGAGCCAAGTCAAGGTACTTGCTGAGTTTGTCCTTCTCGGCCTTCACGAGGTTCTCGTCATGGGGGATGGTGATGTCGACGAGCACTGCCTGGCGCTTGGATCGATCTACCAACACGATGTCAGGCTTATTGGCTACAATAGTCCTGTCCGTGATGATAGATCGATCCCAATAGAGCGTGGCACGACCATTCTCAAGAACTGGCATCGGTGCGTACTTATAGTACGGCACCTCAGACCCCACAAGACCGTATCGAAGAGCAAGTTGCTGGTGAATGATCCTGGCTACTTGGTTATGTCTGTGCAAGTACTCACCGTTAGCAAGATGAGAACAACCGGAGATTATATGCCTGAGTGACTCACCGGGACGGCGGCATGCCCGACAAATGTCGACCGTACCGTCCTTCAGAATATATCTCCGGTAATTGTTCGTCATCATTACTTCGTCCGCAATTGCACAGACAAAACCTTCGGTTTCCCCGAAGAGATCCCCGAAGCGTAGCCAGTTCACCGACGCGAGCAGATCTACATCGGGCCCCGTAAGGGCCTTGTAGAACCGCCCGTGTAGCTCCTTGCTCTTCCATACAGCCCTGCGGTCATCGGTGCTAAGCACCTTTGGTCTGCGCCAGTTCTCGTTTGCCAAGGAGAGAGGGGTGAGGCCTTTGTCAACTGCTACTACATCGCGATGAATCCCACACTCGTTGTTTAGGAAATACTCCCTAAGACTGCACACCTCGCGATTATGGAGGTCCTTGGCGTTTAAAAAGCCACGGCCCCCACACTTACGCGGGATGTACATTCTCATAACTGACGAGCGTGGGTGCCTCATGCGGTGTGTAGTGAGCAGCTGACGGACCCTCGTATCCAGGGCGTCCAGCTCAGTCTGAGTCCACCTTAGTATGCCAAAGGAGTAAGTGAGCAGAGGCATCACCCAAGCGTTGAAGGCGCGCGCCTTATTGCCACCGGACAAAAGACTGTTAAGTACTTTTGTCAAACGACAAAAGAAACGCTCCTTCAACGCCTGTCTAATGTCTCCGTCCGCAATACCCAATGACTGTGACATACCAAGGTACTTGTAGGTTTCAACTTCGGAGATAGACCTGAGGGACATTGTCTCAGAAAGCTGTAAGTTCGCGGAATTTACGACTTTCCCCCGCTGTACATGCATGACCGCACACTTGTCTACACCAAACTCCATTTTGATGGCGCTACTGAAGGCTTCAGTTACTTCCAGTAGTTCCACCAGATCCTGGCGTTTTGGTGCATACAGCTTAAGATCATCCATGTACAGCAGATGAGAAATGACCTCACCTCCTCTTCGAAGCCGGCAACCTAGTCCTGAATCCTTCAGCAGAGTGCTGAGCGGATTCAGGGCTAGGCAGAACCACAGAGGACTCAAACTGTCACCCTGGAAAATACCTCTCTCAATCCTTATCAAGTCCTGCGGGCCAGGGGGGCCATCCCCGCCACCTGGTTGACGAAGGACTGTGGTCCACTGCCTCATGCACGCGCCTAAGAGGGATCTCAGAGTTGTATCAATTTTATACAGCTCTAAGATCCTCTCCAGCCATGAATGAGGCACCGAATCATAGGCCTTCTTATAGTCAATCCAAGCGGCCGAGAGAGACCCCCTGTTCCGCCGGACTTGTTGACAAATGGTCGTGTCAATGAGGAGGAGCTCCTTAGTACCACGGGACCCAACCCTACACCCATTCTGAGAAAAGGCCAAAACATTGTTCGCAACAATGTGCGTGTTAATTTTAGTTCTCAGAATGGACGTAAGGAGCTTGTATAAAGTGGGCAAGCACGTGATGGGTCTATAGTTTTTGGCTTCCGTGGTACTACCGGACTTATGGAGCAGGAAGGTAACACCAGTAGTCATGAAAGATGGCAGGGAACCAAGCTCGAGGGCGTCTTGAAATTGTGTTGCCAGACGTTCATGTGAGGATCGAAACCACTTGATCCAAAAGTTGTGCAACCCGTCCGGTCCAGGACTTTTCCAGTTCTGGATCGTACGGGCCGCACACCTTACATCATCGGGGCTGATAGTCACAGCCCCCATGGCTTCGATCGGCTCACACTCACGTCTGACAACATTCATCCATTCACCCTCGGTGTGCTCGACTGGCACCGACCAGATACTACGCCAGAAGTTAATCATGGCAGTAGGATCCGGCAGTTGCCCGTCGCTCACACATTGGTCGGCTCCCTCCCACTTTCGGTATACCTTCCTTTGGTCACTTTGGAAGAGGCGATTCTGCTGGAATCGATCCACACGCTCTCTGTAGCGACGAATACGGCTTGCCCATGCATAAACTTTCTGCTTTAGGTAGTCGATGCGCTCCGTGACACATGCCATGTAATCGCAGGGCCTGGTGCCAGTCCCCGCGAAGGCTTGTGTCACGTAGCGCATCACACGGGGGCGGTTGTTGCCCCCCCTAAAACAGATTAGCTTGGCAATGAGAGTCCTAAACGAACTGATACGCCGCTCGATCCGTACTTGCCAGGCAGGAACACCCCTGGCGGTCCGCGGTGCTCGGTCAGTGTCCGGGAATCTGACACGAGCAACGCGGCACGCCGCGATGGCCCCACAGTACATGATCGAGTGGGTATCAGCTAAATCTTCGCTAGCCCGAAGGTACGGGTCTAGCAAAGCGTCCAGGGCTCCCATTAACGCTAAGTTGCGTTTATGTATTGGCAAGCGTGGTAACCGCGGCCTAGGCTCAGGTGCGGATCGATACCGCCCAATCGCCTCCTCCAAAGCCCTCCTCAGTTGCTCATTGGCCTGGGTACTTACGCTACTCGCGTAGTCTTCCACATCGGCCTCAGGATCCGTCAGCGGCACCCCCGGCACCAGGTTGGCCGCTGGCGCCGGAACCGGTGACGTAGCAGGCGGATCCCGAACCGGCACGGAAGCCGCGCGAGCGGCCAGTACTTCCAGGCGCAGTCGATCAAGTGTCGCGTCGTCCAGAAGCTTGCGCCGCTGAATGAAACGCACTTGATCGGATAGCCGCTGCGCAGATACGGCGATGGTCGGGTCAAACACCTGAAACAGAGGCAGCATCCTGTCCCGGTACGCGGACAGGTTGATTCCCCCCTCTGTAGCCCCATAGTAGGCGCGCATGCAGTTCTCGTTCATAACTCGAGTCCATCGCATGCGACGCACTACACCACCGGTAGCGGGAGCCGTGGTCGGAGCAGGTTGCCCCGTAGGCCCCAAGCGTGCCGGCAGCTGTGGCCGTCCTCGTCGTGCTGGTGGTTGTGGCGGCGGGGGCGGCGGCCCGCGCTCGTCGCTCGACTCGCTGGTGTCGGCAGCAGTAGCGAATTCGTCGCCAGACGATGATGGCGAGGAGCTGGACGAGGCGGGCGGGGGTGGTGGTCGTGCGTTAGTTTGTTCCGCTTTTTTTTGCCTTGATCTTGTAATCATAATTCCTTTAGTGTTATTTTCATTACTTCGCCTTTACATACATTGACATATGTCCGCTGTCAGAATGTCTTCGTTTTCTGTGTTCTAATAAATTACATTTGCAGTATGTACACATTGCCGAAAACGGTAAATACGTTAAAAAGTTATAAATGGACGTATAAAATTATGGCGTACACGGAATGAAAACACTTTTACAAAATTTAAAAGGAGCAAGATTACAAAAAGACGTGTGTCAACGTCAGCGGTTTTTTTTTTATTATTATTATTATTATTATTATTAATCTATTCTCTCTGAGCTATGTTTTGAAAACCCCCTGCACTTATAGTATGATGTACACGTAAATCAACAGTTTGGTAAAGAAAATCTTGGTCAACCAAGAGCACAAAGTGATCCTTTTCATGCGGCTTTACCTGGACCTGTAGACAGGACACATAAATACGTAAGACGCATGACACAGCTTGCAGGGATTAAAACATTTGTGCTAGCAGCCATTTGGCCGTCTCGGGCACACCAATTAGGGGTGTTTTGGTGGGCCCTTGGGATAAAATGGAACGTTATTGTTACTCCACTTGGGGCTCTAAGTTTAAGTTATAGAAAATTTCGAAGATAATGTTACGTCTAAAAAACGTTTTTTTATCGTCTATCCTATATTTAAGTATTTTTAAAGCCCTTGTGGGATAACCAAGTTTGGACAGTTTTATAAGCATTTGATTTAAATTTCAATCACATTTATTGGCTTATGTGAATATTTTTCTAATTATTTATATTGAAATGTTATTAATATTTTTTTAGGAACATCAATTAAATATACCCTATTCAAATCAATGTCTAGGTGGTTTAATTTAGGATAGGATATTTTATTCATTGTTTAGGAAATGATACGTCGTTTATGCGTCGTTTACACTCATAAGAGTGTAATCAGAAAATTAGGCCCTACTAATTACTGAAGAGCTGAACATATCAGTCAGTGCTGCACTCCACCAAGTAACGGAACGTAACCGATGGAGACAACTACTTGTCGGAATCAGAAGGACACACGATCCTCAGCAGCGAGGGAACAATTGAGGAGAGAGAGGCCCTACATATGCAATATCAATGTCGTTAGCTGCTGAAGTCAAATACTTCATAAACTGCTCGAAAGAAAGCAAGCGTGTTGAATGGCAAAGATTAATTAACAAATCCATTTAATACATTTTTTAGTTAAAAAAATTGACGTTTATAGGACAAAGATGTACAGACAAGTTGTAAGAGAACGAAACCATGTATCCGGCCCATACCCGACCCGTTCTCTTGCTGTACCTTAATTAAATTACAAGAAAACCCTTTGTAAATGGTTGAAATTTATTCCGGTGTTACCCGTCGCCTGTCGTCGTGTACCGCTAATGCTCTGAAAAGGGATTAAACTACAGATTAAACAGGTCTTCGGCCTAGTAGAACTGAGTGTGATATGCTAAGATACGATGAGGAGTGTCTTTTCAAGAGAGCTTATTTTTGTATGAGTTTCATAGAAAAATAAACCCTTTTAAAGAGATACTCCTCAGGTATGATATTTTTCTCCATCTTGCTCCGAAATGTTCCCATTAATGTAGTAAAAATAAACATTAATAGAAAATTGCAATAAAAATTGTGTTTTGCTGTCAACCTAAGAAAAAAAATTGTGTTTTTCTCTGTCAACCTTTGACAAAGGTAACTGGAAAGCTACCAAAATGTCAGGGACGCCCAAATAATTACTACACGCGATATAATCCTTCTAAATTCTTTATATATGTGACAGTCGCGGAATCCGAAGAAAATATTAATTTTATCACATTTTGTTGTCCCAGGGATCATCATTCGGGGTGTATATTGTACTCAATTAATATTCATAAAGTCCCTCCAGTTATTGGGAAATAAGCCCGCAAACATTGAGTAAACAAATATTTGCCGAGCCGACATACTGTTTGAGCGAAACTTTAATAAAGAAATCTAAACAAAGAGTTCACATATTGCTTTGTTTGCGAAAACCATATTGACTTAAGCACTACATAGATGAAATCTTCATTAATGAAAAAGAACCTTTGCGGCCCTGCGAAAAACCTACGTATTGTTAGAGTTCCGTACCCAAAGGGTTAAACTACTAAGACTCCGCTGTCCGTCCCTCTGTCTGTCCGTCTGTCACTAGGCTGTATCTGACGAACCGTGATAGTTAGAGTTGAAATCAAGTCGAGCAGACGCGCTTGCCGGCACGCCGTAACATCCTTTTCTCGAAGCCATTCAGACCATTTTCAAACCCTCCTATTTCCTTGTGGACAAAGCTAGACGCCTGAATTTTTAGTGACCAGGAGGGCATAATATATCGTAGGCATACTCCAAATTACATTCAATTTGAACCAGTAGCTTAGGAATTATTGCCAGTCAAAGTTTCTTAATTTTGTCACTCACTGACTCATTTACATATGATCATACGAATTCTAAATTACTTCTAGCAGACAGGTGTACAAATAATTAGAAAACCTAAACATTACAAAATTTACGTGTAGTTTTTCAGTTATGCGAGCTGCATAGATAAGTTTGTATGTCCTTATAAACCCTATAAAAAATACACGATTACAAAGTTAACATTGCGGTTCATATAACCTTCGGTTTAGATACTATAGTTATAGGTTAGGTTTATTTTATAGCTTTTCAGCAAAATGTATGGTAGGTATCAGTAGAATAACAGTTATGCGAAACGAGCATTATGCGAAACGTTACTTTCGGTAAAACAAGTTTCTGCCAGATGAGGGTAAACCTCCTAAGGGGTTACCCTTATCTGGCACAAACTTCTTTTACCGAAAGTAATGTTTCGCATAATACTCATTTCGCAGAATTTTTCTGCCGCTTAAACGGGAAATATATTTTGAAATGTTTTTGTGTATCCTGGTAGATTAGGATAGGTTAGGTTAGGTTTATTTTATAGGTTTTCAGCAAAATGTATGGTATCAGTAGAATAACAGTTATGCGAAACGAGCATTAAACATTACTTTCGGTAAAACAAGTTTCTGCCAGATGAGGGTAAACCTACAGTGCGTCTCTGATCGAGAGGTTAAGACGTTGGACCGGTAATCCAAAGCCACAGGGTTCGAGTCCCTGTGTGGACCACGTATGAGCGTATAGCAATAAAAATGTCATGCGTTTTGATCTCTGTACCTATTTTTTTAAAGGTATTAAAACTTAACGCCATTATTTGCGCGTTTTATTTTTCTAATTATTCAGTGACATGAGCAAATGTTTGCAGCCTTCCCTGTCGGACCTTGTTTATTGGCTTACCCCGACCACAGGGCGGACACTGCGTACTAAAAACTGAATTTGAATATCAGTGTCAATGTGTGCGTGTAAGACGCACAGGGCTGCCTCAGACGCATTGCACCAACTAGTCGGTGCTTTAGTTGCACATAAATATGACATAAGATGGAAAAAATTCAGTATCACAACCACGCGATAACCGTAGTGGTGGTGATGTTGATAGTGTTGACGATGATGATTATGAATGTTGGTGGTGACTAGAGATGATGATGGTAGTGATAATGACGATGATGGTGTTGGTGATGATGAACTGTCATGTTACATTTTATAAGATTCAATAAATAAATTCTAATTCTAAATTTTAAATGATGATGATGGTGATGAATGATGATGATGATAAATGATGATGATGACGATGGTGATGATGACGATGGTGATGAGTGATGATTAGGTATGATGATGGTGTTATGGATTCTGATGGTGGGTCATGGTGGTGATGATGATATTCGGTCTCTTTTAAGTATCCTGTGCCCGGCCACACGCAGTCTTAATTCCGATCCGGTCTCCTAATGAAATGACATCAGAAAGTGTCTCTCTGTAGTGTGTCTCGCGATGTCTCGGTTGCTGACGTCATTCCGGTACTGAATCAGCTAACCGGTATACAGACTGTGTGTGGCCGACCTTAGGTATCTCGATTTCACTGCAAAAATGAGTTTCTATTTTGATCCAGTACTTGTTGTTATTCGTTGAAGGATAACGAATGGTCCAATTAATTTTGAACCGATATTGAACAGAATTCGATGCTGTTATTGGACCGATGCTATCAGTTTTTGTCAGTTTGTTTAGAGTGTTTTGCGTTTAGGTACGTCGGATATACGGAGATAAACCGTTTGATAAATGATATAATTTAAATAAATCAATTTAAACGGATTAATCGCGTATATTAATTAATTGAGCGTCCCTGGCGTTTCGGTAGTTTCACAGTTACCGTTGGCAAAGGTTGACGTAGAAAAACACAATTTTATTATTCTCTGTCAAAGTTATATTCGTGCAAAGTACCCATTTAATAATTAATATGAATTTAAAATAAAGGTGTACATAAATGCGAGATGGGCAAAATGTGTAAACACATGTGCCAGAAGGGGGTTAATTATTTTATTAAAAAAATATCTACAAAATATTTACCAGCGGTTCACTGCACCTTTATTTTTAATTTATATTTATTTATATAATATGTAGTGTGCACCAATGTAACTATGACAGAGAAAAATTGAGTTTTTTTTTTCAGGATTTGACGATTGACGTTTTTGGCCACAAATACTTCTATGTCTGGCAATACAATTCTGAAGATAAGCGTCATGCTAAATCGCATTCGCTTACGTTCGATTTGAATCTACTCTGAAATTCAAAACCACAAAGCTGTCTCAACTAGCCAGTGCAACAATTGCAAAAAAAAAAAGAAAATAGATTCATCCTCTTTTGCGTCTGTGGCTTCAATTTGCATTCTTTTATTTTCTTAAACGACTCGTTCTATTTTCAAACGGAGATAAATTCAATAGTTCGCGGACGAGCTATTTGAAAATCTGCTTTTGTTATTTTCTATTTTGTTTTGCGGTAAAGAAGTTTTGCGGATAACCTGTTCTAATAGTAATATTATTTCAGTCTTGAACCGCTGAGAGACAACCTACCTAAATATACCTAACCAGACAACTTTAATTAAACACCGTCCATTTAAAACAGTTATCTATCGTAGACGGATAAAAAGTGTTTGATAATCATTTTTGTATATCCATATATCCCTGTAATACGTGAAACCTATAGAAGTCTCGTAGAATAAAACACTATATGCGTAGAATCTCTTAAAGTTTTTAGCAAAAACTGAACATAAAAGCTTTTTAACCTCCGAACAAAAACTCCTCTTTTTTGGTCGAAGGTTAAATAAAAAACAGTTAACATTGTGTACCTATCTGTGTGCGGCATTATAGCTTAACAACGGATGGACCAATTTGAGTGCGGTTTTAGAAGTCAAAACTCTTGTGTGTAGGTAAGTACGTACCATATATTACTATATATGGTACGTACTTACCTACGGAACCATGTCCTAACATGTTCTTATCCGTTTTTTTTTATTTATGTGCCATAAACAGTTTATTTCTCGGCGTCATCGCCTCGAAGTGTCCGCCGCATTTTTATTTCCTCTTCCCTATAAACATTAATCCTTGCTCGGTTGCCGATGGGAAATTCCAACCCTTATAAAAATTCAGCATTCGTGTCGCGGGGATTACAGGGAGGATAGGTGTAAAAATAAAATACTTAAAAAGCCTGCTCGATAGAATAGAATAGAATACTCTTTATTGCACACCTCAAGAAGAAAGAAATACAAATACAAATGACACTTAACATTACAATAGAGGCAAACAATTGCTTCCAGACAACCTCTGGGTAGCGGATTAATATAAATGAAATGAGATGAGTAGGCGATGCAAAAAGTAATCAAGAAATTACTGAAAAATTATTAAAATCTACTAAAACCTATAATAATATACATATTTATACATAAACATACATAAAAATATACATACATATGTTCTTTGAGGCGTGTTTTGAAAGTAGCAACGGATTGACTACGTTTCAATTCAACAGGGAGAGAGTTCCACAATAGAGTAGCCTGAAAGGTAAATGAGCTGTTGTAGAATTTGGAAGAAGAAGAAGGGACAGCCAGAAGCAAATTTTGAGAGGACCTAATAGAACGAAGGTAACTGAAACGCTCCTTGAGGTAGCAGGGAGTTGCAGGGTGAAAAAGAATATTGTAAAGAAGAGAGAGAATGTGAGAGTTACGTTACGATGAAAGCGGATAGAAAGCCACTTAAGCTGCGAACGGAAACTGGAAACATGGTCATATTTACGAAGCCCACATATGAACCTGATGCAAATATTCTGAATACGCTCAAGTTTATTAAGCTGTAAGGTACAATAAATTAACAAAGAAATGCGACATGAATAAAGTATCAAAAAGTTTCCTTTTTAGTGTTCCCTACCCAAAGGGCAAAAAGCCGTCAGTCTGTCTGTCTGTCACCAGGTTGTATCTCATGAACCGTGATAGCTATCATGTCTAGCTAGACATTTGAATTTTTTACAGATGATTTATTTCTGTGGCCACCATAACAACAAATACTAAAAACAGTTTAAGTATTTTAAATATTTAAGTCGGGCTCTCATAGTTACAAAAAACGTGATTACAAATGAAGCGAAAATTGAAAAATTTAATTTCATTTGTAAACATTTAGTTTACGTTAGCAGACGTTACTGCTTTAATAAAATAAGTAAAACGTGATTAGTTGCGTTAAGTTTGCACCTCATTTGTATTTGGCGCCATACATACGAAGTGCAAACTTAACTTAACCCGACCAGTTAAGATGGGATAACTATTTGTACGGAACCCTCGGTGCACGAGTTCGACTCGCACTTGGCCGGTTTTTTATGTCATAATCGGATAAAAATGATTCTGTTACCACGTCACAATACCAAAATTGATTTAAATTCGTTTAGCCGTTGAAGCATTGTGCTGGTGCTGTAAAGATATTTCGACACAAAGATGGCGTTGTAATCAATCCCATACGAAATAAACCTGTCCTGCAAAACAAACCCGCAAACATTAACCTTTTTATAAATTGGTTTTTATTTTTTTATGATAGGCAACTCGGACAAGCCGATGGACATAGTATACGGGGTTTTTTTGTTAACTACAGAATCCTGAAATTCTAATTAAATTCAAATGAACATAACACAAATACGAAGAGCAAAGCCGATACTTTTATCGCATTTCAGCATGACCGTTTCTGTTTGCTCGCTCGCTAATGTCGAGAATAAATAATAACCTGACCCTTATCATACCAGAGTACACTGTACCTAAACCATCTAGTGTACAAATGACGTAAGTGGCTTGATTCTTTACTGAAATACGCTGTTTTGTATGTGCAGTTGTAACCACACGAATAGGCTATAGACCCAGTTTTGAAATATATGAAATGGTTAAAAATGATCTTACTAGCTCTAAAAAAATGACGTATTTTTGTGAAAGCTAGAAAGCTAAAATTTATTAATTGAAATTAGAAATTTCATGAACAGTCAAAAACGCCGACATAGCATCAACTGGCACTGTCTCACAGTAGGGTACAGAAAGAGAAAGGTATGATATCTCGCGGGAGAAAGAGTCGCGTGTCAAAGTTATGCTAGACATGTTGGTGCACATCTTCAGAAAGTTCCTCTCAGCATAGCAAGCATAATCTTGCCGCGATTTGTCGCGCGACTCAGCATCACCCTTCTTGCTCGCTCGCACGGTATTGAAAGGACAGTGACAGGGAGTATTTGTCGCGCGACAAAGAGTCGCGTGGCACAGTTATGCTAAACGTTCCGCAGTCCTAATGACCAATAGCTTGAGCCCTACCCCGCTGCTGGCGGCCACCTTGGTTAGGTCCTATATAATGTGTTTACAGTTAGTGTTGCACTTTTATTGACGGAGCGAGCGAAGCGAGCGCGGCATGTCCGTTTCAACTTGGCCTTAAATTATTTTGTATGCCTGGGTATCCGTTTGTCCGGCTTTTCGCGCCTAGAGGTCGCATTTCACAACCTATTCTCTTGAAATGCTTTTAGTAACATCGACATACAGTTAGTTTTCGCATTTTTTCAAAATGGCGGAAAGTTGAGGGTTGAAAACGCGAGATCTGCGGCTCACAGAGCCACTAGTATTCATTTTGCAAATAAAATTAATAAGAAAGACAAGCAATTAGCGAATAAATATATTATATTTTAGAAATAAACACAACTTTAATAAATAATTAACATGACGAAAGGTATAAAGATGAGACGTTATGCGTTAAACACTAGTGCCACTTCCGGTGTCTTACTACAAACGACTATGGAACGAAAAATTATAAGTATTTAAACAATATATAAGTATATTAATAAAAAAAAAAATTGGCACTAGGCTCTCCCAAGTCAGTATTTTCATAAGAGACTTCAATACTAACAGATCGTCTATGACATTTTACCTTATTCATAAAGTTTTTATGTAGTTAGGGAGCTCATAGCTTTTCGCGAATCAATTAACCACTAGCATTAGCTGGTGTTGTTAACCAAGGCATATCATCCGTGGTTTCGCTCCCGTCGTCGGTGGTGGTAGGTGGTAACTTCAACGTCGCAAACTCCATAACTTTATGGGCCCTAGTACAATCTCCGTAATCGATCACAGTCCAATAGGCTGAAAGAAGGATGCTTCATTATTATGCTAACCCATATTGTTAAATTACAATAACAAGATAGTTCAGTTACTATTATGTACTTAATAGCCTAGCAAGCGTCGGTCCGGCCCAGGGATAGAGGCGCTACAAACAGCTTTCCTATAGCAATAATGTGCATACGCCATATTTGCATTATTAAACGTCAGCCAGGGATTTCTGTTGCTTGTTGCCATGGTGATGTCCCCTGGGTCCTTTTTTAAAACTACGATTTTCAGTGGCAATAATCAACAAAAACTTTCCCATGCCCATTCTTATTTAGACTATCTCTTGAAAACACGAATAGGTATAATCAAATTATCAACACTTTTCTAAGAAGTGTAATCACCATTGTCCCCTGGGTGATGGGACAGAATAACAACAAGATAAAGTTGATCCACCCTCATAACGTTTTAATTAATTTAACGGACCCACTGATATCCTTAATTTGAAAGTATCATCTTTTGATGTTCAACTATCCCTGTACCGTCCCGGCGTCATGAACATAACTCGGGGTTTGACACTTTATACTCTCGCGGTTTGCACACATAATTAACACAAATTATAACGGGTCTAACGCGATATTCCTTATCGCGAAATACAAAAATCTGCAATAGCTGAACATTTGTTAACATCTGGAACGAATCACTGGATCGAGTTGCACAAACCGAAAATTCTTTCCACAGAAAAGCACTACTATCCACGGATCGTAAAGGAAGCAATTGAAATCAAGAAACACCCAAAAGAATTTCAACCGGGAAGATGGTTTTAATTTAATGCACACTTGGGGACCAGTGATTAAAAAGTTTAAACCGCGGGATATATCTTCGAATCTGTGCGCGGATGTTGTGAGTGTTGTGTGTCGGACCGGTGAGAATAATTAGTAAATAAATGGGTGGTAGTCGAACATTTATCTCCAATCCTACAATTTCGTCGGGTAGTACTACATTTGGCCGACAGCTCCAGTGGCCGACAGCTCCAGTAACAACTCGCTGTTTCACCAGTACATCTGAGACCACGGCGTGTGCAACCCCGCCGAAACGTTAGATTATGAAGGTAAATAAGATAGACCCGTTATAATTTGTGTTAATAACTCGGGGTTTTCGGTGCAAGATTGATTTAACGCCATGTGTCGGCCTAGTACTATTAAGTATTATTAGTAATAAATTGTGTGGAAGACTGCTTGAAATTACAGGCAGATATAGACAGGGTAGTACTTTGGAGTAGGGAAAACCTGTTGCAGTTTAACACCAAAAAATGTATGGTTATTTCTTTTTCACGGTCACACACTCCGATACAGTATAATTATATGGTGGACGGAATGCCGATTGGGAGGGTCACGGAGGTGAGAGACCTGGGAGTCCATTTTACCACTGAGTTAACGTTTCGCAATCATGTCACTTACATATGTAAAAAAGCATTTCGGAATTTAGGCTTTGTACTCAGGGAGGCTAACAGCTTCACAAATATGAAGGCTATTCAGGCATTGTATAATGCATTAGTGAGAAGCCAGTTAGAATGTAACTCGGAAATCTGGGCACCGCACGAAGCAAAGTACAATGTCATGTTAGAGCGAATTCAAAATAAGTTTATTAGATATATGTACAAGAGGCAATACGGAGTATATCCTTTTTACCCGTTAATGTATCCGACATTGTTTATTTTAGGCATGGTCGGATATAATCAGCTAAAAGTCAGGAGGGATTTGTCACTTGTGACATATATCTTTAAATTAATTCAAGGAAAACTTTATAATCCCGATGTATTGAGCATGGTGGGAGTAGTAGTCCCTCGCCGGGGCGGGGTGCGGCCGAGCCGGCGGCCGGCGCTGCTGGCGGTGCCGCACGCGCGCACGAGACTGTGGCGGGAGGCACCGCTGACGCGAGCGCTTCGCACATTGAACCTCATTGCCACCGATGTAGACATATTTTATTGTCATATAAATGAATTTACTAAGTTAGCCTTGTATAAAATATGTTACTTTAGTTAAGTTATCTTTTGCTACATTGTCGCATTGGGTTTATCCTGTCATGACTATTGTAGATGTGGAAATAAAAATAAATAAATAAATAAATAAGTATTCTGTGGCCTAGTCTCAACTCATTTGTGCACCGAAAATCCCAGGTTGTGGTGATGAATGCACAAACATATTTCCACTAATGTTGCGATCAATGTTCATGCGAAACGAACAAATGGGAACCAACCCACATTAAACAACAACATTAGACATTATAATTATTTATTTTTGTAAATTTAAGTATTATATGTTATTACGTATTTATTTCTAAATTTATTTGTTAATTGTCTCCGAACGTTATAGACCCTGCACCAACTCAATGTTTCTGTTTAGCCTTATGGTTGACTGGTAGAGAATGCCTTGTGGCATTAAGTCCGCCATTTGTACTAGTTTGATCTGTGCAATAAAGTTTAAATAAATAAATAAACGTTTGTACTTTATGCTATAGTTACAGGGTTCAATGTAAACGGTTTTGATATGTGGACCGGTTCCGTTTTGCATAAATACGTATAGAGTTTTAAAGTAACCTTGGTTCATCTTGCAATTTTCAAAGTATATGTCACAAAGTGATCCAAATTGAGTTTGGTTATTGTCGTCATAATTAATCCCACAAACTTGTCGAGATGAAGATCTGAAATCATATTTAAAAAGTTTTAATATCATAGTTATTATAAGATCTATCTGTTGCTTTGTCACAGAATATCCCTGTCCGGACAGCTTGGTATCCCCGAATGACTGAACGAATTCACATATTTTTTCAGCGCGACGCTTATATCTCCGCGAAAAATCGATATCATCCCTTTTGTCCCCACATCAAATTTTGTCAAAGTTGCACCATTTTCACGTATCGAGCTGTCCGGAAAAGATTCGCAACGCTGCAATCAACTACGGACGCGCGCCGATTTAGCCCGAATAAAAGCAGCGCGTAGTGCTACGTGCCCATTTTACTAATTTAAACGGGGAGTAAGGTCATCCTTCATTCGCTACCCAATGGTTGTCAGGAAGAGATCGCTGTTTAGCGATAAGATCGCCTATTTCTTACTTCTATTGTAATGCTAAGTTTTATCTGTATCTTAATTTTATGTTGTTTTTTCTCGAGAATTATATATCTGTATTTCTATTAATCCAGTTAATAAAGGAGTTTGACCTTACAAACGGTCCGGTAGTTTTGAATTTTTGATATGTTGTCTAGGATAGTTAGTCAGTGTTTAAAATGCAAAATACACAATTCCCCCCCTCCGCGCCCGCCGCCATATTGAAAAAACTGGCACTTTCTTCATATTTTTGCTCATATCTTCCTTTAGGAGCATTTTATCTCAAAGAAAGCTTAGACAATGTTATAGAGAGTTAAATTTACTATAACACTAATAATATAAACTCCGTAACTATCTGTCTTAGAAAAAAAATATAAAATGGCGAATATAGTAAATTTTACTTTCAATAACATTGTCTAAGCTTTCTTCTAGCTAAAATGCTCCTAAAGGAAGATATGAGCAAAAATATGAAGAAAGTTTCGGTTTTTTTTCAATATGGCGGCGGGCGCGGAGGGGGGGAATTGTGCATTTTGCATTTTAAACACTGATTAACCATCCTAGACATAGACAACATATGATAAATTCAAAACTACCGGACCGTTTGTAAGGTCACCCATAGTACTTTAGTCTCTATTCCCCGAATATATTACTTTCTTCTTGAGGTGTGCAACGCGGCAAACCTCGTGGCCTAAACGCGGTACTCGACTTTAAGAACCTTCATTGTGCAACGATTGCATAAAATATTATTTTTGCGGCATATATGGCCGTATCTTTTTTATATTAAATAACTTAGAGGTTTTTACGTTTTCACAGCTTTAAAGGATTGTAGACCCGATTATATGGTTTTCATTTCAACTCACCTCCCTGCGTTCCTGAGATAAAGGATCCAGACAGACAGTCGGATAAACGGACGAACGGAAGGAAGGGTTCTTTTTGAGGTATGGAACCCTAAAAACACCTCAACGAACTGACAACACGCTCCGCTTTTTGACGTCAGTTGAAAAATAAATACTAAAGTCACTTGACATTTGACACGGCAGGAACGACTTAAACGATAAACTGGAAGGTAGGTACGTAATCTTCCTTTTTTTACCGAAGTAGGGCAAACAGTATACCTTTGAAGATCCAGCTATCCCTGTACCAAAATTGGTGAAAATCCTTCCAGCTGTTTCAGCGTGATGAGAAAAACAAAAATTCCACCGACAGATGGCACTGTCTAGCTATCGCCACACGTTCATACAAAACCTAAATGCGCTATTAAGATTTTTCCTGAAATCATGACTTTTCTTCTTGGAAAACAAATGTTCAATATAGTTTTTGAATTGTATTATAGTAAAGAGATTACATACACAACCGTTGTCAAACATTTAATGTGGTCGTTGTAGCATCGCTCTGCCGGGTTGTCGTAATACGCCAAAAATTGACTGTGTTCAAAATCGAAATCCATCGTGGTGTACTCCACGGGGGGGTCTATTTGAATTACTTCATCTAACTCCTGTTCGCTCATATTGTATGTAGGTGAATGTTTTATCACTGGAAAAAGAATAGTACATTGTGTAACAAGGTTAGTAAACGAGGAATTACAAAAGAGTGTTGTAAAGAAAGTGTTAAAAGCCCAAAGCCGAAGACTAACAGCTTTAATGGCACGAGTTTGTGATTCCTTTGTCACACACAATGTTTTTTACATTGCATATGGACGAAAATAGCGTTTTCTAAGCAGGCAAAGTGTGCGTTAATAACTACTTTTCCGCACTAGTGATATTTTTTTTGTTTTGACAATGTCTGACAGCCAGACGCTTAGGGGTAAATTATTGTTTAACAAAGTTTGATAAATTAGTCAAATACCGTTTCATCCGATAAAACGCATACTTCATGCATGAAACACGTTATTCATACTTTAAATTTAGAATAGACATGTTGACTAATTTTTTTTGAGGATGTCAATCGATTCTATTTTTTATTGTGATCAAATGTCTATATGGGACTGACTACACTTAAACTGCTCTAAAAGTCAGAAATGACCGTCAAAGTTCAACATTTCTACGTAGCGCTAAAAACGCTCCATACAAAACGCGTCAGGCTAGTGACGTCACAGGCCGGTATAGGTACCAATAATTGTATGGAAAAATTAAGAAATTTGGCATTTTCACCGTGAAAAGTGCGTTTAAGTTCATAGTTGTCATACAATTATTGTTTCGTAAAATTATGAGGATTCTGAAAACATTTTCAAAATTTATTTTGGATTAAAAAAAAATATCATAAAATTTGCGTACCTTTGAAGTCAGATATTTCCAAAAAAGATATATGTTTCTGGATTTTTTTTCTTTGTTTCGTGATATATTTAACTAATTTTATTCATATAACTACAGTACGCTGTAGAATTCAACATCAGTCAAATAGCCTATTTGACCAATAAACTAAGTTTAAACTATTAGATAAATACATTTAGCAAAATGTACTCGCGCTCGTGCTATTTAAAAATTGCTTTTGCACATCGGATAAATAAAAAATTGGGCAAGTGCGAGTCCGACTCGCGCATGAAGGGTTCCGTACCATAATCTATTACAAGTTTGTTGTATGGGAGCCCCCTTAAATATTTATTTTATTTTATTTTTAGTATTTGTTGTTAGAGCGGCAATAAATAAAATTAATATTTTCTTTCCCATACAAAAAGTCATTGTACAAGCTATTAAATAATTATTTTTTTTTCGACGATAAGTAGTAAAATTTTGTATAAAACACGTGTATAATCAAAGTCAAAAGTCAAAATCATTTAATTCAGACAATAGTCCATAAAATGTTAGTTGCATAATAGTTAGTTACATTTACAATAATTAAAGATAAGTTACAATGAAACAAAATAAAATTAAACTAAACTAAATGGCAACAGCGCTTAAAAAATATTATACACAGTGCCTCGAGAGCCCATGTGCAACAAGTTCCAGTGTTTACAGTACGCGCAAACAGGGTTCTCCCAAATAAATTTGTGAAGGCTGTCAGGACTGTCACGCACACGGCGCATCAGGGAAGCGGTGCGCATGCGAATGATTGCACTAAAACTATCAATTCGTGCCTCCGCGAACATGCCTGACGCACTGCAGAAACGAGAGAGTCCCATCAGCATTCTGAAACTGTTATTATATTGGACGCGCAGGGCATTGACCGACTCTTTGGTATAATTTGTCCACCAGGCTGCACGTGTAAAACGTTTGGCAGAATGCCTTAAAAAGAGTTGTTTTCACGTCTTTGTTACATCGTGCAAACCTGCGTGTCAGCATATTGGCTCTTACTGCCAATGCCCTGCGTTCCCTCTCCATATCGACATCGTCCTGCAGGTTATCGGTTATCCAGTGCCCCAGGTACTTGAAACGAGATACTCTGTTAAGCGGAGCCCTGCACAGATACACAGCAGGAACTGTAGTGGGGGTCCTGTATCCCGTTTTAAACACTAAGAGCTCGCTCTTTTTTGTGTTGTACTTGAGGCCGTGGATCACCGAATACTCCTCACAAATATTTAACATTTTTACAAGAGGGCTAATCGCTGGGCTCTGCAACACCATATCGTCTGCATAACTAATATTATTGACTACTGTTCCTCATATTGAGCAGCCAATACCTGTGTTGCGGAGCCTAGCGATCAGTATAAGATTTTCGACTCGTTTTCATGACACTCGTCTGAAATCACCTACCTTACACACTTGTATCATAATCATAAATAACTATTATCACACTTGCTCATAAATGATAGGTATTATGTGCAGGATAATTCAAAATTACACACTAGGGCATATAGACATGGGGGCCAAGACGGACCTGCGAAGAGAAGATCACCGCCCGTTGAGAAACTGGGAGAGTTGAACCATTGAAACAATGATCAAAGCTCGAAGAAAAATTTAAATGAGTTACTTGGTGGAAGAGACGGAATCGAACCTTGTACCTCGGGATTACCGGCCCGATTTTGGACCGGCAATCCAGAGGTATCGGTACTCAATTGTTCAATAAAAAAAATGTGGTGTGTACCCACGATAAGAAATGGGTCATTACAGTCATGTTTCATAAATATATGGCGGATGGTGGTCATAGGAACTCTGTTGGGAAATAACGCAACCGAGTTTGGGCTCTTTAGAATCGCCTCTATGATTAAATGTTAAAAGAAGAGTACAGTCGGAAATAAAAGCGTGACACAAAAATGAAACCATTTAGAAAGTACCCTTTCAAGTAAAAAAATCCAAATCAGTTCAGCCGTCTTTGAGTAATCGGTGAACATAGGGTTAGTGATCTTTATTATTTATCCGTGAGTGTAGTATATTAAGAAGTGCTTACATGTGTCACCGTCATATATTTTAAATGCTAATCCATTGTACACAAGAGAAAAAAAACATATAAACAAGAACATAGCGGATTTTGATCTGTTACAGAGAAATCCTCTAAAGGTCATTTTATAGCAGCTACACTTAATTAAAAAAACTCATTACGCTCATTAATGAGCAATGTTAACTACTCACGTTTTAAATGGTTCACATTAAGGCTGCCTGTTCACTGGAGCAAAGAAGAACAGAGAAGTGTAAAATGGACCAATTCCATTCTTCAGATTTAAATGCATCTCTTTTGGGCTTCGCAAAGACGCAGCCTGATTGATTAATGACGTATTTATGCAAAAGGGAACCAACCTGGTGTCCTCTTTTTTTTTAGAAAATCACTTCACAGAATATTTCATTTCATAGAATTTTCATTTTATAGACATTTTTTTCCTCGGAACTCGCACATGTATCAGAAATGTTGGAAATGTCAATCAATAGTAAGGTTAGGTTTGGTTTGTGTTATAACATTCCAAAATATTTTATAGTTTCAGAAAAAAAATACTTTCGATGAAAAGAAATTTCTATGAAATGTAAATCCGATGGAACATTTGTCTATCAAACAAGGGTAAACCGAACCAACCTACATTCAGCGTTGTACTTTATTCCATAGTTACTGCAATGCAAATTCTTGCCTCTCCCAGTATGCTAGTTACTCTTATAAATATTAATATATATATATATATATATATAACGGCGCGCGCTTTATTTAAGACGTTTGGTTGTTAACTTGTCAATTTAATCGGGTACTTTTGAATAGTGTTGATGTGAAAATAATAATATTGCTTTGCTATTCCGCGATATAATATCGTGCCAGTTAAATTTGTGCTAACCCTTTATACTTATTTGCGTATTTTTTCATGCATATATGTATTTAATGGTCCCACCCTCCAACCACGATAAGAAAAATAAATACGCAAATAAATATAACAAACCACCACCAAAATAACAAAACTTACTCGACACGTGTTTTTTCCCCTCTACGAGGCATCATCAGGAGATGTTGACGGTCTGGAGTCCGACAACCGAATGAGCTGCCCAGACTGGTCGGCCATATTTATAACCTGGCCACCCCTATTATGCAACTGAGAGTGATTAGCAAAAATTTGTAGTATAACGGTGATGTAACGACATTCAATTGTTCGTTAAGAAACTAATCACTCTCAGTTGCATAATAGGGGTGGCCAGGTTATTAAAACGTCAATATGTGCATATATGCATGAAAAATTACGCAAATAAGTAAGTATAACGGGTTAGCACAAATTTAACTGGCACGATATTATATCGCGGAATAGCAAAGCAATATTATTATTTTCATTAATATGGATTTCCGCAAAGTAACGCCTGATTCAATTAATTAGTGTTGATGTCAAAATTACTATTTTTTAAGAGCGGGTAATCTCGAATGGAGTTGTAAGTGTCATGGCGAGTGGGACGTCATTCGTTGACAGCTACCCGCGCGTGATGGTTGCTTGCAAACCCATTGGCTCTTAATCGTTATTTAGTATTGTAATCAGTTAGTATTTTTTGTGTTTGTTAGTTTAATTAAATAGTGCAGTGATCTGATTTCATTATACGTCTCTTATTTTTTGAATACCTGCGCGAACTCGCCCACTAGAGCCTCTCGCAGTCCCAAGATGGCCGACCCGCCTCCGGACTGCCGTGATTGGCCACCCGATTCTCCGATATCAGAGGTGGAGATAACAGAACCAGCGCAGGATCACCCGACAGGTCAGAACGTAGTTAACCGTCAAGATAATACTGATTCTCATATGTGGAAGATGCTATTTGAAATGCAACAAAGACAAATGATGGAACTGATTCATACAATTAAGACACCTACGACTAGTGAACCTAAATTACTGCTTCCCGAATTTAACCCTGATTTACAAGATAGTGACGCGCGGGCTTGGTGCGCTACAGTAGACTTGTTTTTTTTTATGTCATAGGGGGCAAACGAGCAAACGTATCGCCTTCTGGAAAGCGATTACCGTCGCCCAACTCCAGCAAACACCTGCAACTCCAGAGGAGTCACAAGTGTTTGCCTACCCGGAGGACGAAGATAGAATGCCTCTATGCTAGTAATTTCACCGGCTATCTTATCCCCACACCGGAACACAACAATGCGAACATTGCTGTTTGGCGGTGGGTTAGTAGGCAAGACGGTAGTAACAATCCGGACGGACCCTGCACGAGGCCCTACTACTCCAACACTCCTCCTTGTGTATGGAAGAAAGACAATTATCGAGTAGCAGCCTAATTATTGCTATGAGTCGAGCGCTCAAAGGGACCGCAGCCTCATGGCTGGCCCAGAATAGTTTTGTTGGGATGACTTAGCCTCAGTTAAAAGACCTGATTCTGGCTCGGTTTGATTATGTACAAACGCCTGCTGCTACATTATACAGACTGTTCAACGAGAACCCAAAGGAGGGTGAGTGTTTGGCATCGTACGCTAACCGATTTTTAAGCACGCTCATGGGTCCATGGCGTTCTTTATCGACTGAACAGATAGCGATAGCCGTAACCTTAGCACATGCATCGAAGATTGAACCACGACTACAGACTGACTTTTACAATGGAAATTGACACGCGAGTGAAGTTGCAACAAGAACTGATGGCTTTTACGTATCGTAAACGAGGTCCTTCATCGCAAGACAAGCCGGTGCCGTTGCAATAGGTGGCATTGGTGGCATTAGGTGGCCTTGGTGGAATTAGGTGGCCTTGGGTGTCTTTGGTGAAATAAGATAGCCTTGGTGGCATTAGGTGGCCTTGGTGGCATTAGGTGGCCTTGGTGCCAATAGGTGGCATTGGTGGCATTATGTGGCCTCGGTGGCATTAGGTGGCCTTGGGAGGCCTTGGTGAGATTAGGTGGCCTTGGTGGCATTAGGTTGCCTTGATGGCATTAGGTGACATCAGATAAAATAAGGCTTCGTTTATATTCGCTAACAGCATCGGGTCGTACTAGAGAAACGAGTTAACAATATGGCATGAGTGATTCGGTTTATTTATTTTATGGTGGTCAGAATGACCGAGTGGAAAGTGAAAACTGTGGGTACATTCGTTATTTCATTGTTCGCAGATAATGAGGAGACCCGCAACAGTACACACGAGGACGTGTAATAGTGCAGGACGGCCGTAACGGCGCGCGCTTTATTTAAGACGTTTGGTTGTTGATTTGACAATTTAATCGGGTACTTTTGAATAGTGTTGATGTCAAAATTACTATTTTTTAAGAGCGGGTAATCCCGAATGGAGTTGTAAGTGTCATGGCGAGTGGGACGTCATTCGTTGACAGCTACCCGCGCGTGATGGTTGCTTGCAAACCCATTGGATCTTAATCGTTATTTAGTATTGTAATCAGTTAGTATTTTTAGTGTTTGTTAGTTTAATTAAATAGTGCAGTGATCTGATTTCATTATACGTCTCTTATTTTATGAATACCTGCGCGAACTCGCCCACTAGAGCCTCTCGCAGTCCTAAGATGGCCGACCCGCTTCCGGACTGCCGTGATCGGCCACCCGATTCTCCGATATATATATATTGACACAAAGGTAAATTATGAAAGAAAAATGTAATGTGATCCACTGCAATGTAAACAGGACGTGAACCTGCGACCCTACGTTTCCGGCGTAGTGCTCTCCCAACTGAGCTATCACATCGTTATGTCAATCAAAACAAATCATTGATTCCATAATTGTACGCTACTGGAGCGCCCTCTGCGTCATATTAGTTGCTGTTATTTAGCTCATCAACTTTAATAGGCATGTTAAAAATCAATGTACAAAATACGGAGGTGCGTGGCGCGCAAGCAAAAAATAATCAGGTATGTTTTGAAAATTAACAAATTGGACTTAATATCTTCGATTACCCTATGATATCTCTACCGTATATCAGCACCTCTTGCACAACTGTGATACGCGACTTTTTCGCGCGTTATATTTATTTATCTCTTTCCGTGCAGTATTGTGAGAAAGAGACAGGTGACACTATGCCGCGCCACAAGAGTCGCGAAGCATAGTTGGACGTATTTATGCAAGAGGGAACCAACCCACATTAAACGTTTGTGGGTAAATCAACTTTTTTGTGTTGTTTACTCTGTCCCCGTTGTCCAAGTGACATCTTCATACTGTTTCATAGAAAAAAGCTTAGGTTGTCCGAGGGAAAAAATTTGCGTAACCATAGCAACAAGGTGCACTTAAAAGTTGATTGACCCTTGTACTATATACTATAGCTGCAGGGTTCAATGTAAACGGTTTTGATATGTGAACTGGTTCCGTTTTGCATAAATACGTCCAGTTGAGCTAGACGGGCAGCCCGTCTAGGACAACCTTTGCTTCGCGACTCTTGTCGCACGACATGACGTCTACCGTCACTCTCTCACGCCACTGCATAGAAAGAGATAGCTAAGTATCTCGAACGAAAAGTCGCATATCACAGTTGTGCTAGGGACTCTAGTATAATATAAAATTCAAAATTCAAAATCAAATCTTAATTCTCCAAATAGGATCAAGGGCACTTTTACATGTCTGATTCTATGTCATTGAATAACAATAATAAATATAAAATTACAGTTATAATTACATCACAACAGTATAATAGTAAATTAATACAACAGATAATAAATAACTGGGCACACTTTACCGGGAGATGTATTGTCTCCGTGTCCATTACTAGAATACCTTAACCTATACTATCAGAGAAGTAAAGGGTATATCTATGCGTCAATATTAAAATACGATGGAATAAAAATAAATATAGTCTGGCTAATGAAATATTACTCAAAGTTTTGGCGGGAAATTTAAAAAAACCTGCGGCTGGTCACACTGTGTAGTAGGAATTATAGTTTTGATACTATAAAATATTTTTTCTCAAACATGCAATGAAATATCGTCATAAAGTGCGTTAAAACAGGCTTCGAAGTGTCAAGTTTGGGCGGAACAATTCGAGAGTTTCATACAAAATTGAAGGCCTAGGCCGGGAAGTAATTTTTTTTTAATTTTAATGTAAACATGGCGTCTGTGTATATGAAGATGTTACGAGCAGAGGTTCCCACACGCTCGCGACAGGTGTTCATCGATCGAGTCATCGGCGTTTCCCAATAATCGATTGCCGGACTCTCACGAAAAGTGCTAAGTGGACATACCTTAGTGAGTAACCCGCGAAGTGATGTGTGATGAGAATGAAGTGTCCGCGGCGTCTTATGCCTTCCATCGCGGTCGCGTAAGGTCGTGATCGACCTCGATCAATAGATTAAGTTTTAATTAAGTGATAATTATCTGCACCATTGTATTAACTCCGATTAAACGCACTTCGAACATTAAGTGTTGTTTCTACTGTTATTCCCATCGGCGGCCCATACGTTATTAACAGCTGCTATTTTTTTTTCTAGTGGCTACCCATTCAGCCATCGGACCAACAATATCCGCGTTAATGCCTAGTACACACGAACTGATATTAAGAATACAAATCTGTATGATTCAATGTGTTGATAAATAAGTTTAAAATACTGTCTATACGTACCTAACTCATCAGAGACCATAGACAATATTAAAAATCCTCTGCCGTTATTTTATTTAATAGAAATTAAGATTCTTATTATCAGGTTGTGTATAATGGCCCTAATATTCGAACACTACACACGTGGTCGACTTATTAAAGAAAAAAATATATAGAGGAATTGTAGAGAAAATTAAAAATACTTTTTTTTAAACATGGCGTCCGTGTTCCTGAACTGGCTGAACAGATTATGTTTTTTTGAGTGGTGTATTTTTTTATTTCATTGCATAGGGAGGCCGTCTATACCTACTTAGCCGGCAAGCCCTTATTTGGCGTCTGCAGTAATGTACCTACTATTGATTTTCTATGCACACGTAAGGTACCAAGAAATAAGTTACATATACATACATACGTGCATCGTGCACTCATAGTCAGCTCACATAATAAAATTTCTACCACTATGATTGTATGTACACTACAGTCAACGACAAACACATAATTATGTTTATACTTTCTAACCATATACACGGCGAAAAATTAAATGTCGTGTAAATAAGTCCCGGCTCGAAAATACCTATATTAATCAATTACCAAAAAAAAATTACACCAGTACTATGCCAAATTTCAATTCCATCGGAACTAACTAGTACATAAAGTATCAAAATAATAAGGAAATACCACAAGGAAATATCTATCAACATTATTTGGCTAGCCAGACTAATAATAAGCTTACACACACAAACATATAACAAGCGACTTCGCTAGTCGCGCGACTCCTGTCTTGCTCGCACGGTATTGAAAGGAAAGTGACAAGTAGTACTTGTCGCGCGACAAAGAATCGCGTGTCACAGTATGCTAGATGTGATGGTAATACATATTTTCAATCTTTGTCCTCTTATAATCTTGTAAGTGGTCAGATACGGTTGAGAAAAGAGATTTCTTAATTCCATTACCGGCGCGAATCAATTCTTCAGCTTGATCGATGGAGTATCTCAATGGATCTTAATTCGACTTTTCTAAATGCAGATCTCAGAGATATCGCCACTATGCTTACATGTATATTTTGGCGATGTGCTATATTCGAAACAGTGTTTTTTTTACAAGTTTCTTAGCAAGAATCTTGCAACTCAATTTTGAAGCAGATATTGTCGACTGATTGAGCTGAAATTTTGTATACTTACTTAAATTTGATGACAATACAATAATATAGTACCATGGGGCTGATCTGATGATGGAGCCGGAAGGTGGCCATAGGAACTCTACAATAGAAAAAGCAATCCTACCGAGTTTGGGCTCTTTAGAATCGCCTCAGTGAGCACTTGATGGATATCCAAAGAAAAGTACAGTCGGCTATAAACGCTTGTCACTAAAATGTTTTTTTTGACAGAAACTTATTTATATTAAGGGACAAAAGACAAAAGAGGGAGTTTTGAAAATGTATTTCTCATTAGCCACGCCGAGCAAGTAAAGTGAGCGAAACATCTTAGTTTCAGTTTGGCCATAAACTTCGAATGTCCGGATGTCCAGATTTCTGACTGTTCCCGCCTGCAGGTCGCATTTCTCAACCGATTCTCGTGAATTTTTGTCTTTTTTGTTGATTCAGTTAAAATTTGCGAGATCGAAACTGATTTGCGAGATCTATAGCATCCAGTGTCCTTACGATGAGTTAACATGACCATACTCGCTAGCGACAGCGTAAACGATTTGTACAGTGCCCCTAGCTATTACTTTGTAGAACTACAGTTCTTTCGATTTCCATACAAATCGTTTACGCTGTCGCTAGCGAGTACGGTCACTATGAACTCATGTAAGGGTACAGAGCCACTAGTATTCTATTTGGATAGACGTTAAAATCAATCCCATCAAAAACATTACATGTAAAAAAATTGCAAGTCTCGCAACCTTCTACCGAAAAAAGTTGTAAGATACAATATAAAACCAAGTCGGTTAATTTATTCAGTGACCCTTCGCCTATATGACAACTTTGACATACATTTTCACCGGATTACATAACTAAAAACATATTACCATGACCGTTGTAGTGCCCGCATTTGTATTAAACATATTTATCTTTATAATAAATGTAATGACTTGGCCATCGCACACGGTAATATCGTCGTTCCAATGCTAAACTAACATAACTGCAAAAAAACAAATTTTACAGGGGAGCGATTTTAAGTTGGTAAAAAATTTATATATTTTTTTTCTCGGTTGTTTTTGTAGTTATAATAGAACTGTTTTCACACAGTGTTTTTAAAATGCATGTTTTATAATTTCAATGTGTCAGATATGTATTAATTCATTGGGTTTGAAATTAAGGCACATTCGCAATTTGATTAAGATTATTCACCCATAGTAAATTTACGAAAGTGCCACTTTCGCAAATTCAAACTGCATTTTTTTTAACCTAAAGTAAAGTTACGAAAATGCCACATTCGTCGGTTTCGTTTGGTGAATGTAAATGCTTTGCCATTCATTTGATATCATAATAGAGTGCGAATCTGCACTTATTTTTGTTGCCAATAACATAATAGTATTGTATATAGTCTAAAACTTATCGCATTCGACCTATTGAATAATGTTCAAATGCTAAAATGTGACGGTTCAAGCAAAAGTTACCACTTGGTCACTTACATAAGGGCGCGTTGACAAGTTATTTGTTTAAACATGCAAACAAATTTCGCGCTCATGGTAAGCGGCACAGTGGACTCTTTTAACTGAAAACGTCACACAAGTATATTTGTTTTTATAACTGTCAGTCAATAAATGCAGTTCAATTGTATCTGACTGACAATTCTAAAAAATATTAATAGATGATTTACTTTCAACTTATGTTTGGTAAACTTAATAATGACATATGAATTTTCATGTTTTTATTAACTACTTACAAGCGTTAACTTATATTTAATGGTAATTGATACCGATATGAAGTAATTAAACGAAAATAACAGTTTTTATTTACTTATTAGGCAGCTTTACAATATAAACTCTGGTATGCTATCTAATACGTATAGACTGGCTAAAATATCTTTCCCCCAGCGATTTAAGTTCTTTATCTGTAAATCGGCATGTGACAACACTGAAGATAGGCCACTAATTAGTCTTGATACTTGACGTGTATTACTCTTAATCATTAAGTTTTAGATTTTAGTATTAGAACGTTAGTATTAGATTCTATCAAATTTAATATAAATAAAAATGATCTTGGTAAGTTATGCTTTGATCAATATTGTACTCATAAAAATATTTATATGTAAAAGATGTTTCGGAGGACTTTTGCGTTGTATTAAGTAAGTTTACATACTGCATTTCTCTTTTACTGCAGTTTATTGATATTCTTACTCAAAGGGGATTAAAACAAGATAAAAATTTGTATGGGTCAATTTGAAATAAAAATATCCCAGTTCTAAATTTGCTCTTTGCTTAATATTGCCATACTTAGTTTTTATGTTTTTGACAGGTTCATTTGCTTGGAAGAGTTAATGTGGTCCAACTCTACACTTCCGAGTTGGGGGATACTTTCGTAATAAGAGTGATAATATTTCGGAAACAATATTTTCTGCTACCAAAGTTTAGATAATATGTCTCTAATATGCAATACCATAATTATAGTGGTAACTGTTATTGCTATCATTTGTCTTAATGTGTAGTTATTTTTTAGATTTAATTTGATAATGACGATTTTACCTTAAATGTGGTATTAAAATTCATTTATTTTGTATGTTGACTTGCATGTCGACTGAATACTGATTCTATAAGATCTAATTTGTTGTAACGTATTTTGGCAAATAAACATTTCGATTTCTACTTACCAGTGTAAGCGGTGAGAGATAAGAAAATATGCATCTATTTTTGTTCGAAATACCAGGTATACATGGCTCAGTATAGTTCTTAAAAATTGTTTAACAAACTTTTAACTCGAATTTCACCCCATTTTACGACAGGGGTTTTCAAAAAATTCTAAAATCTTATCAAAGTATAAAGAAGTATTAGGTATCTTTATTTGACGAAGTCTACACGACACTACACAAAGAAGGCCACGTTTCTTATACAAGCCCACCTTCTATTTAATCCATTTCAGGGATGTATTAAAAAAAATGCTGAAACATGTTTTCTTAGTTTTTAATGAAGATCCTATACTCGAAATGTTACTCGAAGAATTTCAAGTTCTTCATACAAACTTTCACCTCCCATTTTACCCTTTTAATGGATGAGTTTTGTCACACATTTAGGTTCTTTCATCGGTCTTGCTTCAACGTCTTTACCATTTAGGCTTTTATATGCTTCCCCTCTGATATGTTTATCCCTTTGTTCAAACGCAAATCGCATGAATTTTATTTTTTGTAATTAATTGACAACACTTAATTTGCGAAAATGCCTGATTCGCACATTTTCTTCTAGTTTCACCTACTTCAAATGCATTAGTAAAAATCACAATGACAAACTCGCGAAAATGCTAAATTCGTAAATGTCTATAGGCTACCGCTGTGGGTATATCATAATCGCCACCATAGTAAATTAACGAATCTGGCAGATTCGCAAGTCCGCTATAGCTACTTATGTGAGCAAGTCATAATAGCCACCATAGTAAACTATCGAATCTGGCATATTCGCAAATTTGCTATTGGTTATTTAACTGGCTGTTGATAATTATGACCATAAAAAATTAACCAAAATGTCAGATTCGTTAGTTGACCATAGATGTTTTTCCTTCCTCGAGCTAAGAAAAATGCCTTATCTACATTTTGCAAGTTTACCATTGGGGGAAAAAAATAAAAGTGCAGATTCACAATATTGTAACTCTGGAACCTTAAAAGCTAGAGCTCTATAAATTTGTGACATTGTGCGGGGTTATATTTGGTACAGATTTACATCAAAAACTCAATTTTGACAAAATGGCAGTTATGTTAGTTTAGCATTGG
The DNA here is from genome assembly GCA_905147355.2 of Apotomis turbidana. Classification (NCBI taxonomy): domain Eukaryota; kingdom Metazoa; phylum Arthropoda; class Insecta; order Lepidoptera; family Tortricidae; genus Apotomis; species Apotomis turbidana. The sequence goes on from LR990301.1 coordinate 8,620,492, forward strand.
AACGACGATATACTCTACATTATAATGATAATAAAATCTACCAAACGCTTTGAATGTCACGCATACAAACGTAAATTCCTAGTCATTGTTTCATCTTGGCCGTCCTGAAATAAAATATGGACCTGGCCCGACCAGCAAAAGAGGACGGCAGAAGAAAATATGGGCAGCCGAGATAGTAAAAACAGCTGAAAAGAACTGGATAAGCACCGGTATCTAATTTGGTATGGATAAATAAAGCTAAAAATATAACAATCACTTTAATAAAAGGAGATTTACTCGTATTCTTATGTACTTATGTTGTCGTGCGATGGCCAAGTCATTACATTTATTATAAAGATAAATATGTTTAATATTAATGCGGGCACTACAACGGTCATGGTAATATGTTTTTAGTTATGTAATCCGGTGAAAATGTATGTCAAAGTTGTCATATAGGCAAAGGGTCACTTTTATAGGTAGGTACTGAATAAATTATCCGACTTGGTTTTATATTGTATCTCACAACTTTTTTCAGTAGAAGGTTGCGAGACTTGCATTTTTTTACATACGTAATGTTTTTGATGGGATCTCATTTCTTTTTGTAAGTGGTCCTCCTTATTTTTCCTTTAAGGACTACTACCTGTGTATCCACAACTGTCTTAAAGCCCACTCTCTGTCTCTGTGGGCTTTTCTCGAAAGTTTTGATGAAGCAATTTTTGACAAGCCAGGACAGTAAATACTTCTTAGTCTATTATACTCCGAAATTACGGAGTTTTGCACTTTAACACTACCGAAGTTGACATTAACTAGATGTAAACCACACAGACTTGTCACTCCCTCTCATGATCCATAATGACCCCTCTCATTATCCATAATGATCCTTTTCATGATTCCTCTCATGGCGATGGTGATGATGAGAGTGGTGATGATGGCGGCGATGATGGTGGTAGTGGTAGGTAATGGTAGTGGTTATTGTGTTGCGGATGTGGTTGAGGTAATAGTCGTGGTGGTAATGTGGTGAGGATGTTGATTTTATGATCATCGTCATCACCATCACCACAAGCATTGTCATCACAACCGTCATCATCATTCATCACCACTATAATAAAGGTTAATATAAGGTTAACTGGAAGAAATCCCTTACAGGGATAAGTTCGCCTTTGTACATATCATTGGTTTAATGTTTTTGCTATGTATATGTATATTTTAATGTACAATAAAGAGTTTACATACATACATACATACATACTATGACCATCACCATCCGAATCCTCATACCTAATCACCATCGGCATCATCATCGTCATTATCATCGTCATCATCATCACCATCATTATCATCTACAACAACACCATCATCATCATCATCATCATCATCATCACCAATCACCACTATCATCATCATCATCATCATCACCAACACCTGCCTCACCACCACCAGTCACCACCATCTTCATTACCAACAATACCCCCATCACCACCACCAGTCACCTCCACTCCACCATCATCATCATCACCAACAGTCACCACCATCGTCGTCATCATAATCATCACCAATACCACCTTCATCAGAATCAGTCACCACCACCACCATCATCATCGTCATCACCAACACGTCCATCACTACCACCTGTCACCACTTTCATCAACACCATCCCATCACCAGCACCAGTCACCATTATCATCTGAACAATCCAACACCCTCATTACCAACACCCTGTCCCCAGCTTCATCATCATCACCAGCACCCCCATCACCACCACCGCCACCAGTTACCACCATCATCATCACGATTACAACTCACTGCCCCTGCGGGGTGAGGTAACTCAATTCGGTGCGGCGGTGAGCGTGTCCACTCTGTATGTATTAATAAGTATTCTGTGCCTGGGTTCTTAGTAATGGTTTACCCTCATCTGGCAGAAACTTGTTTTACCGAAAGTAACGTTTCGCATAATGCTCGTTTCGCATAATTGTTATTCTACTGATACCATACATTTTGCTGAAAAGCTATAAAATAAACCTAACCTAACCTATCCTAATCTACCAGGATACACAAAAACATTTCAAAATATATTTCCCGTTCAAGCGGCAGAAAATTTCTGCGAAATGAGTATTATGCGAAACATTACTTTCGGTAAAACAAGTTTCTGCCAGTAACCCTAAATGTAAAAAAGTTTTTCTATTGAACCATTGATGCAAAGATCAAAGCACAAAGAATAATTGAAATGCTTAACCTGGCGGAAGAGACCCCGATTCGAACCTGGGTATCTCTGGATTACCGGTCCAACGTATTAACCTTTAATTTTTTCATTGAGCATTGATCTTTGTATCAATGGCTCAATAAGGAAAATATTTTTCTCCGTACCTCAATATTTGTTCTACAGGAAATTTTGATCGCTGCTATATAGGAAAGTTTGAAAACCGTTGCTCTCTGGGAAAGTTTGAGAACCACTACTATATTAAAGAGTTTTAAAACCGATGGATAGGATAGGAAAGTTTGACAACCGCTGCTCTACATATAGGAAAGTTTGAGAACCGGTACTATGGACCACGCGTACTCACACCACGCCTTTTTACTCGTGAAAAAGTGAAAATAGGATTTTATCCCGAATTTGTTCGGCAAACTCAGGTTATGAGGAAATATGAATGAAATGAAAGACATTTTGCTCGAACGTGATGCAAGGCTTGTCGTATTTAGATACTACAACGACGAGCTCGATAACTTGATTCTCAAGGCTGTACTAATTGTACTAATTCTATGTGGATATTGTGGATGTTTGTAAATATAATGTACACGATTAAACCATTGATAGATCAAAGCTTAAAGAAAAATTGAAAATGAGTCACCTGGTGGAAGAGACTGGGAATCGAACCCGGTACCTCTAGATTGCCGGTCCAGCGCGTTAACCACTTCGATACCCTAACTCCCAAGCAACCCATCGAATTTTCCCTTATGCTGTCGATCTTTGCATTGTTTATTTGAAAGGCTTTACACCTCGTCTCGGTCTCTTCCACCAGGTACCTCATTTAATTTTTTTCTTTAAGCTTTGATCTTTGAATCAATGGTTTCATATAAAAATTGTGGTGTGTACCCACATAAAAAATTAGACATTACATGTTTCATAAATTTACACGATTTTCAGACGTTAATATAACACAACGGGATTTAAGGAGGGACGGAGTGGCAACAAAAGTCGTTAAATATGTAGCAGAATGTATATCCCCCCACCTAAGCTATCTTCTTAATTTTAGCATAAGTGAAGGTATTTTTCCTGATATATTAAAGATCGCTGTCATTAAACCACTCTTTAAGAAAGGCGACAAGCAAGACATTAAATCATATAGACCTATTGCCCTGTTATCAATATTTGCAAAAGTGTTTGAGAAATTTATTCATGGTGAAGTGTATATGTATCTCGAAAAAAAATGTATATTAACGAAGGAATAACAAGGTTTTCGTAAAAATAGGTCAACAACTATGGCAATCGTAGATCTGCTTGGTATTGTCACAAAAAATATGGATAACAGAAAGCCAACTTGTTCTATTTTTATGGATATGACTCAAGCTTTTGATTGTGTAGACCACGAAATTCTATTAAAAAAACTTAGTGCTTATGGTATAAGGGGAAATATACTTCAGTTAATGAAATCTTACCTAAGTCAAAGGCAACAGTATGTAGAAACAACTAAATTTGACCATCAGACCAAAAAAGAAGTTGCATATTTGTCTGGAAGTCGCATTGCTAAGTATGGTGTTCCACAAGGTTCGGTACTGGGGCCGTTACTTTTTATTACATATATATCAATGACTTACCAAGAGCAGTGGATAGCCCGATGACTTTGTTTGCGGATGACAGTACAGTAACAATAGAATGTAAAGATATAGCGAGTTACGAAAGTGACATAAACTCTGCGCTAAGTAATATTATTGCTTGGCTTAATAATAATAACCTTAAGGCCAACCTGACCAAAACTAAGGTAATGCACTTTACTCAAAGGAAGTCTACCTTACACATAAGCACATCTTATCAAGCATGCACGATAGATGAGGTCGATTCTATAAATTTCTTAGGTATAGCTATTGATCAATCCTTAACGTGGAAGAAGCATGTAGATTTAGTATGTCTAAAACTGTCAAGGTCATCTTATGCATTACATAGGCTGAGTCGGATAGTTAATGTGGAAACTTTATTAACTGCATATCACGCCTTAGTCGCATCTGTTTTGAGATATGGTGTAATTTGTTGGGGGAATTGCACAGATAGGGAGCAGGTTTTTAAAAGTCAAAAGAGATGCATTCGGGCTATGTTTGGTCTAAAACCATTAGATAGCTGCAAACCGTATTTCGAAAAATATAAAATACTAACATTTCCATCCATCTACATATATGAAATAGCCATTCTTGTCAAGGGTAACCCTGATGTGTTTGAACGCAATAAAACTACCAATATAGGATTAAGACCACGTGATAACAGTAGGATTATGAGTAATTTCACGAACACTGCACTCTTAAGGAAAAGCGTATTTGGTATGGCACCCAAAATTTATAATAAGATACCAAAGGCAATCAGGGATGCTAGTATGAATATATTTAAGCGAGAATTAATGACATTATTGAAGGAAAAATGCTATTATAATATAAATGAATTTTTAAATGACATGGCTATTTAAATTTAAATTTGATATTATTACTTAGAATATGTATAAAATTATAATAATGTAAATAACAATTTGTAAACCGAAAGGTAAAACATGACGAACATTATTTATTTACTATAACATCCTTGTAATATTATTTATACTCATGTTTATGAAAATAAATGATCTCTTATCTCTTATCTCTTTAATCGCGTTTAAAAAAAATTGAATTACCTCGACAAGAAGAAGGGACAAGTCCCTTCTAGACCATGGACTTAACATGACGTTCGAAATGTGAAAGTAATCAAATAAATTCCTTTTTGAACTCCTTTTTGAACATGATTAATCTGCTTTGTTATAATAATGGTAGGATTAAGAAATAAATATGTGCCTGCAATATTTTTACCTTGTTTACACGAAAAAAAGCTATTATATTTATTACCTTTTGTTTTAATTCTTGACCTTTATCTAGCATCTTTGTTATTCCGTGAAATATTGTAAACTGTAATTTTATATGGGTTCCACAGAGTATCACATAGATTTGTACAACATTTAGTGATAGATACAAACAAAATCATGAATTTAAAATCGTTCTTGCTGCTAGACCAAGGCACACCAAGGCTTTCGTATATTGCTGAATAACATTAGCTGTAACTGTTTTGGGAAAGTCAAATTCTAGTAAGGAATTGTTTAAATTTATGACTTTTGTTCATTGAATCTTAAACTGCTTTGTCTCTTTATGCTGAGTTGCATGCTCTGACAAAAATCTGGGTGCTTTTCAACATTTTCTTGAATTTTCGTGACAGGTGGTGTGAAGATATCGATGCTACTTTTATTTTATCTACTTCAAGAAAATAGTTTTTTAGTTTGTAACAGACAACGTAACCTAATCTTGGAAGTCGATTATAACCTACTTCAAATTGTCGTATCAAAATGAAACTTTACGTATTATGAAGTTCACGTGACAATATAATAATGTGGTATCTTGGAGATGTTCTGATGATGAGACGGAAGGAGGCCGTAGGAACTCCTAAACATCAGAAGATAAACCCATCGTGTTTGGGGCCGAATTATTGTATTAAGCGGTTACACTCACGTGAAATTGTCAGGAACGGCCCGACATGTTTTGAACTCGTGACAAAATTATCGCGCCACTGTACGGTTATGAAGAGCTCCCTGACAATTTAACGTAAGTGTAAACAGCTTAATGCAATAATTAAATATATCTCAAAGTGTTTAGGGTTGTTCGATTGGTCATGATTAGGGATCGGACGATCGAGTGCAAATGACATAAGGAACAAGACTAGAGATCTCTAAGAGATCAGTGTTACATTTTTTTATGTAGTCGATAAATTTGTTGAAGCTGATATAGATTCAAATTTAATTCATCGTTACCAATGGTTGGAAATGGTCATTTCGTCAATAAAAATTGGTTTTATTGGATAAGTATAATATATTGGAGTGGATACTTTTAGTGCACCCAATGGGAATTTGGGTTTTGAGATCGCATTTTTAGTGCAATAGGCTACATTGATGTTCATCTATCTAACCTATTCCGTTATATAAACCGAATGCAACACGAAAATAGTAACTAGTGTGCTAACATAAATTTGTGCTAATTTATATATTGATTTTATACATCTTAGAAAATGAAAAAAAAAAACGATTGTAAAAAAATTTAACATTGATTTCTACTCCATTAGTGCGGTTCCTTATGTCATTTGCACTCGATCGTCCGATCCCTAGTCATGATTTTTGTTTGCACGACGTTTATCTATGAAAGTACCATCAAAATAAAAGCGTGTCTCAAAAACTTTTTTGATAAAAACTTCTTCTTTTTCTTTCATCTGGCATATTTCAATTTCGTTGGCTGTATCCACAAATGCCGGACAGCATTTCACATAGTAAAATACGAGCAAGTGTGACGACAAAATTAACTGTCGTCGGAGAGAAGGGACTGAGAGGTGACAAGCGGTAAATTATGGCGTCGGCGACCAAATTTAATAAGAAAAATATGAATATAATGTAAAAATAAACATTAATATTTACGACGTAAGGACTGGGCGACGTGGCGCAGCTAGACCCTTAAAAGTTGCTGTGATGAGCAGTGTTCGGATTAGGGTGTGCCATTTCCCGGGACTTCGTAACGTAATATTAATATGGATGTGACTTAATCTCGGAATTAAAATCGTAAAGCAAAAACAAAATATTCGTTTTGTTTCAAAATATTACTTAGTGATAAAAAACGTATATTTATTATACAGGCATCAATAATATTGTTTTTATACTTTTGTACTTTTGTCCGTCATTTATACATATACATAGTCATCAACTCTAATACTTTACAAAAGCCTTGTAAAAGTCTATAGTATATTGCCCAAACAAGCTGCTAAACGATGTTATATAATGTCACAAAAACGGATTTTTCGGGAATCCTCGGGGCATATCCATATTAGGTATAGTATTTATGGTCATTCACCCCAAATTGCACATCCAATCCGAATACCGGTGATGAGTGCTAACATAGTGAAGGTCGTTAGAGTTCACTGGATGTAGTTGGCGCAAGACCGGTCATGTTCTTTTTATTTTGGGGCGGCCGTTTTACAAAATTGGACCTAAGTAGTTCTCAACCTAGTTATTTAAATAGAACAAGGAGTTTATATTCACTTAAAAAATATATTTGTTGACAGTAGTCCATATGTTTGCTGCTAATTACATAAATCGGAGGACTGACAAACTGAGTGTTAATAGTAACCAAAATAAGTTATATAAAATTAGCATATTTGTTGTTACTAACTACTAAGCATAATTTGGCTATTTCTCAAGTAGTTAAACTACTTGAGCTACCTATTTATTTCTTTCAGTGTTAAGTATGAACTGCAAAGTCGATTTTTGTATAAATTTCCGAAAACGTTAGAGGCGCGTTTATTTTTTAGGGATATTTTTAGTCAGATTTTTCTTGAATATTGATATTGGCCGTTATTAAAAATTAATAGTATCTGCGTTTAATTTCTAAACTTTTTTTGGTGTGCAATAAAGCATTTTGTGCTGTATTCAATTCACACCCGAAATAACTGGATTATATAATTTTATAAAAAAAGGATAGATAAAGATAAAACAACTAGTACATCTCAATGTGAAGGTTATTTCCGTTTAAATAAATACTGTCTCTTTGGCCTGTCAAATGTTACAAGACACGCCAAATTTAAAAGGGTCAACTAAAACGATATTATATTAGCATCCGACTACGTCTTTATACAAAAATATAACGATATGATACGAAAGGAACGGATATTTTTGAGCTTCCAAAATTTCTCACTAGACAAAGTTATTGATAGGGTAGAAATGTTCTCAAACTTTTTCGCGACGCGCTTGCAGGTTTAGGTTAGGTTATGTTAGGTCTTAGATTAGGTAATGGTCAAAATTATCTAATGACCAGCTGCATCCCGCAGTGTTGCCCGCTCATTCCACGGGAACACTGCACTTTTTGGGACAAAAAATAGCCTATGTGTTTTTTCTTGGTGTCAGCTACCAGCGGGCTTAATTTATGGTAGTTGCTTTAATCACGCGATAAATGAGTGGCAAAGTATCCATCACGTTTTGACAGTGAGCGAGTGTGAGTGACAAATGGTAAGAAAATGTACTGTGTTGGACAGTTTCGATTTTTGCGTTTATTATTAATAAATGTGTGTAGTAGGCGTCTGTTTTTGGCCAAAATTTCGCCGGAAAAGGACGCCTAGTATTTTGTTAACATTTCGTTCCCATTATTTTCTGTAAAATATGTAACGATTGGTCAAATTTTGGAGGAGGAAACAAACGGGAAAGAAACCTCGATTTTTATGGAAAAATGAGCAGTGGCTCTTAAGTAATATTTGCGAATATGGATTGATTTTCGTTAAAATCGGTAACGGATACTTTGTAAAAAAAAAATGTGGACTTTATTTTACATAACCAACCGAACGGCCATTGCTTACGTTATATTATTGTGATACGAAATCATAAAAAATAAATGTACAAAAAATTATTTCGAATTAATCCCAAGTAGAATGAGGAGAATGGAAGGTATTAAATCATGTTTCTGAAGTCCAGATCGTTCACTGGCACCGGCAAAAATAAATAGGAGTACCAACTTGTTTCACCAATTTAATTTATGAAACAAGAAACCAATTGAACATTTCAATTCGGTGAGTTATCAAAAGTTTAAAACGAAATCAGTGTTTCGGTGATCGTAAATTTAATTAAAGCCGGGTGAAAGTTTACTAATCCACCCACACAATTCCTTTATTAGAGTTTAAAATAAATAATAGCATTTTTAAGGGTTCCGTACCCAAAGGGTAAAAACGGGTATTACTAAGTCTCCGCTGTCCGTCCGTCTGTCTGTCTGTCCCGCTATCGTGTAACGTATTAATACGTTAATAACTTGAGTACATCTTTAATTGAAAGCTGATTGAAGCCTTGCCTTAACTATACTTATAACTAACTTATTATAAAGAACCTAATTAAATAAAGAATCATATTTTAATTACAGCATCTTACTCGTAAATCAACTCAAATCTTAATAACAAACAATCTCGACAAAATAAATCATAATATGAATTTAGTTAACCCGCGCGCGCTGACTCACATCTCAGCGAGACACGAAGCGCAGCCGAAGTTATCCGAACGCGCCCCGCTAAATCGCGGCGCCTGGGCAGGCACGGTGCACGGGTTGCATCTCACACTCGGCCGCCGGCTCTCGCTTGTGAGCCCGCGCCACTTTGCTTCAGAACTTTGATTTTCGTACGCCCGCTACTGAACGGACGTATATAAATTTAACACTTAAAATTAAAATCAGTGTGTTTATTATCCCAAATTGGGTAAGTGTTGCAATTATCTTTTAAATTAAGTAGCTGTAGTGTTAATTTAGAATAGTGAATCAGTAGAAGCGAGGAGGTACCGTTAACATGGTACCGTTAGCGTTAACCTTGCCGTAACCTTGCTTTGTCTAGTCGAAAATTCTGGATTAAATTACGCTTCTCATTACTTATCACGCATTATTTAGTTTTAATCTAATATCTTCATTCATTCTGTATCTCACATAGTTATTTCCGCTTTTCACATCATGTAAATATCATTATAAAAGATGAATTCTCATTGCAAACCATGGTTCTTCGAATATGATTTTGCCTGCCGCAAACCTGTAATCAAGTTATGCTTATAGACAAGTATTATAATATAAATGTGTTAAACTGGTTATTTAGTTATAAAATAAATAGATACATATTACGATAAAAGAACTAAAAAATAGAAAATTAATAAGGAACATTTTATAGTAATATAACAATTAATAAGAAGAAATAAGAGTATAAATACCTACTAAATGTTTAATATAATTATACTTATATTCTACCAAAATAAAGATTTATTAATATTTGTCTATAAGGAATGACTAAATAATTGAAACGCCTCATTATCACGCTTACTGTTAATTATAATTATGCTACGCTGTTATTATTGTAATGATGTGAGAATCTCATGTTATTGCAAAATATACTATTTTCGTTTTCGGCATTGCTTATGCACTTCGCTATTGCCGTTTTTATATAAATTGAGCTTAGCATTTGATTCTCATATCACCGCTTCACCTCTCATGTACCTGGACTGCCCATCATACACTTTCGATTGCTTAATTGTAAATAAAATACCCATCCCTAGTGCGCGCGTGAGATGTTAGCAGTCCAGGTCGAAATAATGACTCCGGTCCTAATTCTTTATTTCGACACGTTCCAGGAACACCCTACGGGTTGAGAACTATTAAGACCTTGGAGCCTAGTGAGAGGCTGGTCTTACTCCCCTGCCCTTGAACCTTGGAGGACAGCTGCACTACTGGCCATACCTACCGCCGCTACCACGCCGCGCACTACCGAGGGACGTCGGGTATCAGAAGGACGACCAGCTCTCTAGTAGGAAGACCCAAATCTAGGCTTCGGACCCACTCTAGACCTTTCTTAGGCTCAACTTGCTACCTAACTACGGTTAAGGCTTAACTTAAAAATTAAAGATCTAATCTAACTTAAAATCTAAAACAACTTAAATCTATTTTAAAACTTAGCATATCGAAGAACTTTAAACTTAATTTAAACTAAAACTTAACTTAAACTAAAACTTCACTTAAAACCTAATTAAACTAAAACTTAACTACAACTTAACTTAAAGATAAAACTTAATTTAAGGATACAACATAGACCTAAAGTAATTATTCTATAGTATTGTTATTAAATTGTTGTTTAAATTCAACTTCTTGTATTATTTTGTCCGGATAGGTAACCCCTTAGTTAGAAGGCTAGGGTATTATTTATTTACGTGACAGTTTGGCGCCCGTAACGTGTTTTATTTTAATAGATTTTGGGTCTTCAACCTGCCTGAGGGTTGGTAAGTTTCCTTTTTTTTTTAGCATTCTTGGTGTTGGTGCCTGGCATGTCAAAGACTTTAAATTGTCTAACCAAGCTTATGTTTCCTAACTTTCGTGTTCCCCGTGTAGGGACGGGTGTAAGAATACGTTTCCCTACCGCCGCCAGATAGCGTGACGTAAAAGCCGTCTAACTGAGCAGCTGCGTTCATAATTATTTAATGAAGTCCAGCTGTAGATTAAATTTCTTTGTTAATGCTTTGAAGAAACCATTTCATTCAGTTTTCATTTTTGATGGCCTCTTACAAGCGTAGTTACTGTACCCTTGTACTGATATTTAATAGTGGTACCCTGAGTTTCTTTAAGATAAACTGAGCAGGTTCTACACATTTTACTTTGTTTTATTTTAAATTTAAAGCCTTCACCAGAGGCATTCCGTCCCTTGAAAGAATGCCTCAAGTTGAAGCGGGTGGTGACTTCTTCTGTCCTTGTTGATATCCTCGCTTGTCAAGAAGTGGTAGCGTAAGTGTTCTTTTTAAAGACGGATTTTTCTCAGAGGAAAAATCCTTCTTCTAGGAGACGGGGTACTGTAACGTATTAATACGTTAATAACTTGAGTACATCTTTAATTGAAAGCTGATTGAAGCCTTGCCTTAACTATACTTATAACTAACTTATTATAAAGAACCTAATTAAATAAAGAATCATATTTTAATTACAGCATCTTACTCGTAAATCAACTCAAATCTTAATAACAAACAATCTCGACAAAATAAATCATAATATGAATTTAGTTAACCCGCGCGCGCTGACTCACATCTCAGCGAGACACGAAGCGCAGCCGAAGTTATCCGAACGCGCCCCGCTAAATCGCGGCGCCTGGGCAGGCACGGTGCACGGGTTGCATCTCACACTCGGCCGCCGGCTCTCGCTTGTGAGCCCGCGCCACTTTGCTTCAGAACTTTGATTTTCGTACGCCCGCTACTGAACGGACGTATATAAATTTAACACTTAAAATTAAAATCAGTGTGTTTATTATCCCAAATTGGGTAAGTGTTGCAATTATCTTTTAAATTAAGTAGCTGTAGTGTTAATTTAGAATAGTGAATCAGTAGAAGCGAGGAGGTACCGTTAACATGGTACCGTTAGCGTTAACCTTGCCGTAACCTTGCTTTGTCTAGTCGAAAATTCTGGATTAAATTACGCTTCTCATTACTTATCACGCATTATTTAGTTTTAATCTAATATCTTCATTCATTCTGTATCTCACATAGTTATTTCCGCTTTTCACATCATGTAAATATCATTATAAAAGATGAATTCTCATTGCAAACCATGGTTCTTCGAATATGATTTTGCCTGCCGCAAACCTGTAATCAAGTTATGCTTATAGACAAGTATTATAATATAAATGTGTTAAACTGGTTATTTAGTTATAAAATAAATAGATACATATTACGATAAAAGAACTAAAAAATAGAAAATTAATAAGGAACATTTTATAGTAATATAACAATTAATAAGAAGAAATAAGAGTATAAATACCTACTAAATGTTTAATATAATTATACTTATATTCTACCAAAATAAAGATTTATTAATATTTGTCTATAAGGAATGACTAAATAATTGAAACGCCTCATTATCACGCTTACTGTTAATTATAATTATGCTACGCTGTTATTATTGTAATGATGTGAGAATCTCATGTTATTGCAAAATATACTATTTTCGTTTTCGGCATTGCTTATGCACTTCGCTATTGCCGTTTTTATATAAATTGAGCTTAGCATTTGATTCTCATATCACCGCTTCACCTCTCATGTACCTGGACTGCCCATCATACACTTTCGATTGCTTAATTGTAAATAAAATACCCATCCCTAGTGCGCGCGTGAGATGTTAGCAGTCCAGGTCGAAATAATGACTCCGGTCCTAATTCTTTATTTCGACACGTTCCAGGAACACCCTACGGGTTGAGAACTATTAAGACCTTGGAGCCTAGTGAGAGGCTGGTCTTACTCCCCTGGCCTTGGAGTGGCCCAAGAAAGCTTCGCGCTGTCGCACGCTGGGAACCCTGCCCTTGAACCTTGGAGGACAGCTGCACTACTGGCCATACCTACCGCCGCTACCACGCCGCGCACTACCGAGGGACGTCGGGTATCAGAAGGACGACCAGCTCTCTAGTAGGAAGACCCAAATCTAGGCTTCGGACCCACTCTAGACCTTTCTTAGGCTCAACTTGCTACCTAACTACGGTTAAGGCTTAACTTAAAAATTAAAGATCTAATCTAACTTAAAATCTAAAACAACTTAAATCTATTTTAAAACTTAGCATATCGAAGAACTTTAAACTTAATTTAAACTAAAACTTAACTTAAACTAAAACTTCACTTAAAACCTAATTAAACTAAAACTTAACTACAACTTAACTTAAAGATAAAACTTAATTTAAGGATACAACATAGACCTAAAGTAATTATTCTATAGTATTGTTATTAAATTGTTGTTTAAATTCAACTTCTTGTATTATTTTGTCCGGATAGGTAACCCCTTAGTTAGAAGGCTAGGGTATTATTTATTTACGTGACAATCGCCAGGCTGTATTTCATGAACCGTGATAGCTAGACAGTTGAAATTTTCACAGATGATATTGTATTTCTGTAGCCAATGTAACAACAAATAAAATAAATGATTATTTAAGTGGGGCTTCCATACAACAAACGTGTTCTTTTTTCGTTTTTTTAAGGAACGGAACCCTCGTGAGTGTGTCCGACTCGCACTTGGTCGGTTTTTAAATTTTATGGACATTGTTGTGGCTAAAAATATCAAATCAAATCACATCAAACACACATCGTACCTACACAAAAATACTGTGGGATACAGCCTGGCGACAGACACACGGACAGTGTAGTCTTAGTAAATAGAGTCCGGATTTACCCTTTGGGTACAGAACCCTAAAAATATGGTGATGATAGCGCCCTCTCTCGCTTGCTCGTTCACTGCTGTAATACTTTACAGTGCTACTGTGCGGTAAGATGTGAATATTAACGTATTCACAAAGAAGTCGCTAAGGTGTAAAAACCTTTCAAATAAACAATGCAAAGATCGACACACGAAGCATAAGGAAAAAATCAAAAGGTTGGTTGGAGTTCGGGTAGCGAAGTGGTTAACGCGCTGGACCGGCAATCCAGAGGTACCGGGTTCGATTCCCGGTCTCGTCCCCCAGGTAGCTCATTAAAATTTTCATTGAGCTTTAATATCTTTGTATCAATACTTGGCACAGATATTGACTTGGAGTCGATCCCATACTTTTCTCTGCAAAGAGAGAAGTTAGAATTCAAATATAAACGGCAGTTAATATTGTTCGATAAATAAGACTTCATTAGGGGAAGCAGGGGCGATGGGCTCCATTATTACTGCGACGTGACCTTGAAATATTTGCGGTATTGCTTTGGTATTTAGGGGACACAGGGAACCCTTGGGTGAGAGATTTGTCAAAAACTTGTTTCGAAAAATATCACAGTAAAATCAAGACCACATCAAAGCCGAAATCGATTTTAGGCAAATAGGCATGACTTGATTTTATTAGGATCAAATATCTATAAGGGCGCTAAAAACGCTCCATACAAATGGCCACGTAGTCGTAACGTATATGTTACGGGTACCAATATTTGTATGGAGACAACAAGTAATTTGCCATTTTCACTGTTAAAAAGTGCGTTTAAGTTCACGATTAGGTAGCCATTTGTATGGGGGTTTTTAGCGCGATTGACATCAATGACAATGTCGTGGATATCAATCGATTTATAAGATACATTGAATTGTTGTTTTGAAAGAAAGAAAGAAAAAAATACATTTTATTCATGACGAGACCATAATACATAATTAATTACATAGAGGTGTGAAAGTAGTGATAAAAAATAATAATAATGATATAAAACACAAAAGAATATAACAAAAACATTTTGGCCGTGCCACGAAAAGGTCCCACCACAGCAAAATGCTAGCTCGAAGGCCAGCGCTGATCTTCCGGTGGGACCATGGGTGGCGCGACGGAGAACTGCACGCACGAACGCTGATCGCATCTAGGATGCGTTAATCTGAACGTAGACAATAGCGCTGTCCATGTCACGCCACTGTTAAGAGGCATAACCTAGAAAAATGCGACAAACGCGTGCGCAGCTCCCGATAACACAGAAATTATTACATTACACAGACAGACAAGAAACAAGAAAAGTTGTAAAATACCAGATTCATAATAAATCTTAGAACTAATATCACCTTACCAAAATATTTTTTTCGTCATGCCTATTCTTCACTCTTCGCACCCGTATGTCGGTCGCATTAATGAAAGGGTCAGCGGCAGCATGCCCGCTGTCACTGATAAACGACCGTCTGGAGACAATAGGCGTCATGCTTGACAGCGGCCGCCTTACACGAAACACGATATCAGGTGGGTTCCTAATTATTTCACCCGACAATGAAAAACGTGTCAAGATGAGACGCCTTGGAGAAGATAGAATATTTATATAATGAAACTTTATTGCACAAAAGATAATGTCAGTACTGGCGGACTTAATGCCAAATGGCATTCTCTGCCAGTCAACAAAACAACAGTGATATTTAACTAGATTTTTTTCAATTTATTTAAAACAAAAAACTTAAACACTAAAAAATCAAATAACGGTAAACGAAAACCGCGCACGGTTTATCTGTCACCGCGTTATCTCTCGCTTACACCGCATTTCCTGGCTTTGACCAACCGCGAAAGATCTGGAGCCAACTAAACCGCATTAGAACAGGCGTTGGTAACTGTGCCCACCGTGCTGTGTTCGCATTGTTGTGTTCCGGTGTGGGGGTAAGATAGCCGGTGAAATTACTAGCATAGAGGCATTCTATCTTCGTCCTCCGGGTAGGCAAGCACTTGTGACTCCTCTGATGTTGCAGGTGTTTATGGGCGACGGTAATCGCTTTCCATCAGGCGATACGTTTGCTCGTTTGCCCCCTATGACATAAAAAAAAAAAAAAAAAAAAAACTACTGGTACAAATGGGGCTGGTGTGACTCCCCTCAGTGTGTATGCGGCGCCCCCGAGCAGACGGTGGAACACATGGTGCTGGAATGCCCGATCACCAAATTCAATTCAACGGACAGGCTGAAGACCTCGCAATTCTCAGCGTAGGGGCCACTGGGTATCTGAAGAAGGCTAACCTCAATCTCTAGTTTAAGTTTTTTATCCAGTGACTAATATAAGTGCCATACGATAAATAAATAAATAAACTGCATTTAGTGCAAATATAAGTAAAGTATTGCATAAACTACGACACAGCAGATCGTACACCCGAGCTTATCGTCTTACAGTAAGTTTTGATTCTGACCAATATGGATCAAGGTTCATTCTTAGTGTAAAGTTTCTATGTAATTCTGTCTCTAAATCTCTGAGTACGTCATAATCCAGTTTCGTCAAAACCAGTCTTGTAGGGTTATAGGTACCTATATGTATGTATATGTCGCAGTCAAAAGTGTGAACTGGTCAAAAGGACTTTTAACCCACAAAAACAGGCTAAACTGCTTTTGACTGAGCGTGTTGGTCAAAAGTAGTTTTGCCTGAAAATCATTGGTTAATAGTACTTTTGACTGTTACTATCAGTCAAAAGTACTTTTGACCGCAGGCATATTCGTCACTTTATCTCGATATTATTTTAATCCGACTCGGCCGGGTTAGGTCAGGTTAGTTTTTTTTTATATCCCTAACCAAAAGTGTGAACTGGTCAAAAGGACTTTTAACCGACAAAACTGCTTTTGACTGAGCGTCAAAGTAGTTGACTGCAACATATACATTGGTCGAGCTCCAAACTTCGGTCTACGCAGCCCGTATTACATCTACGTGACGCATACATCGTGCACTACGAGCCAGAGCTACGAGCTACGATCCCCGTAGCTACATCGTTGCTACGTTGCTACGAAATCGCCGTTGCTATAAACACTACGCCGCAGCGAATGTTACGGTGGAACCACGAACTTTTGTATACGTGTGCTCTGAAGAGCTATTTTCTCTTATCCCACCCTCCCCTTTCCGTCATAGAATTACACGTGCCGGTTTATTCCTACACGTACCAAGTTCGTAGGAAATTCCTTCATCTGCCGAAATATTAAAAAATGAAACTCTTTGCCGGCTCATGTGTTTCCTCCTTCTCTCGGGCCAGCTCTGTGTACGAGTATAAATACGTGGTTCGTTGATTCCGAATCGAGAAGAGCTATCGAAGACGCTGTGTTGAGTACATCCTCAATAGGTACATGTACAGTTTTTGTCGTATATTTTGATTTTGAGACGAATACAGAATCTAACCGCCGACTACAGGCACTGCAAGCAACTAAATACACCACATTGCATAAAAATGGTGTCATTCTTTTTTTCAAATTAAACTTTTTGATGGAGTTTTAAGATGTTGCGTTGTCCGACACAATTATTCATTTATTTATTTAAACTTTATTGCACAATACAAGAAAATAACAAATGACGGACTTAATGCCATAAGGCATTCTCTACCAGTCAACCACGGGACCAAAGAGAAACTAGCATTTGGTGCAAGGTAATTTAAGTAGTGAGAAACGAAAAAAAATATACAGAATGAGTCACAAACCAATAACCTGCAATCTTCAACCATAAGGGAATAAATAAAATAAAATTATCGGACAACCTCACACAAATCGACCTAGACCCCCAGTAAGCTCTAGAAGGCTTGTGTTATGGGCACTAGACGACGAAATTACATACATTTATAAATAAACTAGCTTTTGCCCACGACTACGTACGCGTGGAACTTGATAAAAGGGATTATTAAAAGCGCCTAAGCAAATGTAAGAGCAATTGTGCTTTTGGTTTAATAATTACATTTCCTACGGGGTCACCGCACCCCAACAGAAAAATGTTCACTCACTTTTCATCTTTTTAGGTATAATTTCCAGGATGAAAACTATCCTATGTCCCTCCTCGGATCTTAAACTATCTCTATGCCAAATTTCATCAAAATCGATTCAGCGGTTTAAGCGTGAAGAGGTAACAGACAGACAGACACACTATAAAGCATTTATAATATTAGTATGGATAGATAGAAAACATCCATGACCCCCGCACACATATTAAACTTCATCACACAAATAATTGTCCTTGTCGGGTTTCGAACCCAGGACCGTAATTCGTTCATTAGGCAGCTGCACCACCACAGCGCCAACCGTGTCGTCAAAGAAAAGAGAGAAGGAGATAGTTTGTTTCAATCTGGTAACTCAACTTACGTTAGTTTTAAAAAAGATTTTAGTATCGCAAACGGTAAGACCCAGACTAATACCTACTACCTAGATTAGAATGTGGTCGCCGGTTATCATACCTGATCTAGTATTAAGGGCTAAATTCAATGCTCCTTATAACAGGATAACAAGAAAATTATCTCAAACGGAATTTATGCTATGCAGCCCGGGGCCATGTTTTTTTTTAATTCAAATTCAAATTCAAATTCAAAAGTATTTATTTCGTCATGCATAGGTAAAATAAGGTGACATTTGTGAGACAAAGTACAGCTATGATGTGCCTTTTGGCTTTTTTTTTTAATTTTGTTAAATCGATACCTCCTACGTATACTGATACAACTGACATTTTTACGATTTTCGTTTTTTTGCATATTTAGGATCAAAATACTTATATCTACATGTTATAAACTTTTCATGACAAAATTACTGCTAGTTTTCGAAATAAAGTGACGTATACTGATACAACTAACACCGTTTTTTAATTTAGAACATCGTATACTGAGATAAGTCGCTTGTACCACTATACGCAGTACACCTATCAGGGAAGGGCGGCGCGGGCGTGGCACAAGTGGCAGTTACATCAGTATGCTTGCTCGTCGTCGTTGCGGACGTAAGATATCCCACTATGCGCGACGGACAGTCGATGCGGCCTACGTCTTTTCTACCTACTACGTATCAAATTAGGCTTACTTTTGGTTATGATACAGTTTTCTCCAATCAGTGCCGATGGTTGTTTGGAGTACAATAATAGCTATATGTCGCCATTACCTACGGATAAACCAGAGTCACCACTAGCACTGACATCCGTCTGGGTTTCCACGGATTTGTCCTAGTTTGAGGCCGTCCGGGCGAAAATAAAACAATTTTTTTTTTAATTTTATTATTTTCGGGGAAAATGCGATTTACGCCAAATGTCCGGGTTTTTAAGTGTAATTTAAATAATATGTGGATCAACGAACAAAGAAAGTAAAAATCTAATCATGAGTTTAAATAAAATAAAAATACGGGAAAAAAAAGCCAAGAAAACAAATAATAAACATGTAAGACAAAAATTACGTAAAATTTTAGTGTGAACGGTTTTTTTTTTAAATAATAAATAAATATTAAGGGACCATCTTACACTAATCGACCCAGTGTCCCAAGCAAAAGCTAAATCTTGTACTATGGGTACTAGACGACGATATATACATAATTTATAAAGTACATGTAGAGATAACATCCATGACCAGGAATAAATATTCAAGTTCGTAACACACATTTTTGCTGGCGGAAGTTTGAATTTCATTGATTATAATATAATTTGTACAAGGAGTGGTTTAATTCTACCAAATACGAAGCGCAAGCTTATTCTGTTCGACAATACCGTGATATTTTCAGTCAAAATATTAAGTTGACGCTTGTCACATTTACGAGAATTTGAAAACACCTACTGAAAAACAAACAACCAAACACATTGGCACATGGAGGAAAGAGACTTGAAATAAATAGGAAAAAAAAACTTAAACTTAATAAAATGCGAGTGCTGTATTCGACCTTCAAAAACCTTGTCATCTCCTCACGGTAATATTAAGCGTGTTTTATTACAAAAAAAACTTAAACTGTATAATTTCACAGCATTTGGTTTGGGAATGCTACTTGTTAGGTAAGGTGGAAGTACTACTTAGTACTCGACATTGCAAGGGATATTTATTTTATGTTTCGTAATAGTACGTTAATTTACACGTCTATCGCAAATGTATTCATCCCTTATGAGAGGTATGACTTTTACCTTTATTAAATGGTATTTATATCATATAATGATCATATAAAAAAATCTCGTAATATAATGAAATCCCAATAGGATTGTCCCAGTACATGTCACGTGCTTTTGCAGGCAGTCAGGTTGTATATTTTATTATTTTGCGTGTGAAATTCGATAGCTACAAACATTTCTCATGTATTCATTCTATTTGCTATGAAAGTAACGGTAATCTTATCTTATTTATCGGAGTTGAAGGTATGGTGACGCGTATTAGTACCGCGTCGAGTACTAGTACTTCCACCTTACTGTTGACATGACTAAATGACAAATTATTTGACTTAATTAAATTAATACTTCAAGATGATGTAGATGAATTCAGGTTTTGGTCTGACAATTGTGATGGACAAAATAGGAACTGGAATCTACTATATAATATAAATGTTAAACAGTAATAATGTTGATAATACCGCTGTAACAAAGACAAAAAACACCATTCCCTAAATGCGGGCTCTGATTTTAATTACCTTTTAAATAAACGTAATTTTAGTGTAAATTTGCTTTATTTATTGTCTTTCAATAGTAATTTGTTTAAATATCCTAAATACCTACTTCTGAACTTACTATATTGGACATAACATACAAAATAACCTTAACAGTATACTGGTACATAACGGATTCATTCAGGCGTATACTGGTACAAGTGACAAATCAGATGAAACTAACCGATCTGACCCATCCAAACACGAGCTTTTAGTTTGTTTATATATCTAATAAATGGTACATGTCGCATAATAGGCATAGTAATAATATAATTATCCATATTCATCTAATCATAGTTTACGACGTATACTGGATCAAGTGGTAGTTGTCTCAGTATACCCGAAAACTAGAACTCGTAAATTTCACGTATACTGGTATAACTACCTTTTTTTCTAAAAGTACAATTAATTTTGAAATAGTAAATATGTAGATTTAAGGAAAATATATTCATTAAAATTATTTGAAAATTTCATTACATTATTTCAACATATGAGTTAGTTATGGCACTTTATACCTTTGAACAGCCCTCCTGTAAAATCGTGATTTTGCACTTGTATCAGTATACGTAGGAGGTGTCGAAATAGTCATGTTTGTGCGAACTGTTTTACAAAATGTCAGGAACGAATTTCCACCGAATATAATTGTGGTATGTATTTATATAACGGTAATATTTCATGAGTGTCAGGTTTTAGTTTTGGTAAGCGGCATCGTTACTAGATCAAGTAGAGTTACCGACGGAAGTATCTCAGTCTAGAAATGCAACAACAACACATTCGCGCGATGCACCTTTTACTACTAAAGTAAAGCGAGCTATAAAACGTACCTTCCGTAAAACAAAGGTTTAAAGATTAAAAGCATTAAACATATCACGTGAAATACGACTTTTCAACCCTAGTGCAAGAAAATTTAAAACATAAAAAAAACAAAAGATGGAGACAATGGATCTATGTGTATGCGCTGAAGATATAACAGCGGATAACGATTGCTTTTGTATTGTGGATATCAATACAAAATTACCTTCTAAAGTTTATTGTAAAACTTTCGTAATGATTCCAGATAAAAAGTCATTAAAATTATAGTTGAATTTTTTTAAGTCGGCCGAATGTTCATGTCATAAAGGATATAATTATCTTCTAAACATGAACCTAAAAGCCATTGTCCGAGGACAAATGGAGTCAAATAACAAAAAACGCAAATAAATTTATAAGATAATCTTTTCTAAGTACTGAATAAATAATTAGCATTGTGACAGCTCGGGAACTTGACCAATCCCGAAGCGTCAATCACTTTTTGACTGAGCAAGTGAAGCGAACGAGAACGTCAGATTTGCCTAAATTTCTTTCGTATGTTGAATGTTTGGATTCCAGCTGATCTTGCCTAGAAGCCACATTTCTCAACCGATTCTCATAAAATTTTGTGATTAGATTCGATACGTTCGTAGAATGTTTCATCGATTCAGTTTTTCGAAGACCAGAAATTACCGTAAAATTTATAAACGAATTTCGACTCTCGAGGTCTACACCTCACAGTGCCTTTATTCTTAAAGCATAATCAACGTGACATACCTACATTAATAGAACACTTTATTAAACATTTATAGGAATTCATTTTCCTGACTGAACCAATAAAAACCGACCACCCCAATATTCCCAACATCAAAAAGCTATATTACCATACATACAAACATCCGTTGTTTATCGACAAAATATATGACAAGGCTGAAAAACAGATCCTTTCGGCTATGTATACCCGTCCTTGAACCTTCGCCCTTCCAGCCTTGTCATTGACAAATGAATCCTCGGAAACAATGGTCGACTATGCTTTCACACCATAAGTGCATAGTAGACTAGGGTCCTGCTGCAAGAAGACGTACCTCACAAGATACTCAAAACTAACCGCTCCGTGAGCTGTAGACTCCGCGAGGCTGTTTCAAAATGTCTCAAATTTGTTTTTCGAAAACTATTGAAAAAAAAAACTTATCGTACTCGCTTGGTCAACTAACGTAGCAAAAAATTTTACTGTACGTTTACTGTCTAATCGATCACATTAGGTACAAGCCGGTGATAAAAAAAAATTACTGAGGACTAAGAGAAGAAAAGTTGTTGTCATTGTCCAAATTCACCTAAATCGCCTAAGTAGTTGTACTTATTTCATAGCCGATAATGATACTTCATAATAAATTTTAGTTCGATTTGGATACCATTTATTTATTTTATCCTCATAAGACCCTATAACTAAAAAGAAGACCCAAGGCACTTCTCATGTTTCTAAAATTAGATCTGTGCCAATTTAAGAATGATAAGATGACTTTGAATTTTTTTAATTATATATATGTATATAAATATTTAAATAACATAAACGTACATAAATATGACATACAATATATATTGTAGGTACAGTGGACCTTACGAGGTTAAGGATTTTTTTTCAGTTCCCGCTTGCTCATAGACCCGATGCCCGATGGGGCAGAAAAAGTTTTGAGTACCTAGCTTCAAAGTATCGAAGAAGCAGCGTTGAGAGGCCCTTAATAAGGTGGACTAATGATGTTAGGATTGCGGAAAACAGCCGGATGGTTGCGGCTGAATATTGTGGATGTCCTTGAATCCCAATCAACGTTTTTCGGTTGATACGACGAGATTAGTTTTCTTGCAACGGGACCTCAAACTATTTATACCTAGTCTTTTGTGGTACAACACAATGAAGTAATGGAGCCAGTACTGAATAAGTCATCTAGGCAAATTTGCTTGTTCTGCGGATAAGGTATGACGCAGCCGGAGCAGCCTTCTATTATACTGGAGTGACGTAGTGCCTTTTGCAAGTGTAATCTATGCTGCCCATTCTGTTCGGTATAGTTATATGGAACTTAGGTACGAACGTAGCGTAGAGAGTTGCTTTGGTCTTGTGCACAAATCACGTGAGGATCAATAGGGGGGAAGGGGGGTCACGAAAAAATCACGATATATCACGCTGGGGTGGGAGGGGTATAAGGAGACATCACGTGTATTTTTCTACAGTTAACGAACTAAGAAAAAAATCTATATTTTTCTCGGTTTTGTTAAATTGTTAAATACTTCAAAATAGCGAGTAGAGAGAAAAAAAATACACGTGAGGTAGTGAGGGGGAGGGGGGTTAGCAAGGAACCTCACCAAATATCACCAGGGGGAGGGGGGGTCAAAAAGTAGCTGAAAAAACCTCACGTGATTTGTGCACAAGCCCTTTCTTAGAGCATTAAAACAACCGCAGTGGCCATTGACACGCGGTCCCCTCTGCCAAAAGTACAAGACTGACTGTCGGTTATAGCGGTTATGTAAAACTACTTCAAGAATCGATTTTATACGCATTTTGTTCATCGTTCTTAATGGATTTTAAGCTCCATGAAAAAGCAAAGCCAAGTTTTTGGGTGTATCAAGACGTTACTACGTCTAGTTTAAAGTGATGTTATTATTTTAGTGTGGGTGAGTAGTAAAAAGAGAGAGTTTTTACTCCAAACCAACTGGGGAACTGAAAAAAATCCTTAACCTCGTGAGGCCCACTGTGTAGGTACACTACAATTTAAAAATTTCAAAGTCATTTTATTATTCTTTAAATGACAGTACAGTTTTAATTTTAGAAACACGAGAACTGCCTTAGGTCTGCCGGAATGCTGCTCAATCAAAAGAACGAAGGTTCTTCTTGCGAAATAAATACTGAATGCTATTGAAAAAAACTTGACTTTCATCCATCACTTTCATGCAAAAAAACACTTGAAGTTTGCGGAATTTTTAGTCCTATTTCCTCTTTGTTTACATCAGTGACATTCACTGACTTTCAACGACAGTTACCAAAAATTTGTCATTGCCAGTAAAATAAATTAGTATCCCTAAAAATCCGCTATATGGCGTGGGTTGTAAAAGCCCCTGTTGGGTTATATAATATAACCACTCAAACTAGGGTGTTCAACGGATGTATTTATTTATCAATTATATAATCAAAATATCAACACACCGTTGTACATAGGGCTTTCAATGGGGAACAAAAATTATGACATTTCAGCGTGACAGTCTAAGCCTAGATATGGTTGTGGTCAGAAAATGAATGCGTTGCCATTTTTTCCGCGACACTTGATACAGTAATGGATTAGATGTGTACACATCTAAGAGGATTGAGTTACACACGCGTACACTTTAGGCCGTCTATGGACGTCATGATTGCTGAAAAAAAATTAGTATTGCGATTCAAGTTTTTTTCGCGTAAGTATTGATTACAGCGTCATCTATTGGTCGAAATATTAGGTAATAAAAAATGCTGCCTTTTAATAGTGCCTATTTTTACTGCACGCTTGATACAGCAATAATAGATTATAATAATAAATAAATAAATATTAAGGGACAATTATACACAAATCGTAATTTTAAATAAAAGTTCGTCGATAAAATTGATTCTATCAACCATTCATAATCGTTAGATTTGGCAAACAATATGTTTTTGCTACATCACTACAAACATCAACAGAAAACTGTCAAAATGTGTTTAAAAAATAATCAGACTGTAGCGCGCAGCGTGGAGTAGAGAGAATAGCCAGTCATAGCACACTCACACACGTCGATCAGTTGTGTCGCAAAGCACGATTGCTTCACATGTTACACAAATAACCAATAAAATCCATTTGTCTGTTGACTGACAAGACAATGAACAAAAACGCTCAATATTCAGTTGAAAACTTGCGAGCAGCCTTAAGAATGGCCGTCATCAATCTATGGCGGCCATTTTGTTTTATCCGAGACATCGATTACACGGAGTAACCCAAGGAATCTTGATGAATCGATTGACATGACAAGGGTTCGTTAAAGTCGGTGTACGTAGACAAACAAAATATAATATGTATGGACACGTAGTATTAATTTCCGAACAAAAAACGTGAGTTATTAGTTTACAACATCAGGACTGCATTTTCACTGCATTTTGTAGACTATAATGAGGCGAAAATGTGATTCAAAATTATTTTTTTATACGAAGTTTGAATGCCCAGGTACCGATACTCACTTTAATACAATATGGTAAGTTCAAAATAAATCGGCTGCCGTACTCATATTAAATAATTAAACAAATTGATGAATATCCGATATCCTTATCAACGTTATAGCATTAGGTAATAATAGCACGAAAGCCAAAAAGTCATGACATACTTTTTTGTTGCACCAAAAATAAAGTTGTAACGAGCATAGTTGATATAATCGATGTCTTTGACGTGTCAGTAAATTAATAGGGTGTAGCGTTTAACTCTCGGATAATGAATGGTGATATATTATAATGAACTTTTAACCTTTGAATAAATGCATTATAAGGGCTGGCCTGTTAACATGGCTGGTTAATGAACATAATAATCTGAGTTATTAAAATCTAGATAAGTAATGAGCATTCACCAAAGTAATTCATAATCATAACTTCGAAATATTACGATATTTTGTGTTAAAAATGAAATTTTTATATGCAGAGTTGGCTTTTACTGGAAAGTAGAGAAATAGCACGTTTTGGGAACGGTCAACAAGCTGAAATACGTTCGATCTACTCCGCTTACGTTCACAAATGAATGCGATATAGAATTATACTGTGGGGTAACGTTGACCCAACTATATTGCAAAAACGCCTAACGAACTCTCCAATGAAGGAGACATAAGTACATGAAAAAAATCACGTTTTTAGGGTTCCGTAGTCAACTAGGAACCCTTATAGTTTCGCCATGTCCGTCTGTCCGTCTGTCCGTCCGCGGCTTAGCTCCGTGATCATTAGTACTAGAAAGCTGAAATTTGGTATGAGTATGTTTATGTATCACGCCGACAAAACGGTAAAATAAAAACTAAAAAACGATTTTTTTTTGGGGTACCTCTCGAACACCTAAAGTGGGGGTGAATTTTTTTTTCGTTCCAACACTAGTATGTGGGGTATCGTTGAATAGGTCTTTAAAAAATAATAGGGGTCTCCAAACATTTTTTTTTGATAAAGTCAGCAGTTTCGTAAATATTCGCTTCGAAAATAAAAAAAATAGTGTCCCCCCCCTCTAACTTTTCAACCACGGGTCAAAAAATTATGAAAAAATTCATGAACATGAGGCCTTATAAGTACTTTCAACGAAAACTATATTGAACAAAATCGGTTAAGCCGTTTTTGAGTTATCGCAAAATTTCATAATTTCCTTTAAAGGACGTAAGTTGACTTCCAGAAGGTAATAAGTAACTACAGTTACTTTGGCGTTTACGACCTTTTTATAGAGCTTGAAATCTTGCTCGTAACTTAAGTCTATTGTGAAGGATGAGCAACTACGGAACCCTTCACTGAGCGTGGCCCGACATGCTCTTGGCCGGTTTTATTAATTACAAGATGCTTTCAAACAAACGATTCCCGCCATTTAACAAACATTTCATACGCTCTTGAACTGATTTCAAATCCGTTTTGTTCTCAAACATAATTTTTACTAGTTTGAATCTCAATTTCAAACGCATTTTTGTGTTAGTCTATAGGTATATAATGTGGTTTGTTACGTGGTTGGCGCACCGCGGGAGCCTGATTAATGATTAATGATTCAATTATTAAATCACACCACGCATCATTTCCCGCAATCAATCAATGTTGATAACACCATCGGCTTACTGCGACGTCGATTAGGATTAGGTTTTCATTACCGCTTTATATCGCAAAGACGAGGCAAGTGAAGTACAAGGGGACTATTTATTGGGATACCTACAAAATTGTAAAATGAAAACATCGTACCGTTTATCGCATCGGAAAGATGGGCTTCTTCTTCCGGGTACATACGGTTTTATGTCCACTACACGCATCATTCGAATCCCCTGGAGTTTTTTTTTTAATCACTTGAACTGTATCACGGCTGATGAGCCCTCACTACCAGTAGTCGGCTTTTGTGGGGGAGTATAACCCGCTGATGGGATTATCTCCGTGAATGTTTATGTATTGTGTGTGTTTATTTAATGTGTATGTAGTTAAGGAACCATCACGCATATAGTAACGAACCCTAAAATACTCAAGGCTAACATTGTATTATTTTATTACCTTGCTATTCAGTTCTAGTTAATTTGACTAATCCTCTGTCAAGAACAAACTCTATTCATAATGTCACGTACGGGTGATAAAATCAATATTTTATGACTTAAAGGAAAATTTGAGCGTTACTAATATGCCTGACGATTTCTACTACGCATTGTGTGACGCATGTGACGAATATAAAAGGAGTGCTGCGACACCCCAGCATCATTCCGGGTCAGCTCCTCTCACCGTACAGTACTAATCTTGCGACTTGTAATACAGTCATTATAATCTCTGAATCTATAAATTACGTTGTTTTAATCAACTCCGAAGTAGCATCTCCCTCGAACCAGCTCAGCGTGTCTTCGAAATTGAAAAGGCTCCCTGGTGGACGACTTTTCTGGCGCAGCCGGTAGGATCTTCCAGAGACATCCAGGTGATAGACGATTTGAAGTAAGTGGCCACCCTTTAAATTTCTGCCCTGCGAGTCGCTTCTATTAAGAACTTGCTGGAAGACGTCCCTACATATATACACTCACTTTGCGAGCACGCCGCTGCGAATTTGAGTTGGGGAGGAATAACGAATTCAGATTGAGATAAAATCCACTGAGAGGAGATACTAGACTTTTGGAATCGGGAGGATCCAAAAGGTGGAGAAACTCACTCAAACACCGTTCCTTCCTTATCAAACCTTTTAATAATTGCCTTGTATTTTTTTTATAATAATTTGTCATTTATTTTATGTAAATGTAATATTTTTTTTCTTTTTTATATTGTATATTTGTGTGTGATTATTGTGTGTAAATTGTGAATGCCAAATGGGATTATTACGCTTTTAAATAATCGGGAGTGTACTACCATTCTTATAAAAATAGTACACGATTTAAGGGCTAGTCCTTGCACATTAATATCGCTAGACAATTTAAACCGTGCATACTCGCTGTACCTTATTAAAATAAAATACATAACATCTTTAGAAAAATTTGCCATTAAAATACACCAAATAAACTTTTAATTTAGCAAATTTATTCTATTACATTGTTCTTCGGTTCTATGGACTTGTTGGCACAGGCAGTCGAAAGTCGAAACATGAATCAGGCGCAAGCCCAGGCTCAAGCCCAGGCTCAGGCCCAGGTTCACAGTCAGCCTCAAACAACTTCGAATCAAGCAGATCAATTAGCCAGTCAAATGCATGACGAATTAAATTTAGAGAATGAAAGATCTAGCTATGAAGAAGGAACTGACGACGTTGGGAGATATTCACCCTACCGTCCTGAAATACCAGCAGGCTACGCTAGAGTGGAATATCAATGCCCAATGCATAATATACCTCCTTTAAGAGTGCCAACTGTTCAGGAAACGAATATCAATCGTAACATGTTATATGTACCAACCTTAGGGGAAATGATGAAAATCATTCCAACTTATAATGGAGATCCGCGTCAACTCAGTCGGTTCTTACGCAAATGCGATTTTGTGTTGCTACAATTTAGGGATGGGCCTGAAGATCGTTATGCTTATATATTAGAAGTGATAACTTCGCGTTTAGTGGATAAAGCAGCAGAATTGGTATCGGAAAATGATTACCTGGCACAGAATTGGCCATTGTTAAAGTCTCTTCTTATCCAACATTTTGGAGACCAACGTACGGAAAAACATTTAAAAACTGAATTAGAAACATTAACTATAAAACATGGGGAAAAGTTAAATGATTTTTGTGCTAGAATCCAGTCCATTAAAAATCAACTATTTGCAAAACTAACAGAAAGTTATGACGAATCGACTATGCAAATAAAAATGAATATTTACAACCATACAGCGTTAGAAGTATTTTTATACAACATTCCTGAAAGAATATTGCGAGCCATACAGATTAAAGAACCAAAATCTTTAGAAGAAGCACTTAAGTACGCACTAGAACAAGCCTATTTTGATGAGCATTATTACAAGAACAGAAAAATTCAAAAACCAAATACTAATAGTAATAATCATCAAAATAAAAACCAAAATAATTCGCATAACCCGAATTTCGGTGCAAACACGTCCAATTATAATAACTATTATTATTATTATCTCCTTTATTCATCTTTTGTCTTAGGCTAGGTTTTTAACAATAAATTTATATAAAAAGTAAAATACAATAAAGTAATTACAAAATATAAATACATTATAAAAAACCTAACCTAGGGTGCCGCCGGCAGCGGGGCAGGGCCCAGGCTCCCGGTGGTTAGGGCTGCAGAGAGAGGAACCTCCTGACAATGCGCGCCGTGTCCAGGAGTACCGCCTTCTGTATTTGACCCTTGATCCAGCCATCTAGCGAGAGTCTCTTAAGATGTTTGTCGAGACTCTTCGCTATAAGACCGTTCGCCGAAACGACTATCGGGACAATGATCGTCGAGTCAACATCCCACATGGCGGTTACCTCGTGAGCCAAGTCAAGGTACTTGCTGAGTTTGTCCTTCTCAGCCTTCACGAGGTTCTCGTCATGCGGGATGGTGATGTCGATGAGCACTGCCTGGCGCTAACGACGTAATAATTATTATTATTATTATTTAAGAGTTTCACTCTTATCGGTGCAGTTCTCTCCAGTCCGTTCTACTTAACGCCAGTTCCTTGACTTCCCGATACGACCCGACGTCTGCCTTTTTCTTGATCTGGTCCAAATAGCTAATCCTCGGCCTTCCTCTTCCTCTCCTTCCCTCAATTTTCCCCTCCATTATCTTTTGTATTAGATCGTCGTGTCGTATCAAATGACCTATCATTTTCCCTCTTCGAGTTTCTATTGTATGAAGTATATGTCTCTTCTCCTTTACCCTTTCCAATACTTCCTCATTGGCGACTCTTTCTGTCCAGCTTATTCCCTCCATCCTTCGCCAGCACTACATCTCGAACGCCTCAAGCTTTTCTCTGTCCCGTTGTGTCATGGTCCACGTCTCGCAGCCATAAAATGCAATGCTCCAAATATAAGTTTTAATTAAACGTTTTCTTATAGATTTGGCCATTTTTGACTTAAAAATATGTTTTTTACTGTGAAAAGCGTTTTTAGCTATTGCTATTCTAGTTTTAATATCTGTAGTGCATCTCGAGTCTTCTGTTATTATACTGCCTAAATATTGAAATTTTTGGACTTGCTGTAGTACTGTGTTATTTATTTTAATTTCATGTATTTCTCTGACAGCCAGGCGGCACTAAAAGCGTTAGACAAACAGATGGTAAGCTCGTCCTTGGTAAAGGAATGCAGAGTAGCCCTGAACAAACTTGGAGAACACACAAGGACTACGGTAGCATGGGTACCGGGACATCAGGGTGTGACAGGAAATGAAAGGGCAGATGAGATGGCAAGGCTAGGAGCAGAAAGGGAACTCATAGGACCCGAACCTGCCCTGCCAA
The DNA here is from genome assembly GCA_905147355.2 of Apotomis turbidana. Lineage (NCBI taxonomy): Eukaryota > Metazoa > Arthropoda > Insecta > Lepidoptera > Tortricidae > Apotomis > Apotomis turbidana. Next base: position 8,651,497 of record LR990301.1, read on the forward strand.
TATCGGCAGAAGTCACGAAAGGAGTTATAGCTAGGCTAATGGAGGAAGAGGCTAGCAGACAATGGCAAGAGACGACGGACTGTCGACAATCGAAGATGATCCTAGGAGGAATCAACAGAAAAAGGACCAGGTATCTACTGGAACTAGGTAAGAAAACTCTCAGATTATTAACAGGCATAATCACGGGACACAACAGCCTTAACAGGCACCTACACATTATGGGAGTAGTAAGTGATCCATACTGCGCGCACTGTGGCCAGGAGGAGACGAGTAAGCATGTTATAGCAGTGTGGCATGTATGCGATAGTACGCTATAGCATCTTCAGAAAAGATAAACTAGAAGAGGAAGAGCTGAGGGACATTAACCTTAAGGATGTCCTTTCCTTCTGCAGGAGAACAAGAAGATTCGTGGAAGAAGGCTGTATGGGAGCGCCGCCGGGACAGTAACCGTTGGCTCCAATTGGGAATTGGGCTGAATGAACGCAGCCAAGCGATCGACAGCCCGCCTGTTTCCGGCCGGGCGTCCCTACACCAAATCAAATCAAATCAAAATCAATGTATTTCTCTGTGTTTAGATATTATTAGTGTCTTGGTTTTATTTAAATTTATCTTTAAATCGAAGTCTCGGAAAGTTGTGTCCATTATGTTTAAAATTGTTTCCAACTGTGTGCTGTTTTCCGCTAAAACTGCTATATCATCTGCAAATCTAATAAATGTAATTCTATTTCCGTTAAATTTAACACCTTCTGTTGTATTTTCTATAATTTTATCAATTGCACTTTGAATGAATAAGTTGAATATGAGCGGCGAGAGTGAACACCCCTGTCTGACTCCTTGTCGGATCTTAGCCTTTCCCTTCTCGTCCCCTACTTGTTTGATTGTTTCTTGGTTATGATAAAGTTCGTATATTATTCTCCTGTCTCGATAATCAAGTCCTGCATCTTTTAAGGCTTTCATCATTTTCTTCCAGTTTACTTTATCAAAAGCTTTTTCTAGGTCTATGAATGCTATGTGTGTATTAAGACCAATGTCTAATCGCCTATCTACAATCATTCGAAGTGCTAAAATGGCTTCTCTAGTACCTTTATTCTGTCTGAACCCGTATTGGTCTTCTCCTAGAAGTGATTCTATTTTAGGTCTAATTCTATTTTGAATGATCTTTAACAAAATTTTGGATGCTTGCGAAATAAGGCTGAGCGTTCGATGCTCTTCACATTTTAATGTCTTGGGTTTCTTTGGAAGGGGTATAGTTTTACTTATTTGAAAATCCTTTGGTATGGTTCCAGTCTTGTGCATATCCTTAACAATGTCATATATTTCATTTAATAATAGGTCATTCGAGTATTTAATTAGTTCGATGTAAATATTATCACTACTAGCAGCTTTTCCATTTCCTATGCTATTTATTGCTTTGTCAAATTCTTCTCTCATAATCACCGGTCCCTTTTTGTCTTCGTCTTCCTCTGACTCCTGTCCTATGTCATCTATATGTAATCCTTCCCCATCATATAGAAGTTCTATGTATCTTTTCCATCTTTCCATTATGAGTTTGTTATCCAATAGTTATTCGTTATTTTCATTTAGTATTGCAGTGCTTCTAGTTTTATTTGCTTTGTTTAAATTCTTAATACTGTTGTACGCTTTGTCGATTTGCCCTGTATTCATATGTTTTTCTATGTTTTCACATTCATTTTCTATATATTGTTGCTCGCTTTTTCTGCATTCTAATGTTATTTTATTTGTAAGCTTTTTGTATTCCGCAACACTGCTTGCATCATTTTTATTTCTTAAACTTCTTTTTACCATTAACTCTATTATATCATTATTCATCCATTTCTTTCTAGGCTTAATTTTACCTTTCTCGAGACACTCTGTAGCGCTATTATTTATAATGTCACGTATATTACTCCATCTATTCTCTATGCATTTACTCTCTTGTGGATTAATACTTTTCTTATATGTTTCTAACTTATCTCCTATACTATTACTATATTGCACATAAGTATTGCTTTCCTTTAATTTATTGAGATCTATCGTTTTGGGTTTATTATTTCTTTTGGTTTTACTTAAATCTAAATTAATTTTGCTTACAAGTAGATTATGATCGGTGTTGAGATCAGCACCCGGGTATGTTTTACATGCTGTAGCATATTTCTTGTATCTTTTCTTTACTATGATGTAGTCTAGTTGATATCGTGCTATATCTCCGGGCATTTTCCAAGTATACAGCCTTCTCTTTGGTTGTTTAAATAATGTATTCAATATTGTCATGTCGTTCTCCTTACAAAATTGTATTAATCTCTCTCCTCTAGCATTTCTGTTCCCGAGACCAAAATCCCCCATTACACCTTCTACTCTACCCTCCCCGACAACGGCACTAAAGTCTCCCATTACAATTAGGTTATCCTTTTCCTTTAGTGAATTTGTTATTGTATCTATTTGTTCATATATTTCTTCTATTTCTTCATCTGTGTAATCTCTAGTTGGCATGTATACTTGGATTATCACTAAATTGGATGACGATGAGATCTATATCTTAACTACAGTAATTCTGTCACTGTGGTGGATAGTGTTGTCGACTAGATTACCAAAGGTTTTATTTAAGATTATTGCAGTTCCATTACTTCCTTTCTTTTCTCCTGTATAAATTACTCTATATTTATCACTCCAGTAATCCCCACTACCTTCCCATCTCACTTCACATAGCCCTAAAATATCTATTTTCAACCTATCCATCTCTTGTTTAGGTTCCTCTAATTTTCCTGGCACTAACATTGTTCTCACGTTCCAAGTCCCTATTTGACAAGGATTTCGCATGATGACGACCGGGGTAGCCTTGCTCCTACCTCTGCCTGACTCGGACCGCCACGGGATATGACATCGTGGAAGCCCGTTGTCAAGAACTTCATTACTTTTTGTGGACATTTTTTCAAACTGCATTAATGGGAAAATAGTGCAGTGGTTTCCCATTGCCTTCTGCACTGCAGTATCCTGACCGTTTTCACTGTTGCAGCGAGCGCTCAGAAAAATCTACTACAGGGCCATTCTGGGATCCATTCCCTCTGCCCCTGTGTAGTACTAACAGTACTGCTGCCCTCTGTTAGGGTCCAGGTTAATGTCCCTGTGACATGCCTCTTCCGCCTGCTTCGCCGTACTAATGGTTTCCATCTCCGCCTATTCAGCCGTTGAGGTCTTCACCCGTAACCCTGGGCACGGGCTCCGCGATATACCCCGCAGAACTGGGTCCCTGTGTAACTTAGCCACCTCATCACTCCGGCCTACTGAAGCAACGAGGTGCCCACCCCCGCGACAAGGACGCGCCGCACAGGAATTACCCAAGTGAGAGATTGAGAAGGTGGCTCAATCTCCCCAGGGGCCGGGTTAATGGCCGTGTTTTATCCCACGAGCAAAGGTTATAATAACTATACCCCAAGAAATAATTTTCAATCCTTTCGACCACAAGGTCAGCAACATCATAATAACGGGAACAGGTTTCCGAAACCACAAAATGACTGGCAGAATCAACCAAATAATCAAACGTCAACTGTTAGGTCAAATCAGGCTGGAAATAAACCTGCATTTACCCCGCGTCCAAAACCATCGACGCCGAAACCGAGTACAACTAATTTGAACTTACATCAAATGTACCCATTAGAAAAGTACAGATGTAGCTGTACAAATGACGAAACGTGTGCTTTAAAAAACCCTGAATTTTACCATTCAGGACTTCCGTATCCGAAAAATCGTTATTATTTCAGAGAACATAATGAGCTCTGTAATGGGATACTGGAGACTAATCCGCCCCCAGAACCATCGACCTCAAGAAATTTTCAGGTAAAGGCCTCCAGCGAAAAACAAAACCCATAAAGAATTTCTTACCCTTCATTATAGTACCCGATCAAAATTTAAAGTTATTAATTGATACAGGCAGTTCGCGATGTTTTCTAAGTAATTCCGTTATGAATAAATTCTACTCAGAATATAAGCATATTGAGCCATTCGACGTGATTACGACACACGCCATTAGCAAACATAATACGGTCATAAAAATCCCGCTCTTCAATATATTCAACGAGGACCGTGACCATAAATTTTATATATATGACATCAACCAAGAATAAGACGGATTATTGGGCATGGATTTATTAAAACAATTAAACACTAAAATTGATTTAGAAAATAAATTATTAATTACAAAACAGGCACAAATTCCAATTCAATTGTCAAATACTAGGGAAGTAAAAGTCCCGATATTAACTATAACGGTGCCACCGCGTACGGAACAAAGGGTCATAATCCCAACATTATTGTTAAATGGAGAAGGAATTCTTGACCGAGTTAAATTCTCGGAAAAACTCTCAATGCCTTGTGCACTAATTCATTGCAACAATGGTTTTGCGCAAAGTACAATTCAAAACTCAAGTGAAAAGGAAATGAGCATAGATATTTTCTCACCTTTTGAAGTTAAAAGCTTCAATAATATAGTATTGTGTAATCACATAAGTAACGAAGACCATGACCTTCTATTAGTTGAAAACTTGGAAAAATTACGAACAGAACATATGAATTCTGAGGAAAGAGAGGCAATCACTCAATTATGTCATGAATATAGAGATATATTTTTTCATGATCAAATTCCTCTTACTTTCACCCATGAAATTAAACATCATGTTAGGACTAAAGATGTGTCACCGATTTATATTAAACCATATAGACAATCTCCGGGACAAGTTGCCGAAATTAAAAAACAAATTGACAAACTATTGAAATCAGATATAATTCGACCTTCTTATTCACCATGGAATGCACCCGTCCACATCATTCCCAAAAAGATGGACGCATCCCAAGAACAAAAATATAGGATGGTTATTGATTATAGAAAACTCAATGAGATTACTGTAGATGATAAATACCCCTTGCCAAATATAGAGGATATTTTTGACAAATTAGGGAACAGTACTTATTTTTCTACTTTAGACCTGACCTCCGGATACCATCAAATAGAAGTGAATCCTGATGACCAATCAAAACTGGCCTTCAGCACAAATAATGGACTTCGAACTTTCGAATTTAAGCGCATGCCTTTCGGGTTGAAGACGGCTCCAGCGACATTCCAGAGAGCGATGGATAACATCCTACAAGGAATACAAGGAACCCATTGTCTTGTTTACTTAGATGACATAATCATATTTTCTGCAACATTCCCAGAACACTTGGTTAGAGTAAAGAAAGTATTCGAAACACTTAGAAAAGCAAACTTAAAAGTGCTGTTAGACAAATCAGAATTCCTTAGAAAGGAAGTTCTCTATTTGGGACATAACATTACTCCAGAAGGACTTAAGCCTAATGAGGACAAAATCAAAGCCGTTCTAAACTATCCTCTTCCTAAATCTGTTAAAGAAATAAAAAGTTTTCTCGGATTAATAGGATATTATAGAAAGTTTATCCCAGATTTTGCAAAAATAACCAAACCTATGACGCAGATGCTAAAAAAGGGACAAAAAGTTGAGACGACTGAAGAGCTAATAAACGCTTTTGAAACGTGTAAAACACTCTTAACAAACGCCCAATCTTACAATATCCAGACTTCAATAAACCATTTATCATAACCACAGATGCATCAAATTATGCATTAGGCGCAGTCCTTTCACAAGGAACAATAGGCAGTGATAAGCCTATAGCCTACGCCAGTCGAACGTTAAACAGTGCTGAACAGAGATACAGCACAATTGAAAAAGAGTTACTAGCAGTACTATGGGGAGTTAGATATTTCCGACCATATCTGTATGGGAAGAAATTTCAAATATATACAGATCACAGACCACTAGCGTGGCTTTACTCACTTAAAGAGCCTAACAGTAAATTAACACGATGGAGACTTAGACAAGAATATGATTTTGATATAATATATAAACAAGGGAAACAAAACACAAATGCTGATGCCTTATCCAGAATACAATTAAATATTTTAAACATTAATGACGACCCTAATTCTGACTATCAAAATATGCCCACGACTTCAGCCCCAGACTCTACATCAGATAATTCAAGTCATATTAATATACCTGATAATATTTCTGAAACAACTATGACAGCATCTGAGGATGAAAGCGAAAATGAATATGAAGAAATATTAAATAAAAGGATTATATTATCCCAGTCTTATACGAAGCTGTTGACATTAAACCAATCAAATTTTAATGACTCATTGGTATCGAGACGAAATAAAAATAATCAGTAAACTAAAAGTTTTAGACGTTTTCCTACCATTAGAGCCTAAAACAATCGAAATTTTTATTAAATTACATCTAGATCCGAATAAGAAATACTTTGTATATTTTAATTCTCCACAAATAAGGAAATCTTTTAATGAGACCGTTTCAAAATGGTTTGATAAAAATTCTATACCATTTATAGAATGTACAAAAAGAATAACTGTTTTGCATGATGAGACAGAACAAAAGGATATAATACTTAAGTACCATGAAGGTAAAACCTGTCATCGAGGTATAAACGAAACCTATAAGAAACTAAAAAGACAATATTATTTCCCTAAGATGAAGGAAATAATTGCAAGTGTTATTAATAGCTGTGACGTCTGTAAAAGAATGAAATATGATAGAAAACCCTTAAAACCTTTAATACAACTCACTCAAACACAACAGAAACCGTTTGAGGAATTGTTCATAGACCTTTTCAAAATTGATGGAAATCTATATTTAACACTTATTGATGCTTTTAGTAAAATGGGTCAAGCCATTCTCATTTCTAACAGATCCACCCCAGAAGTTATTAGATCACTAATTAAATACTTCTCACATTACGGTTTACCACAAAAGATAAGTTGTGACCCTGGATCTGAATTTAATAATGCCTTAATGAAGGAATTATTAAATTTATATAAAATTAACTTACATATTGGAACACCGAATAATCCACAATCAATGGGATTAATTGAGAGATTCCACAGCACTATAATAGAAACTTACCGATTAGCGAAATACGAACATAAAAATACTGATGCAACAGACGTTATGACGCAATTATGGCTTATAATAACAGCATACATTCAATGACTGGTTTTACCCCATTTGAAGTAGTTTACGGACACACCGACTCTCGTAGTGTGTTTGACCTTAACTTTAATCATAATTATATGCAACAACTTATAAAAGATCATTACAAACGAACGAAAATCTTATATCAGATAATTACAGAAAAAATGCTTGAGTCAAAAGAATTAACTAGAGAAAGGTCAATAGCCTCTACCACACAGAATATCTCTAAAGGAGATAAAATTTATACGAAAATGGTTAACAAAAGGTTAGCTAAAGATAAACCCAAGTATGAGGAAGCTTTAATAACTGGAACTCCGGTACATAATGTAGCTCCTATAGAAATAAGAGGACCGGGAAACCACCATACCGATTAGGAATATTAAAAGACCTAATAAAATAAGTAAAGTTATAAACCTTATAATGAATAAACAGCAGGACAAAGACCCTTAATAACCAATAGTTCCCCACACCCATATTTGGCATTAGCAATATTATAAATTACTGTGATATCATAAAATGACCTGAATGTCATAATTTTTTTTAATTAAGGCTACCCACATATCAAATCCAAAATTGATATTATGTCATGAAATGACTAGTAAAGTTGCACAACAAAGGAAATGAAACAAATCGAATAAATAACAAGAATTTTTATGAGAAATTATGCTATATAATTCAAATCTAATGTCAATTAACATTTTTAATATACAGTAAATGTTTATATAAAACCTCTTCATGTATAATTAATATACAGTGAAGTAATTGACATTATAAATTGCAATTTGAATTGAGATATAAAGAGAATTCATCTGCATTCTCGCGGCTAAACGCGGCAGTTTGAACTTCCAATTAATAACTCGATGACGAGAATTTAAGTTCAAGGACAATATAAGAGTCGTATAGCATTCTCGTGATATAGCACGGCATACGTTACTCAAAAAGACAGAAAAATGTCAAAACATTGCGCAAAATAAGGGCCCAATCATATAGTTTACATAAATTAGTAGTATGATAAGTTAAATAAATGTAATCTTACTTAATCAACTAAAACTACCTCATTTATGTATAAACTTAGAATAGAATACTTATGTTATCCTTTCCCTTCCCCTTTCCCATAAGAGTGAGACAAGAAGAAATGAGACATGAATAGAAACTCAAAGAAAAAAGAAGAAAAAGACAATCGCAACGCTTGGTAACTGGTTGCACTGACTAATGAAGGAAGACTATCACATTGGTATGTGCACGAGTTAGTACATGGTGTAAGAGTCTAATCAACGCACTTCAGGAAGACGTTTTGTAGTGAAAGTGTAGTGAAGTGAAAAAGAACTAAGTGAAATTTAAGTGTCACGCCGGGAATAGGGCAATAAAATACTTTTAAGGATAATTTAAGATTTAATTATAATAATTATTTCATGTATTTAACCACTGTATAAATATAAAACTAATGTTGTGTACTAATTGTACTAATCTGCTAATATTGTATACAACTAAATTTACAAAAAAAAATATAAACCTATTTTTTTTTATCTTAAGGAGGGAGGAGTTAAGGAACCATCACGCATATAGTAACGAACCCTAAAATACTCAAGGCTAACATTGTATTATTTTATTACCTTGCTATTCAGTTCTAGTTAATTTGACTAATCCTCTGTCAAGAACAAACTCTATTCATAATGTCACGTACGGGTGATAAAATCAATATTTTATGACTTAAAGGAAAACTTGAGCGTTACTAATATGCTTGACGATTTCTACTACGAATTGTGTGACGCATGTGACGAATATAAAAGGAGTGCTGCGACACCCCAGCATCATTCCGGGTCAGCTCCTCTCACCGTACAGTACTAATCTTGCGACTTGTAATACAGTCATTATAATCTCTGAATCTAAATTACGTTGTTTTAATCAACTCCGAAGTAGCATCTCCCTCGAACCAGCTCAGCGTGTCTTCGAAATTGAAAAGGCTCCCTGGTGGACGACTTTTCTATGTATTGTGTAAAATAATGTTTGTAAACGACGTCTCGTATATTATTCGTTTAGTGTACGTCTATAGAGCTGTCAGTTTTTGCCTGCCTTGAATTTAATTTCGGAAATTACTTGACATTTAAAAAGTTGGAATCGTGACCTTTTGTTGTGGACAGTTTGACTTATAATTTATATATATAAATTACAAGAAAGTTTTACTGTATGCTAATATAAACTCTCGAAACAACCGAACGACTGAAATGGGCTTGGGTCGGCCACTTTCCTGGTATAAATAATAATAATATACATAAATATCAGACAACCTCACACAAATCGATCTAGTTCCAAATTAAGCTCAAGCAGGCGTGTGTTATGGGTACTAGACTACGATATACATACCTACTTATATGGATAAATTTAAACTTAAATACATAGAACAACCATGGCTCAAGCACAAAATATATTCGAGTTCATCACACAAATATTTGCCCTGGCCGGGATTCGAACCCGGGACCGCCGGCTCAGAAGGCAGGTCTCTACAAACCGAGCCAACCGCGTCGTCAAATTGTAAACAAGGTGACATATTTCGTAGAAACTGTTTACGAGGCGGACGGCGTATAAATTATTTACGGAAATTGTGACAATCGATTAAGTCTGCGCCGTCCGTTATAAATTTACTGAAGTGTTTAATGGAACCTGATATTTACATAATAATATTGTTTCAGTAAGCAGACTCTTTAATCTAATTAAAACCGTGGTGCGACTTATATAATTATTGTATTTAGCGGTTTACACTCACGTGAAATTGTCAGCAGTCCCTGATGAAGAGCTTCATACGAGTTCGAAATAGTTATGTCGGACCGTTCTTGACAATTTCACGTGAGTGTAAAGCGCTTAATACAATGATTAAGCAGTAACTTTGTGGGCGGTGTAACAAAATTACTCATACTGACTCATATGTATATCCATAACTAGCTTTTAAACGCGGTGTTGCTCGCATTAAAACACATTTTGACGACGCGATCGGACGAGTTTTGAACTTTGGAGTAACCCTAACTGATTCGCTTTCTGTAGCTTTTATAATTTATTCACTGATTCAAGCCGAAAGCAAATTAGAAACAGTTGATAGCACCTCAAATCCGATCTTAATCACAGGGGCAACAAGGGCCTATCGGTGTAAATCGTGCGGCGGTGACCTTGTAATGCAGCGTCTACGCGTAGGGTTGGCGGTTTAGCTACCGCGGCACAATGAAATAATAATTATTAGGTACTTAATGAAAGATGTTTATTTATTTAAGGTTTAAAATATATTTAGTATAATAGTGTTGACATATGTTATATTATAAATTGCTTACCTTTATATATTTTCTGTTTTTGCGACTTACTTTAAACATTTTATTATTCTCTTTAATTACGGCGAAGATTCGAAATCGTACGAACAGTTTTTTCAAAAAATCTAATGGGAAGCATTCACAAGGCATATCAAAAGTTATATGCTGCATCTCGGCCAACAAACTGTTTCCCAATGTTTGAGACAGATCGTCTTTATTTTTAATAAAATAGGTATGAATTCCTTTCCTTGAATGTATTTTCAAGCAATATGAACCTCTAGCAGCCATAATAGTTTTGTTTGCGCGGCGGTACATCGAAAAGTATGAAAACGAATACGACGCGGCGCGAGCGAACAATGTGAATTGATTCGAGCAGAGACGGCGGCGGCCCTTTGAGTCGCCGAGCCGGGCTCGACTTTCCCCACCTCGCGCGTCCCGCGCTTGCCCCCGCTCGCCCCCGCTCGCCCCACGACACGCACACATAGCCGCGAGTTCTGTTACTGCACACAAGTGTCAGTGTCGTTTCTTTTTACGTCAGTATATATATTCTTTGTCTTAATTATATCCAGAGACAAAGGGTAAATTGATACAACACATTTTACTCTCCAATGTCATCAGGTAGGTATTAAATCGTATTGAAACGGAAAGGTTGAAGGGTATGGTTTAATTCGTACAAGGGTTTAATCGAATTAAAAGGGACGGACACTTATCGCGAAATGAGATTTAAATAAAATTGTATTGTTGAGTGGTTTTCTGAAGTACCAATTACTTTTGGGGTAAATTACGGGCAGAAGGTGGCATTTTTGTTAGGATTTAATTTAAGTAAGTTATTATGTTATGGTACTTCAAAAATACCTATTTAACGGAACTCTTTTAACTTAACGTTTTGAGGTGGTCATTTATCATGGGTATATACACCCCAGGCCAAAAGAATGGAAACGAGCTTATATTACTATAGAAACCTGTGATTTCCTGACGGAATAAATACCAAAATCACAATATAAAAATGGGAGAAGTATTATGCTTGTTTGGGGGGCTATTTGTTTGTTCCTCTGGCTATTGAAACGTCTGGTTGTTGGTGCGCGGAGGCAAAGGCGTTCCTGAAAGAGCTTGGGGGTCGCTTGACGGAGAAAGGGTATGATGCTCGCTCCGGATCATTCCTGGCGCAGAGGTTATCGATCGCTGTTCAACGCGGTAACGCAGCGAGCGTGTTGGGAACTTTTGCGCCTTTTTTGTATTTGTTAACATTTTATATTATAAGGGACTGTAAATACACATTACAGTCCCTTATAATATAATTTTTAATATTTGAAACCTTACAAGTTTTAATATTTGATATTAAAATATTTTATTTTCAGAAAAAAATATATATATATAAAAATGATTATAAACATTTTAAAAATCAATAACGCAAATTCTGCTTATGAAAATTGCCAGTGCAACATTTTGTAGAAAGGCAATAAAAAAACGACGTCATGCACTTTGTCTGTATTTTAACAACATGCAGATGTTTTAATAGTGGATGTTCCATTTATTATCTTTTGGCATAACGGTTACTAACATTTACACAAGGAATAATTATTGGAAACTTTAAATATTCAAAGAATAAACTTTGTTTCCACACTTTTGGCCTGGGGTGTAGGTATTTTAAATAGGTACACATAATTTATGACTGTGTCATCATTGTATGTAATGATTGCTAAGTAATAAAAGTAAGATATTTTGAAGGCATGATTTTATTACCGACTGTTCTGATTATTTTCTTTTTATTATTAAATTATTTATAATTCCAATGCAATGAAATATTAAATGTAATTAATTTTATTAAGTACTAAATCGAAAATTATGCATGTTATAGATAAAATATTTAATTTAATTTACAGTAGAATTGTGGCGTTGCCACCTAATATGTATATACTAATAAATATATATTATTTACTTATATACATAAACATACTTATATACAATAAAACACTTAACTAAATAACTACATATTACAAATATAATTACATAGTATAATATAAATAAATAAAGCACTACATACAATATAAGCACATACATAAATAAATAACATAACATAAACAAATATACAAAACCAATACGCAGTCAACTCCGGGACGCGCCGTGTCGACATCGCGAGGCAATGGGCAAGCGCGTGACGTCACAGCGGGCAAGTTCATCTTCGCTGCGCCCGCGCCGCGCCGTGCAGCGGGCGAGTCCACCTGCGCGCGCCCGCGCCGCCCGCCTCCCGCCAGTCGGAATTGCATCTCGACACCGAACTGACGCCGCTCAATGCTGCGACCGCTTACGCTTTCGCGCTTACTTTCTTTTGCTTTCTTTCTGTCTTTACCTTTACTTACCTGTGCTTGTATGCTGGTGTGTGCTAATGGTGATAACCATTAAATCTATTGGACTTAAGCCTGAGTTTGCATTTAAGAGCCTGTAACCATAACAAACCCTCTCCGGTGAGTAACTACTATTCATATTACTACAGAATAAATGTGGAATGAGTGTGGAATTTTCTTAAACGAATTGCTATTAGACTAACCATGTGTATCTTGCGCTATTTAGGAATTCTTACCGTCACTTTCTGCCTCCATCATCACTATCATCAGATCAGCTCCAAGATATCAAATTATTGTAATTTCATGTAAACTTTCTATATACTTAAAAACAATGTGGACAGAGGAACTTTCAAGTCGAAAATCGGTGATAAACATGACACGTTTTTTTTTTTCGTTCGTTCTTTTGATTTTCGCGTATCTGTACTGTCTTTAGAGATTACTGTGCGTGGGACAAGATTGATTTGTGGGAGGTAGTTTGATATGTATTGCTAACTTATTACTTACGAACTGTCCCCCGCGGCGTTGCCTGTTAATCTCACGGGAACACTATTTTTTCGGTATAAAAAGTATCCTTTGTGTTAATTCAGAGTGTCATTTACCTTCATACCAAAATTTCTCAAAATTGGACTAGCCGTTTGAGCATGAAGAAGTAACAAACATACAAACACAAAAACACACTCACAATCTTTCGCCTTTATAATATTATATAATGTGACTAGCTGCGGCATGTCATCTTACGGCAACTCTAGGTACTTTTTGTCAATACAGATAGCTGGTAGCTTAAATATGTGTTAATCCCGGGTGTCAGTTACTTTCATGCCAAATTTCATCAAAATTGGACCATTCGTTTGAGCGTGAAGAAGTAGATAACAATCAAACCCACTCACAAACGGTCGCCTAAGTAGTGTGATAATACTTTTTATTTAGGAGAACCAACTGCTAATACACTGCACAATAGAAACTTAAATTACATAATCACAGCTAGTGTCAATGTTGTGGGATACTCTCCCACAAATCACGTTTAATATTATATTTTAACATATTTGAACTATTTACATTTATATCTATTTAATACAAAAGGTTTAAAATTATTATAATATTTATTTACATATATTTATAACGTTATCTACACACACATACATTCCATATAATATATATTTACACACAAACAATAAGATACACACAATGTTTACATTTCGTCCGTCAATACAATATTGACGTGCCGTCTGCAAGTTTCTTTGTTCGCGGAGCCCGGTTTGGTTAGATAAGGTTTGTGACGTGCGACTAGTACTTACGGCGGCCGACCGGCGCCCGCCCCGCACCGCCAGTCGATGCACCTATCTGACGCGAAGCGCATGCCGCTCTCGACCGATATCGCTATACGATTTCTATCGCTTTCATTTATTACCGTATGCTGTATATTTATATTGTTTCTTCCTTCCGTGCTATTTCTTCTGTGTGCCTATCTTCGAACTTTGGATATACCTTCTGTGTTGTGCTATTTATTTAGACATTATACGTAGTGGAGTTAAAGTGGTTGTTTACATTACTTCTACCACCTAACAACCCTACAGTGGTGACCCCTGAAGGACACATTACCAGGCTGAAGATTTGTCCAGAAAACCGTACGTAGAAACTTCGAGAAACATGAGTAACGGTACCGGTCATAAGAGCGACGCGTAGGCCCCACTACCGAGCGGCTCGGCAGAGCGCGTTTCCACTGCACCTCCGTCGGATGTTTTTAAAGTTGGAGTGCGTGTTCCACCTTTTTGGCCAGAGGAACCGGAGATATGGTTCTCACAAATCGAAGGTCAGTTCGCAATAGCCGGCATAACTAGTGACGTCACGAAATTTCACTACGTCATCAGTCAACTAGATCGACAATTTTCTAAGGAGGTTAAGGATATTATAACGAATCCACCGGCCAACGACAAATACCTCAAGCTAAAAAGCGAACTGATCAGCCGACTCAGTGACACCAAGGAACGGCAGATACAGCAGCTTCTTCATCATGAGGAACTTGGGGATCGCAAACCTTCTCAGTTCCTGCGACACCTTCAAGGGCTGGCAGCCAAGCGCATCACGGACGACGTTCTTCGCATGATGTGGACCGACAGGCTACCTCGGAGTATCCAGACTGTACTCGCGGGGCACCCTACAGCATCGCTGGACATCCTCGCAGACCTCGCAGATAGGGTCCACGACATTGGCCCACGTTGCGCATGCTCATCACACGTCGCTTCTGCGAGCTACAACACCGGGTGCAGTCAACCAGGCTCCAGCAACGACGCCTTGGCGAAGGAAATCGCCGAGCTGAGGAAGCAGGTGCAGGCCTTGAGGACCCAGGACAATCGCAGAGGCAGATCACGATCACGGAATCGCGGCCGCTCCGACAAGCAGACCAGATCCAACACTAGATCCCAGTCTAGTTACCGGAAGTACCCGACTTGCTGGTACCATTCTAAGCATGGCGCGAACGCAAATAGGTGCGTGCAGCCATGTGTCTACGGGAAGTCGGGAAACGCCGCGGGCAGTCGGTAATGGCGACAGCTGATAGCCCTGTTTCTTCTGGTCGCCTGTTTGTCACCGACAGAAGGTCGAAGGCGCAGTTTTTGGTCGACACCGGCAGCGACCTCTGTGTCTTCCCCAAGTCATTTCTGCGCGAGCGTCGAGCACCAACGGACTACAAGCTCACAGCAGCCAACGGGACGACCATCGACACTTTCGGTTATGCGCATCTTAACCTAGACCTCGGACTTCGACGCGAATATCCATGGCGTTTTGTTGTAGCTAATGTTACAAAACCTATTATAGGTGTTGATTTTTTATCGTTTTATAATTTAATAGTAGACTGTAGAAACCAGAAACTAGTTGATAACACCACTAGCTTAGCTTCATCTGCTATTAATGCTTCTTGCGACGATATATTTTCTGTAAAGGTCTTGACTGGCGTGTCTTGCTTTCATCGCTTATTATCACAGGAATTTCCTGAAATCACGCGACCAGCCGGCACGCAACGCACAATACCACACAACACACAACACCACATTCGCACCACTCCAGGTCCCCCAGTATCCTGCGCCCCGAGACGACTTGCTCCAGAAAAGCTGAAGGTAGCAAAGCAAGAATTTGAAGGGATGTTGGCTAACGGTACGGCCCGACCCTCCGAGAGCCCCTGGTCTTCACCGTTGCACTTGGTGCCGAAAAAAGACAAGGGCTGGCGTCCGTGTGGCGACTACCGTCAGCTCAACGCTCGTACCATACCCGACAAATACCCAATTCGTCACTTGCATGACTTTTCTCATAGCATATCTGGTTGTAAGATCTTCAGCACAATTGATCTTGTAAAGGCTTACAACCAGATACCTGTATGTCCAGAGGATATCCCAAAGACGGCCATAACGACCCCGTTCGGAATGTTCGAATTCCCCTTCATGAACTTTGGACTTCGGAACGCGGGTCAATCATTTCAAAGGTTTGTTGACGAAGTAACACGTGGTCTAGACTTCGTCTATTGTTACCTCGACGATTTTTTAATCTTTTTCACAGACGAGGAACAGCACAAACAACACCTGCGCGAAATATTTACTAGACTTCGGGACTACGGCATGGTGATAAATGTGTCTAAGTGCGTCTTCGGCGTTCCCCAGGTAACTTTTTTAGGTTACTTGATCTCGGAGAGCGGTACCAAGCCCCTAGACACTAAAGTCGAAGCCATACGTGACTTTCCGCCTCCTAAGGATGTTAGGCAGCTGAGGAGATTTTTAGGTATGGCCAATTTTTACAGGCGATTCCTGCCTCGTGCCGCCCAAATCCAAGCACCTCTCAATTCACTCCTAGGCGGAGCAGTCAAAGGTTCTACGCCCATTAACCTTACCGGTGATGCTCTCAAGGCTTTCCAAGATACCAAGGAAAGCCTATCCAATGCAGCCCTGCTAGCTCATCCAGACTCGCGAGCCAAGCTGGCATTGGTCACAGATGCATCTTACGTATCTTTGGGCGCAGTATTGCAGCAGCAGCTACCAGACAAGGTATGGCAGCCGTTAGCATTCTTTTCCCGGAAGCTGAGCCCGTCTCAGACCAAATATTCCCCGTACGATCGTGAATTACTCGCGATCTACGAGGCAATCAAATATTTCCGGCATATGCTAGAGGCGAGACACTTCATTGTCTATACTGACCATAAGCCAATCAGTTTTGCTTTCCACGAAAGGAAACATAACTGTTCGCCTAGGCAGTATAGGCACTTAGATTACATTTCCCAGTTCACAACCGATATCAGGCACATATCTGGCAAAGATAATGTTGTGGCCGATGCCTTATCTCGGATTGAGGAACTGGAAATGCCTCTCGATCTCGCTGACCTAGCTAAATCTCAGACGTCTGACCCTGAACTCGCTGAGTACTTGACCTCGTCTTCACTACGCTTGGTAAGGATGACATACCCGGGAAGTTCGGAACCTCTGTACTGCGACGTCAGTACGCCGACTCCCCGACCATTTGTTACTAAGCCGTATCGCAAAACCATCTTCAACAGTCTCCATTCCCTAAGTCACCCTGGAGCCAACACGACTGCTAAGATAGTAGCGCAGCGTTTTGTATGGCCCAGCGTAAGGAAGGACTGCCGAGACTGGGCACGAGCTTGTGTACCGTGCCAACGAGCAAAGGTAAGCCGACATGTATCTGCACCTTTAGGTACTTACGAACTACCTCGTGCTCGCTTCCAGCAGGTACATATTGACCTTATTGGCCCCTTGCCCATGTCTCTAGGTTACCGCTATTGTCTAACCGCCATTGATCGCTTCACACGATGGCCGGAGGTCATGCCAATAGCGGATATTACAGCGGAGACAGTGGCAAAAGCCCTACTTGCTGGCTGGATATCCAGGTTCGGGTGTCCTACAGATATTGTGACAGATCGTGGTCGACAATTTGAGTCCACACTGTTCCAATACCTTGCCAAAGTCATCGGCTTCAAACACAAGCGGACAACGGCGTATCACCCTGCATGTAATGGAATTGTGGAGCGCTTCCACAGACAGCTCAAAGCCGCCATTACATGCCACGCCGACAGCAATTGGTCCGAGATATTGCCCCAAGTCCTTCTCGGCATACGAAGCGCCTTCAAGGAAGATTTGCAAGCTTCCTCTGCCGAATTACTATACGGTGAGCCTTTGCGCCTTCCAGGCGAATTTTTTGACCCAAGCGTACCCGGTACCACGGATATTACCGACTTCACTGCCAGGTTACGCTCATTTGCCTTCAAGCTGCAACCGAGTCCAGCTTCACGCCATAATAAGGACAAGATCTTTGTGTTCAAGGAATTAGCGACGGCAGAACACGTCTTCCTGCGTGAAGACGCTTCACGTCCTCCTCTGACACCTGCATACTCAGGTCCACACAAAGTGCTAGACAGAACTGGTAAGGTTTTCAATCTTCTCATAAAAGGAAAACCGGTTTCCGTCACAATAGACCGCCTAAAACCGGCATATTACCTGTCGGACGGCCTAGATTCAGCCAAGGACCAGGATACCGTCAAGCCTGTCAAACCACCAGACATAGCTCGCCAAGCACTAAATAAAAAGGTGAGTCTGAATCCAAATCCTAACTCGGTTCCTTCAAACGAACCTAAAACTACCCGTTCAGGAAGACAAGTACGTTTCCCGGACTATTATCGCCCCTAACCAGGTCTCTGGAGGGGAGTGATGTGGGATACTCTCCCACAAATCACGTTTAATATTATATTTTAACATATTTAAACTATTTACATTTATATCTATTTAATACAAAAGGTTTAAAATTATTATAATATTTATTTACATATATTTATAACATTATCTACGCACACATACATTCCATATAATATATATTTACACACAAACAATAAGATACACACAATGTTTACATTTCGTCCGTCAATACAATATTGACGTGCCGTCTGCAAGTTTCTTTGTTCGCGGAGCCCGGTTTGGTTAGATAAGGTTTGTGACGTGCGACTAGTACTTACGGCGGCCGACCGGCGCCCGCCCCGCACCGCCAGTCGATGCACCTATCTGACGCGAAGCGCATGCCGCTCTCGACCGATATCGCTATACGATTTCTATCGCTTTCATTTATTACCGTATGCTGTATATTTATATTGTTTCTTCCTTCCGTGCTATTTCTTATGTGTGCCTATCTTCGAACTTTGGATATACCTTCTGTGTTGTGCTATTTATTTAGACATTATACGTAGTGGAGTTAAAGTGGTTGTTTACATTACTTCCACCATCTAACAACCCTACAATGTTAAACATTCACCATCCCAGCGTAGACATATTTCAATATCCCGCGAATTTCAATAATAAACAGTAATCATCAATCAATAAACGGATTAAACTAAAAGCCATTTCGCATTCCAGATTAGCTAGTTCATTGATAATTGAAATCCGATATCGTTGACGGATGGACAGTATTATTTGTATGAGCAGGAAATGGAAGTTACTCGCTTTTATCCTCGGTTTTGCGTGCGGCAAATTTTAATAGGACATTACTACAGAGGCCGGAAAAATGCGAATTGCCTACCGAGTAGGTATAGCATAAAAAAACATCGGAAACAACATGAAATATATACAATTCGGTTACCAAATGTCAAAAGCTTTTCTTTATAATATTCTGTTTAAACATGCATATATATTTTTTAAAGGCTTCTAATCTCATCAGATCAGAAAAAAACTTCAAAAATTTTTTTTCAGATATTTTTTTTAGTTTAGTTTAAAATTGTAATATTAAAAGCTATGTATCCTTATAAAGTTATGTATTAAAATGAAGGCTGTATTTTTTTAATATCATTGATGTTATGTAATTAAAACTGCAAACATCGCTTAATGTTCTTTTTTTGCTTGGCGTAGTGGCACAGAATAGATAATAGTACAAGTACAGAAGGCACACTACTTTGATCTTTACAAAAGCCGCTTTTTTTAGCCGAAAAAATATGATTTATGGCCCTTCTAAAGTCGTCTTCCCCAGCGCAAGCCAAACGGAACGTTAAAGCTGCGTGCCAACGGTAAAAATGAATTGGCTCGCTTGCCGCGTCGCCGAGAGCGAGGGCTGTCAACGACTAAAAATAAAAATGTATTTCCCATTTATTTCTTGCATTCAATATAGAGAGTAATATGTTTATATTCTTCATACATTATACATATTTATTATTTCATTATTTAACTATAAAATAATCAATCACAGAATTTCGACGAATTGAATCCACCACCAGGCCGCAAAACATTTTAGCTTTATTTTTAAACATTTTAATACGTATAATATAATAAAATTATGCAACGAATGCGTTACCTTAACATGCAATTAAATTCTTGAGCTTCATTTTGTTTTTGCTTAGTTGTCCGATATTTATTTATTTGTTCATATATATTCATCACTATACACCTAGTATAAAACAAAGTCGTTTCCTGCTGTCTGTCTGTCTGCCCCTATGTAGGTATGCTTAGATCTTTAAAAATACGCACGGACGCACCGTGCGAAGCCGGGACGGGTCGCTAGTTACAAATAAAACATGTATAAAGGCGAACTTATCCCTATTAGGGATCTCTTCCAATACATTTCTTTTAACTCTTTATTTATATATTTTATATATTCACCTATCAAACTATCACTCAATCGTTTATTCATTACTTACAAGTAATTTTACAAACTTGATATCAAATATTATTATAAAAACCTCTATGATTGTTGATTTAGTAGTAGACATACTTATATATTTTACTAGAATTTAAATTGACAAATATCAGCAAATAATCAATTCAAAGTTACATAAGTACTTAACAATTAAAATTGATCTGAGTAACCAGTGTTAAATATGGAAGTAGATACACCTGCAATATGTTTCTTATTATTATTCAGTAACTACTTATTATATATTATGTTAATTTTCTTACCTATCGGCATCCTTCGGACGTGTTGGGAGAACGAAAAACGCGTGATTCCAATTTCGATCATTGTTCCTACAACCCGCTGCGATACAATATCTTTTCGCTGTCTTTTTACTCATTTAAACACTTTATATTATAATATAACACTGGTATCAACAGATGAATGAGGAACGTTCACTTATAACAATCTATCCCCGCCTGAGGTGGTCACGGGTTTAAACTGAGATGCACCGGAAGCTTGGCAGAGATCTCAGGTGGTCGTGGGTATGTTTTAGGTATTGCAAGTTTCAGATTCCCAGGAAAAGATTACAGATGTTTCTTAGTAGTAGTTTGGACGCCAGCACATTTTAACCTGATACAAATGGCAAGGTAAGCAAGTAAAACAATCTGCAGTATTTTACTGAAAACTTGAAATATCAAGTTGAAAGAAACAAAAGTTTATGTACAGTACGCTTATATTGCAGTTCAAATCGGGAAATCACATAAAACAGTCATACATACACTGCTAGAACAGTGCTGCGGGAAGGCGTGCTATCTTACTTAATACTATGTACTTAACTTATATCATAAGGATTTAACACTAACACTGTAGATGGTTTCAAGATTGTGTAGAAAGGCTTTGTAGTCTAATATCAGTAGTAATTTAAAGTATGAAGAGTAGGGTGTAGAATGTGAGTATGGTGACTCAGCGCAACAAACAAGAAAACCCGAATTAAAAGAAGTGAGACAAGGAATAGTATCACCTGGTTAAGAAAGCAGCATAGTTTCTCAGCCTCGGACTCATCACTTGATAACCGTTGGCTTAGAAACGAAGTGAAGCCCTAGATGTGACAGCCGACACCAGCAGAAGAACATGCACGCAGGTACGTGCAAGAATCCCGTAGGAACGTGTCTGCATGCACTCTCCTTGCTGCAGCACCGCGGCTCACACACAGGCACGTGCAAGACTCCGTGAGGACCGTCCCTGCATGTGGACACGCAGCCACTACAGCAGCCTGGCGACTCCGTCTATGACACCCGGTGGCACTGTAATAAACAGTTTTATAAGCAAAGGAAAGCAACATTCACTTTCACACGTGTCATTAGTTTCACACGTGTCATTCCTTTCACACGTGTCATTCTGAATTTAATTGAAGGAAAACGATAACACACGAACAAAATGCAGCAGTCGCGTGCATCTTAGCAACAGAATATCGCCGTTAGTCGAAGAAAAGAATCAAATGCGTCACACACTCACCCGGGACAGTTTCATGTTTTAATGAATTTGGAAATAATTCGAGCTGCCGTCATCCGTGTGGCATTCTAGGGAACCATGCTTTTAAGCTGTAACAGAACAATAAAATGAGTAACTGAGTCTAGAGGATTACGTAACGCCACGCGTCCAAATTGGTTACGTAACTGCTTCTACTTACATGTGTGATAGTTTTAGAACCAAGCCTCCCTTGGAAATATCCTTGTTTAAGGTTTAACACATTTTATAGAGATGAGAAAGTTATAACGCTGAAACAATAAGAAATAAACCGATTAGTTATGAACAACTCCAATCATCAATGGACCGCAACGCGAACGTCACATTCCATCAATTTCTTCACAAAATATACATACCTGCCATCACAAATGGTATGGGCGTTTGTAGTTGGGATTATTAAAGGCTTCCCTAAGCCGAAGTCCAGATTCCTTGACGAAAAGACACTTGTAATTTTCAAGTCATGTTGAGAGCAACGGTATTGCACCAGGAATGACTGCCACGCCTCAAAGTGTGAGTGTTGCCCGCTTTCCTCATGTCAGACGCGGTCTATGCGTTGGACATTGTGATTTAATTAATCATGTTCGAGAAATATTTTGGAAAGGCCAAAAGGAAGATAATTGTATTTGTGAAATTTAATTTACACAAATAATAAACTACAAATTGAAATTATTTAATATTGTTGAGAAGAAAACAAATATAGCACTAGCGCCATCTAACGGAGGTCGATAGAATCACTTGACCCACGGAACTCGCTTCAATACTGTTATCTGCCGTGATAGATTTTGCTATGTATTTCCGAAAAATACCAACAGATGTCTCCGTCAACCCTATTCTAAGATAAAAAGTCCTTAATCAAGTTTTACAGCGTAACACACTTGCGACGTACATAAATCGGAAGAGCGTGCGCGCGAATTTCGTGTACGTGCGTTCCGAGACAGTGCGTGGCAGCCACTGAATAGGCACCATGCATGAGGCCACCGGCATGTACTTGTAGCGGGAAACGTTAATCGCGGAGTGCGCCCCGCCTGGTAGTGGCCGAATGCCATAACGCTTATTCTTTTTAATTGCTGAACACTATGACGTTGTGTCAAAGTTGTACCTACTGACACAACAGAAGGTTGCTTTTCAGGAGAGGCGCCTGAAATATAGCTTCAAATATCATTACATACTCCCTTCGGGTGTCAACCCCCCACTGCAACCTTCGAGACGTCCGAGCCTACTATATGGAACACAATCTTAATCTTTCATAGCATATTTGCGAAATAATACATTAATATAACCAACATAATATACAAGTATAAGGCTTCTTTTAATCCAAACCACAGGGTGAAAATCTTATGTAGTAGGTCCTTTTTTTCATTTTAGCAAGAACCGCCTGAGATTTAATATTGTTACTTGTTTGTGTAAAATGCAACACAATTGATAGGGTGATGCGTGCATTTTGCCTGAACCGTGTAAATGGGAGGAAAAGAAAATGTTCTTATTGGGGCGATAATAAAGCAAGTGCAAAGTGTCATATAACTTATTTATTTTTAAATATTGACACAAAGCTAGGCTACTTATGGAATAATGAAAAGCTGCAATGTCAGCAGGATTGAACCTGCTACCCTCGTGCAGTACCTACTTAATTTACTAGAACTAACGTCGAATATAAATGAGGACACTACGAAATCCCATCATACTTCGGCATGGAAACGCTAGAAATACAGACGAAACAGCATTCGCATTTCTAATATTAGTATGGATTTATGGAGCATTAATATCAATTTGGAACATTTCTGGCGAAGCCCATGGAAACATTAACATTCCATTATCCTTTCCATTCGGTGATATAGCGCTTCCGAATTTAAGAGGTCCTTACGCAGTCAAATTTGAGTACATTTTCGCGAATGCTTTTGAGTTTTATCGTAATTTATATGTATGCAGTATTATACATGCGTAACGGTTTACACGATATGTGTCACCTAGTCCGTGAAATTGGTTTCTGGAGCAAAAATATAAATCCTTATTGTTGGTATCTATTTGACAGTATCAAACGTTGGATTTCAAAGTGAATCAAATAAAAATAAAAAAAAGTTTTGACATTGGGTAGGTAGTCAAATTGTAAATTTTTCACGTTCTGATTTGATTTCACAGTTCGATGTTTTTTTATTTTTATATCATTGCATATTGAAAAAAAGCACTATACATAACCTCGGCGTGAAAAGGATTGCCAGTCTTGTAATCCTAGCCGCTACTCGGCAAGTAATCTTTAATCTTTTTCGGGTAGGTGGATAAAAACGAATAGGATTATATCAGAGATAGTATTAATGTTTAAAATATAAATAGTATATTTTTCTAAACAATTACACAATTAATTACATGTGTAACTAGTGATTGTCACCTACCAGCATTGTTATCAAATTTTCCTGGTCAGTTTTAATAATATTTTCACTGCACTACACTCACTTCCAACAATGGCACAAATGGGTGATATCAAGGAGTCCATTGCGGAGCTGGCTGTAGTTTTTCACACCAGAATGGAGGAGCTGAGGCGTGACCTGGACAAGGCAGGGACAGGGACAAGCAACCATTCTGCTTCATCACTGGCCGCTGACTTCACTGTTTTCAAATCATTTATTTTGAAGTCTCTTGACGTGCTACAGAGGCAGGTGGAGCTTGTCGCGCAGCAAGTAGACACTATCGAGATGCGTTCTCGACGAAAAATGTTGCTGTTCCACGGAGTCAAGGGTTCCAGTAGACTCCGGCGCTGAGGACACAACAGGCCTTGTTGTCGAGAAACTGAAGCTTATTAAAAGCAGTGTGTCTGTTGAGGATATCGGGCGCTGTCACCGTTTAAACAAGTCGCGGGCTGGAAAGACGCAGCCCATACTGGTGAAGTTCCGTAATATTGCCATCCGTGATGAACTGTGGTTCGGCAAGATAGCTTTAAAGGGCTCTGGTGTCACTGTGGGAGAGTTTTTAACAAAGCCCCGTCACGAACTATTTATGGCAGCTCGAGACCGCTTTGGCGTTCGTAATTGCTGGTCTTGGAGAGGTGATATATTTGTTCTTGACGCGGCAAAGAAAAGACACCGCGTAGCCAACCTCGCGCAAATGGAGACCATTTCTGTGGCGGCGAGGGCTCCTGTTGCATCATCGCCGGTCGAGGAGGAGGCCCTAGAGATCTCACAGGCCGCCACGCAACAGGTTAGGCGTCCTAAGCGGGTCCCACGGCATTAATAGCAATGTTCTACGTGTGTTCTTTGTCATTTAATTATTGTTTCTAGTTTGTCTTCGTAATTTGGCTGTATGTTGCTTCTCCTTTATTTAGCAGTATTATATAGTTATCGTATACCCTCTTCTATCTTTTCTAAATAAGCTTTGTCTCTGTTTATATAATTTCAATGTAATTTTTTTTTGTACTATTGTAGATAGTAGATGTCATTGTGTCACTGTCACTTGTCAAGTTGTCATTTTGTTTGAGGAGCAACAGATACTGCTATTGTGAATGTTTTGCGTTTCGTTTTTGCTGTGTAAATTTTATGTAAAACTTTTTAGTTCACTACTGGCTGCTGGCGGGTGGAATTTTAGCGTAAATTTACCCCGTTTTATATATTGTATTTATTGTTTAGGTGTATTTATATTTTTATTATATATTATTATACATATATGACACATTCACACTTTAACCAAGGTACCAATAGTGATCTCAATGATAACTTTTTGTCCTTCTCGTCAAATAATTCTAGCGATGACAGCTTTCATAGCTTACCCCCTTCCTCCCATGATTTTCTAGCCGCACAATTTAAAGATTTTTCAAAAAATTTCAACATAGTTCACATTAATGCTCAGAGCATTCCCGCTCATTACACTGATTTAACTATTACTTTTGATCTTAAAGATGTTCATGCCATTCTTGTTTCCGAATCCTGGCTTAAGCCTTGTTTACCTTCTACTTCTTATTCTTTGCCAGGCTTTACTTTGATTCGGAACGACCGTTCTTTTAAAGGTGGCGGTGGTGTTGCAATTTATCTCCGGTCTCATATTCCTTTTTCTATTGCTGCTATGTCAGCAGAATCTCCGTCTTCTGACGCCGCAGAGTATTTATTTCTTGATATAGGTATTTCACATTCCAAATTTCTTCTCGGTGTTTTTTACTCACCATCTCTTACTGTCAACTACTTCGCTTCTTTTGAGCAACTTCTTGAAGATCTTATGCCTTCCTATAATCATCATGTCATCATGGGTGATTTCAATACCTGTCTCCTCAAAGATGACCATCGGTCAAAATCTTTGAAGGCTACCGTAAACGCTACCAACTTGCATATTCTCCCTTCCAGTGCAACACATCATTTTCCAAACTGTTCTCTTTCTCTTCTCGATCTCGCCCTAACTTCCTCAAAATCTCACGTTGCCAAATTTGGTCAATACTCTGCGGATGCGTTTTCGTACCATGACTTGCTCTACTTATCATATAAAATTCGTCCACCTAAACTTAAACCTAAAACCTTGTTTCAACGTAATTTTGGTCGGATGGATGTGGAGAAGCTTCGTATCGATGCGTTGAAGGTTGATTGGAGTGTCATCTCGAGGGCTGATGCGGTGGATGAAAAAATTTCTTTATTTAACTCGCTTCTTACTCAGCTCTACGATGTGCACGCTCCAGTCCGGTCATTCAAGGTGAAACATCTTCCTGCTCCCTGGCTGACTGATGAAATTAGATCGTTAATTGAAAAAAAGAATGTGTCTAAGTCTAAATACAAACTTGACCCCTGCGATAAAAACAAATTACGATATCACACATTGCGTAATCGTTGTAGCACTATATGTCGAGATGCTCAAAGGCGACTTATTCATCAGTCTGTAGAAAACGGTGACCCTGCTAAGGTGTGGAAGTTTCTTAAGTCACTTGGAGTTGGGAAAACTCAGCAAAACTCCTGTTCTAAAGACGTCGATACTGATCAGTTGAATCAGCATTTGTCTTATTCTTCCATTTTTAGCGGCCCTGCTAAGGCCAGGACCCTTAGTTATCTTTCATCTCTCCCAACTCCAGACTGTTGTCCTTTTTCTCTTACTCAATTTTCCGACAGTGATGTTAAGAAGAACGTACTATCTATTAATTCCAACGCCGTTGGTGTCGATGACGTGAGCCGAAATATGATCCTTCCCATCCTTGACCTCCTAGTACCTATCATTACCGGCATTCTAAATTCCTCAATTTCATGTAGTGTATTCCCGACTATCTGGAAAGATGCGGATGTAATTCCTTTACCTAAAAAATCGAATCCTTCTTCTTTTTCAGATTATCGCCCTATTTCTATTCTTCCTTTCCTGTCCAAAGTCCTTGAACGCTTGATATTCCAGCAACTCACTTCTTTTCTTAACCGCAATGATCTTTTTAATCCTTACCAGTCTGGTTTCAGAACTGGTCATAGCACTGCTACAGCTCTTGTAAAAATTACAGACGATATTCGGTCAGGTATGAGTGACCGGAAACTGACGGTACTAACGCTGCTCGATTTTAGTAACGCGTTTAACACTGTAGATTTTGATATTTTACTGGCGATATTACGTTCTCTTAACATATCTCCTGTGGTTATTGATTGGTTTTATAGTTATCTAACCGGTCGTCGGCAGCGTATAAAGGTGGACACTTCCCGTTCTTCTTGGTGCAGCACGTTGGCCGGTGTTCCGCAGGGTGGCGTGTTGTCTCCATTGTTATTTTCTATTTTCATTAGTTCCATTACTCGTAACCTATCTTCTTTTTATCACCTTTATGCCGACGATCTTCAAATATATTCTCAGGGTGTGCTTGGTGATCTGCCATCGGTCATATGCTCAACGAATTGAGATTTAGAGCGCATTTTGGAATGGATTAGATGCTATGGTTTGAAAGTAAATCCTGCTAAGTCGCAAGTTATCATCATTGGCAGCTCTAAGATGATCGCCAAAGTTGACTTTGCTAACTTGCCACCTATTCAGTTCGATGGTGTTGTGATTCCTTTCTCTTTGCAAGTTAAAAACTTAGGTATTATCATGGATCGCACTCTTTCTTGGGTGCCTCAGCTCAGCCAGGTTAGTAGGAGGGTGTTTGCCTCCATGGGTTCACTGCGGAGACTTCGTAATTTTCTTCCCATTGCTACTAAAATTGCGCTTGCTCAGAGTTTGCTCCTCTCTATTTTGGATTACGCCGATGTTTCTTATGTTGACCTTTCGGAGGAGCAACTTAACAAACTTGAGCGTATTCAAAATGTCTGCATTAGGTTCATATTTGGGCTACGCAAGTATGACCATGTCTCTAGTTTCCGTTCACAACTCAAGTGGCTGTCTATCCGCCTTCGTCGTAACTTTCATATTATTTCCCTTCTCTATAGTATTCTCTTTAACCCTGCAACTCCCCGCTACCTTAAAGAACGTTTTAGCTACCTATTATCAGCTAGATCCGCTCAAAATTTTTTACTCACTGTTCCGGCAGCAAAGTCAAAAATTTATACGAATTTCTTTACAGTTAAAGCCATTCTATTGTGGAATTCCCTTCCGTTAGATCTGAGGAAGGCTGAGTCACTTTCTATTTTTAAAGTTAAATTAAAAGATCATTATTTGTCGCTCCCGTAGCTTATTGTGTGCTATTGGTATTTTTTTTCCTGCTAAGTCTGATATCAGCTGTGTTGTATCTATTATTTTTCCTGTTTTATATGTGTATGTGCCTATATTATGTATGAATATTATATAATATATTTATGTATATATATTTATGTATATAATGTAAGTTTATCTTTAATTATATTTATTTAAGTTTGTGTCTTTTATATGTTATTTATGTTGCTGAATTTTTATTTTTTATCTCACCACCTACTCTTTTATTGTTTATTTTTGCTTATTCCTCTACCTAAAGGTTGTCTGGAAGAGATCGCTCTTTAGCGATAAGACCGCCTATTGTCTACCATTTATAATTTAAGGTTTCGATTGTAATATTTTTCTTGTTGGTGTGCAATAAAGAATTGTTGTATTGTTGTTGTAATCTCCATTTTTGTGGACTCTGTAGTAATGTAATATTAATAAAGTTGTGTATTAAAAGTAAGACCGCATTTTTTATATTTATGTAAATGAAAACTTTTCAGTTGTAAGTATTATTATTAAAAAAATTACTTACTGTTGAGTTTCCTTCAGCTTTCTTCTCAACAGCGGTCTCCTCTTGGGAAATGCCGGTAGATTCACAATCTGACTTGCAAAAGTGCCCTTGTGGCCTACTTGCTGAATAAATCATTTTAATTTCATTTTTTTATTTTCATTTCATTTCACTGCAAACATCGCTAATTGTTATTTTTATGAACGTAGTGGCCGAGTGCAATAATATTTAGTTGTTTTTATTTTTTTATTACTTAATGCTATGATGTTGTGTCAAAAATTGATCTTGTAAAATATGTAAGAAGGTTGCTTATCAGGCAAGGCGCCTGAAATATTGATTGAAATTATCATTACATGCTTGCTTCATATCGACCGCCCCGCTGCATCCGAAACGTGAGACTTCCAAGCCTATTATTTATGGATCACAATGTCAATATAATTATGGCATTTGGGAAAGGTGATTGCCGAGTCAAACACATTCCTATTAAATGCAAAAAACGCCGTTTTAATTAAAAGATCGTATCAGTATCGTAATGCATGCAACACTCAACTTTGCCAGCCCAGGGACACTATCTGCAAATGTCGAGACGGATTGCTTCCGGGCCGTCTTACGGTCCGCTCCGGGCATTTGCATAATACTCGTAGGAGCCAGTATTAATAATGAAAGAGAACGTTAATTGAAATTGATTGTATCATGTGACTTAATTTTGTGAACACCACGATACGACCTGAAAGGCCGCAACGCACTTGTGACTCCTCTGGTATTGCAGGTGTATACAGGTGACGGCAATCGCTTTCCACCAGGCGATCTCTTTGCTCTCTCTTTGCGTGTGCCCCTTACGATATAGAATTTGTGGGGTTTTCGCAGGTCAGTCAGCAGAAATGTAACCTTTTTACGATTGGTGTACAAACCGAAAATCTACACGTATGACTCCAAACCCCACTATTTCCGCTACGACTTACAATCTCACTAATGCTATAAAGGCGAAAGTTTATTACTGTGTTTATGTGTATGTTTGTTACTTCTTCACGCTCGAACGGCTGTAATAATTTTGATAAATTTTGGTATGAAGCTAGCTGACATCCTACATTAACATATAGACCACTTTTTATCCCGAAAAATGTAGTGTTCCTGTGGGATGAGCGGGCGACACCGCGCGGTTCAGCTACTATAATTTACAGGTATTCCCTTGTTTTGTCTAAAAATGATTTGCCTAATTTCAGTTTTCATAATTATTGTTTCAATACATGATCACTTTATCGAAACTCATCACTTCAAATAATGTTTGTTTTGTTAAACATTAGTTTAACTAATTCTTATATAGCCGAATGTTATTTTAACAAAAAAAAAAAAAACATTTTATGAACTTCTAGACACGCGGCAACGTGTCAAGCCAAGTTCAAGCAAAGGAACTGGCTAGCCAGCGCAGCGCCGAGTTTAATATTACACGAACCACTTGGTGCCACTTTTGACCCTTCTATAACTCAAAACCTTAACATAAACACATAAAACTACGTGTGTTTAATTATATCCATAAAGCCCAAATTTCATGAAGCAAGCTCAAACGGTTATAAAGATTATGAAGGTCAAAATGTAAATTTTAGCACTGACTGACTGACATAATAGTACCTAAACCTAACCTACTTCCAGGCGACCCAGAAGGATGAAATTTGGAATCCAGCTCAGTAATTGTGTGTAAGCGTAGGAAAAAATCTAAAAATAAAAAAAAAGTTCAAAAATAGGGAGGTCCCCATACAATTTTTTTTTATTGTAGCGTTGGCACCGTTACAAGCAGATATTTGAAACTATCCCGATATATATATGTCCACATACAAAAAAATTGCTATAATAAATAAATTGAGATAATAAAAAAAAAAAAAAAAAAAAAAAAAAAAAAAAAAAAAAAAAAAAAAAAAAAAAAAAAAAAAATTGTAATACGCGCTAAACAACCGGCCAACGGTGTGTCGTCGGCGGCGCGCGGCGCTCTTCTCGACATAGGCACTTCGATATTTAGCAGAGGACAGGCCTACGTTGCGCTCTCCAGAGTTAAAACACTAGACGGAGTACACCTTATTAATCTAGACCCTAGTCAAATTAAGGCACAAGATAGTTCTATATTAGAATATAACCGTCTGAGATCGTTATATCTCCCGGACTTGGCTAATTTAAGCATAAACAGGAAGCGTATTAAAAAGGTAGTAGATAATGAATGGGCAATGCGCATTATTATCTCTAACATTCAAGAGAATGTAGACAATAGCATAAAAAAGAAATTATAGCTTTTATTTGTACGCTATGGCAGTTTACGCTAAATTAATAATTGTTATAAATATCAAATTATAGCACTAAAATCTCCGTCTGGCTTCAATATGCGGTTATATCAAACATATACGCTGTATATTGTTTTTATGGCTTTTTAGTCTAAGGCCGCTGGATAAACTATACCTAAGAGAGATAATTTTTCTAATGGATATACGTCATATATTACCTTATCCGTGTGGTCCCAGCGCCCACAAACTGTATAAAGACCTCAGGAAAAGTCTGGTAGAATCTCCTCGAGACCGAGGAGCTGGCAGCTTCCTCGCCCCAACGCATTAGCTTTGCGATTCAGCGTCTTCAGGACCATGCCGCGGGGGCATAGTCTTTTTGTTTCTTTTTTTTAATCAATTGTATTTATTAATCCTTTATTATGAAAATATTTGATTCGTGGGATTTTATATTGACCAAGTAATATTATTTTAATAGATATTGTTTAATAATATATATTTGTTATAAATTAAATAATTATCATGTTAGAAGCAAACATTTTTAGGCACTGTCAGTTACGATTAGATTTATAAAATTGCTTGTTAAGTTGTCGTTTCTTTAAGACGTTTTATTGTTCTAGATTTTAATCAGAAACTACTTAAATGTTTAACAACCTTGAATAACTTGTTGAGCCTTGTGGAAACCTGCGTAGAAATTAAGTTAATAACATGCAGTTAATGCATGCAGACGAAAGTTAGAGCCAATCCCAACTAAAGTTATTGTTAATGGCACTGCCTAATCTCTTCATGACAAATGACACAACGTCACCTATTTTCAGGTAACTTAATGACCTTCCGTGCCAAACCAACATGAATCACTGCGCGAGAATATGGAAGGCGAAGTTTAAGAGGGTATGCCACTTTTTTGTATTAGATAGAGGATAAATACGAAATCAATATTTTATGAGCTCCACTGAGTGTTGAGTGTGACTCGAACCCACGAGTTTGACCTATGTTTAGCCGGAACAGCGCCCTTCTAACTGAGCTACAGAACCGCTATGTGGATGGCATGAGTAAAATCTTAATATCGCATATTCATTTCAGTTCATTTCGTTTCATTTCAAAAACATTTCGTTTCGTTTCACTTCATTTAATTTCATTTGGTTTTATTTATTTCATTTCTCATATATCTCGGAGAGTAGTCAGTTATATCGAAATGTTTCAAAATGGCGGTGATATGGGGGATGAACGTGAAGTAAAAAAATCACACAGCAATCACGAAACAAACGAGGTCTACAGCTCAGAGCAACTAGCATTTCTGTAGATAGAGGTTTGTTTTGGTACAGCTAATAAGGTCCTCCATTGTACTTGTATATGAAAATAAGGTATGACACTCCGGCTAGTGAGACTTTCTACGTCACTGATTAGTTGCCGCTCTGGGATAA